>JAQFVV010012410.1:9136070-9736070 GCA_028023455.1 Epiperipatus broadwayi | reverse complement strand
TTTCAAAGAAGGACAAAATCTACGAAAGTGATCACGAAGATGGACTTCTAAATCTGCTCAATCCATAAGGTATGAACTCTTGTGTCTATCTAATAAGAACTTTTCTAAAATTGCAATTAATAGCTGAAAATAAGAACAATTATCTGGCCTAAAATCAATTATTAGTAATTTTTTATGCATCTGTTTAAGCAATCATTTCCATTTCTCTTTTTTTTGTGTGTTATGTGTAAATTAAAATGTATCAAATTAAAGTTGGGTATGGATAGCTGCATGGATAAAAATGGATAACTATGTTTAAATTCATTTATGTTTATTTTAAAGGGTTAGTTTCAGGCTATTTGTTTCATAGTTAGGACAACGCTTGTGGAGGGATATATGGGTGTTTATATCAATGCAATGTGAACCATGTCTAGTATACAGGGCAACATGCCCAACTGAATGCATGACCCCAAAGAGGCAGTCTTATCGTTGCAATAGACGTATTTCCTGCACCATTGACCCCTTCTAGCTCTGTGGAGGGATTATAAGTCGGCATAAAGACCGCTCTCCCCCATACATAGCACTCTTTAATTAATTTATATACATGGTTTCTTAGTCAGACAGATGCACATTCCTGTACTAGACAAGAATCATGTCCTTCAAATAATATCACACTGTCAGATGCACATTCCTGTCAGTGTGATTTTATGCTAGCATCTTCATATTGCATTGGTTGCGACTATATATCTGAAAGCAGGCGTTGGTTTGGCTACGAACTTTTAGTCTGAGATTGAATGAATGTTTTGATAAGTTTTTAAGTGAAAAAAATCTATGTAGCCTATCTATACTCAACATGCTAAAGTAAAGTATAATTTAAATATCCATATGTGCAGTCTATTTAAAATAGTATTTTAAATTTTAAAAAAATTAATGTTAAAATCTAAAAATAAATTTATTCCTCAATTTTAAATGTGCATTAGTAAAATCTGTTGTGTTATTAGTACTGGCAATGATCTAGTTTATTTTTTTAATAAATATAGTTTAAAACCTCTGCTACTCCATGAGCTAGTGGCAAGAGCAAATGGTCAATAAAATAAAAGTTGGATTTTTAACAGGGCATATCTGCCTACTCTATATATTTTCCAGGTTCAAATGCCTGGTGGCGCCCTATAGCGGCAGATACGGTAAGACTGGAAATCTTCAGATCCTCTGTGAACGTTATAATAGTTTCATTCTGAATTCTCCACCCCAAAGTAATGATGATAAATTTTTATATTTTGATTATCATTTTTGCACACTCAGCATTATGAACAAAATTTCAAAATTAGTTCTAATTATCATAAATATTTTCCATTATTTTCAGTAATTGATGTGTTGCTACTATCACAAAATACATCAGTATTATGCTTGGAAAAGTATTGGGTACTTATGTATTTGCCCTGAAACATAGAGGAGATGGTAAGCCTTTTTGATCATGTCAAATAAACCCTGTGATGTTATCCAATCTTGTATAAAAATGTGCTTTTTATGTGATATTTTGACATTTTCAGTTATTGTCCAGATTTCATTCTGACAACAGCTTCATTCATAGTTTTAATTCAAGATTAGTTATTGTCCAGATTTCAATTGCATTTTTGGTTTTGTTATAGTTTTCATTCAAGAATTTTCACTTTGTTTGTATGTTTAAGTAACTATAGTAGAAATGTTTGAGGATATAACAGTAAAATTGGCATTCATAATGGAATATGATTGGAGAATTTTCGAATTCCATTCCTAATGGAAATCCACTTACATTAATTTATAATTGTGAAACTCATGATATTTATTTTTAAATTGGAAAACTACAGCTGATCTGTATGGAAAACAGTGCCTGGACACAGGCAGAGATTTATTCCTGGATGACCTGAGTTACAATACATATCCATATATTTCCTATGATGGACTTAAAATCTATTATGTTGCCTTCATAAAATACTTTAAATGTAGTTGTCTATAATATGTGTTTATATTTTTATATTAAAATATCCATATTATACCGGATACTCAATCTATTCTGAACAGAGGGCGCCACCAGAACACTACATGTCTGGAAAATTTGTTTACTGTAATCAGAATAGATGATGATGATGGTTTGCGCCGACTAGACTCAGGGAGAAACAAGAGATCTTAAATTGTTTAGACAATTGAGACAAAAGAACAAAGACAAATGTCAGCCAAATTAAGTTAAACACATTTCATAAATTTTATTATGAGAAAATAAATTATTAAATATAAGTTTATGACATAATAAATGTGAGTTAACTCAGGCATGTACCAGAAATACTAAAGGCAAAGCTATGACAGACTGACTGATCTTCTAATAAACAAAGTTAAAAGGGAGGAAACAAATTTCATTCAGCAGAGGATTCACTTAAACACTCTTTCAGATACTTAAACCATATGCCCTTGAAATAGATCAAAGAACCAGTGCTGATGAGCTGTTCGAGATCTAAACATGGTCAGATCTTGAATGTCCTTATATCGGTATGAACTGCACCAATTACTACGTTTAAAATAACGGCGATTGATCCACCCCAAGAACAATCGAAAAATATCATTGAAATGAAGAAACAATTAAACTAATGAATCCCAGCCAAACGATTGGCGAAAATTACTTTAAAATTAATAATTAATGGTCTCAATAAGAGACAAGTAAATGATTAGAAAAACAGTTACGTCTGTCCCAGCAAATAACAAAAAGAAAATAAACTTACAAACAAATTCTGAGTACACGCTCTGATAAATTTAATTAAAGCACACGTAATAAATACACAAATGAATCTATCGGAGAGTGCACGGAGTACGAAAATCTTAAAAGTTGTAAACACTTTAGCAGAACAAAAGTATCGCTCACCTGTAATTTAAGAAAGGATAAATTTTATCTTCCTGCTGACGACTTATAAAATTACAAAGAAAAACACAATTCTAATTTCCGCTTTTAGAGATCTTAGAAACGAAATCTCCACCTGCGAAAATCAGACAATAAAGAAGTCAGCCAAAAGATTTTTGGAAGTTAAGCACTAGGGTAAACACAGAGTATAAAATTACAGATTAATTATTGAATACTAAATAATTACAGGTAAGCATAATATATATATATCCAAGGCTGCTAAAGCATTTATAAAAGCAAAGTATAAAATATAAAACTCATTCGTCACTCTCCAATAAACAAAACGGAAAGCAAATTAGAATCTTAAAACTAAGATTCTAAGACACAATATAAAATATTGGAAAACACAGCAAATATTAAATATGAGGCTATATTGATTTAAGAAGACATATTTATGATTAGATTAAGCGGAGATTTAATGAGAATTAATTTACCCTGGGAAGAATAAAAAACGAAAATAGTTACCTTTCGGTAAAACAAAGTTCACGTAGAGTGCGCACTTTTACTTAAGTTCATTTTCAGGTTCTTTAGGCAGCAAAGTAGATGTAGAGAGGTTCCGGCTTCTTTTAGGTGTTCAAGGCATTACTGGAGCAAACTTGGAAGTCAGGGATCTGTCTTTTGTGGAGTTAGTAAGCCGTTCTGGTGGTGATAACAAGTATAGAATTTTTCATTTTTGCAAGCGAAAGTATTTAATAACAGCTGATGTCCTTTAATTCAGAAATTTAAAAGTCCGCACTGCTATAACTTTCACGTGAGAAAACCACTTGTCTATCTCTCAAAAATGAATTAACTCACATTCCAAATTTTCGGGGCTATTTATACGATGCTCCATTTCCCGCGAAACACTTTACTTGTTGTCCAATTTCTATACCTGAGGCAGGGCAAATATTAATCTCCTGCTCAATCTATCTAAGAATTCTACCCAGGGTTTATTGAAATGAAAACAACAACATAAAAATCAAATCTCTGCTATCAAAATTGTTTACAATAATTAAAACAAAAGCAACAGGAATGCAATTAGCTAGCCAGCTTGTTTTTAAATCAAATGGATTTAAAAACAGGCGGTATATGAAAACTATTTTAAAATAAATCGATAAATATTTTTAAAAAATCCGTTTTACATATAAACGCATGTATACTTGGATACACGCATTCTTTTTAAATAATATTGCAAATTTAAACTCTATGTTTAATTAAAATTAAAAGCTTAATAAATTTCTTTTTTTTTTGTTTAATAAGAACACCATTGAACCGGATTTCAATCAGGTTCAATATATATATACATACATGCTGCTAAGGTAGTAACTGCATTACTATCTTAGCAGAATGTATGTATATGTGTGAGGTCACCCATGAGTGAAGCTCCACCTATGTCTGGGCACCATTTTCTGTACAGATCAATTGTAGTTTTCAATTTAAAAATAAACATCAAATTTATTTATTTAATAAAGTAGAACCAGCAAATTGATTGTTTCATCATGACAATTCCTGTTATATATTAAATGGTAAGTACTGTTTGTGTATATTTTATGTTTTTTTGTAATATTTTATGGTATATTCCGAATAGTGGAAGGTTATAAAGGTGCCGAATTACTAACTGTCAATTATGATCATTTTTGTGTGAAACACAAATACAATCACATATTAAATCAGTGTGCATTTTGGGAAAAATAAAAATTTTACTTTTAGTCTTTTGGGGAAAAAGTTTATTCACTTAAAATAAAGTAGAACCAGAAAATTGATCATCTCATCATGACAATTCCTGTTATATATTATGTGATATGTAATGTATGTGTATATTTTACATTTCTTGATAATATTTTAGACTATTTTTGTAATTTAGTAATTGTTTTGTTCATATTTAAAGTAACATTTGGGAATTTCATAATGGTCTTGTCATATTTTATATATTTTTGTATCACAAATCAATATTTTTACTGTTGTCAAAAATTTACACTTTAAGATGGAATATTTTGATGAAATTCATATTTTTAGTATTGTTAGAAATTAATATTCCACATTATATTTTTTCTGTCAAAGTGATATTTTTAGTATTGTTAAAAATGCACAATCACATGCTAATATTTAAACAGCATTAAACTGTTGCACATGTGCTTTGGATTTTAACTATAAAATGAATGAATACTAACACTTCAAACACATGATAAAGTCATTCATTCATTTTATAGTTAAAATCCAAAGTGCATGTGCAACAGTTTAATGCTATTTAAATATTACAGTTTATAAACATCGCACTATATAAAATAATTGACTTAATCACATGTTAAGTAAATGTCCATTGGGAGGGATTTTTACTTTGTGTTTCAATTTTGGATCAAAATAGTTAGAAATTAATATTCCATATGTGTATATTTTAGGGTTTTTTGGTAATATTTTAGAGTATTTTTGTAATTTAGTAATTGTTTTAGTATTAGACCTGCAATGCCTTTTCACATATGTAATCAGGTTGCTGATAACTTTGAAAATCTTGTAAAAATATGATGAATTTATCATTTTAAGTTTTTAGATCCAAGTGTACATGTTATTTTGGTCCGATCAAAAGATTAGAAAGTTGTGGCAGATTGATACAAATGTGAAAAGGTGCTGCAGGTCTAATACGTAAGTACATTCACAATTAAATGAAAATAATCAGCTAATTTTTAGGGTGATTTAACTAGAACTTATATTATATAGTTTATAGATCATTCACATGGCATTTTCAGCTTTTTGGTATGTAAGATAAAGTCATGACCATACAGCAATCAGTTGAGGTTTAAATAAATTGATTTCAAGGATTATCGTGTAAGAGAATTGATTGTAATCATTTTAATAAAAGTATTTGATTATATTTTGCAATTTCTTTTGTTGTGATTTCAATATAGAAATGTTGATTTAACATAATAACACAACTCAGTTATTGGCATGAATGCTTATATTAAAGATATCAATGCTCCGAGTAAGATTATGGACAGTTAAGCCTGTGTGTGATGTTTATTGGTAATGGAAGCATTCTTCAAGCAAGTGATTAAGGAGTCAATTTGTCATGTGAGTTAGAGATTTTTCAGTAATATAGTGGCATCTAATCACATTAGCTAATGTACCTATAGATAGGAAAACATTGTAAAATTTAAAAAAAAGATAAAAGAAATTGTGCATTGAAAATCTTAAAATGACTTAAGATTAAATTTTTTACCAATATAAATCATTAGAAGTTTGTGTCTCCAAAAAGAATAGACTATTGCTGAAAAAAGTTTTTATTTTATTGATTATTTTTATTTTATTTACTATGTTCACATTCACTTAGTTATATTGTCAAGTCTAATATTACATATGCTTTTTATTATTTTTCAGAATGGCAGTATACAGTGATCTGCATATCATTAATGAGCATTTGCTGGACCTTGGTAGCTTTTCAACAAAAAAATAGAACTGTCCAAAGTTTAAAAAACCTGAGCAAAACAAGCTTTGTAATAATATTTTTCAGTAATATTTTTATAATTTTTCCACGTGTGATTACATTAGCTCTCATTGCTACTTTTTCAATCAGTTTTTTATTTTCAGTAATCATTGGTCATTGGATCTTAATGTTCATTTGGTTTTATTACTGTAAAATGGAAGGCTTCAAACCATTCCTTTGGAAAAGATTTATCACTTTAATAATCAGTTACACAAATATATTTTGCATTTTTATTATCCACTTTGGCAAAAAAAGATACTCCTATATATTGTGTACTATATGTCTCTATATGGAAAATGTTGTTTTAATTCTTGTTTGGTACTTTAATCTTAAATCAGACATTTGGTATTCCCTAGCAGTGATTGTTTTTATTTCCTTGGGGTTTTGGATTGGAATAATATTATTGTATACACACTACAATATTTTTCATCCAAATACTAAATACGTTAAATTAGATAAAGTAAATATTGTGTACAATGTCTTAAACAACAATTGTAATTAAAATTTATTTAATTAAAAATATTTATTTTTTTTAAAAAGTGGAATGATTGTATATATCAGTGTTTCCCAACCTGTGGTACACGTACCATTGGTGGTACACGAGTTGCTGGTTGGTGGTACACGAAAAATAATCAATAATGGCGGACATAAAAAAAAATTAAATCATAAAAATATAGAAACGTTTTTTTCTATAATTCATAAAAATTATTTTAATTAATAATATTATACAGTAAAGTTGTTAATATGTACAGTCGATAATGAGCTTTAATGTTAATGATAAAATTGAAAGTATGATTAAGAAATTAGATTTTTGGAAACAGTGTATCGAAAACAATCAATCGGAAGTATTTGAAACTCTACATATTTTTTTGTTTGAAAATAAGGTTAGTCTGTCTCAAGATATACAAAAAAATATAATAGCACATTTAACAGGATTAAAATTGTCTTTCATGAAATATTTTCCAAAACCCGAAAACACAAATGATAATTGGATTTCAAACCCCTTCTATGCAGAAAATTTAGAAAAAGCTATATAAAGAATAAAGAAAATTTAATAGAATTATCATGTGACAGAACTTTACAAGTAGAATTCAAATGACACAATCTAATTAATTTTTGATTAAACATTAAAAAATATGAACAACTTTTTGAGAAAGCTCTTAAATTATTATTACCATTTACTAATATGGAATTAGTAGGAAGAGCTTTTTCTTCATATATTTTTTTTAAAAAAATAAATATCAAAACAGATTGAATGCAGCTGTAGACTTAAGGGTATATACCTTGCATCTTTTGAACCAAATTTCAAAAAAATTATGTTGTTCGAAATAAGCACAAGGACCTCATTAAATTTATTTTATAAAAATATTTGATTATGATAAAATATATTAATTGTTTTTTTATAATTTTGTATTAAAACCATTTATTAATAAACGAAATATGACAAAATAGTAGATAAATAATGAGTCGGATCAAGACAAATCAATCTAAATTATTTAATTTGAAAGAATGTATCAGAAAAGGATCATACCCAGAAATTAGATTCTCATTAATTCTTGATCATCTTTTGTGAATTACTAGATGTAAGCTAGTATTTAATCATCAAAATTTTAATCCTATTAACTTCATGCAGAACAATATATTGTAACGATATAGCGTTACATAGGGTTTAAATCTAGGAAAATAGTAACGAGACAAGTCGATGTAAACAAACACACACACACTCAAGCAATACAAAAGACTCGTAACATTATATTTGTAACCTTTAATAGTTTTCTTCCCATTTATAAACTACATTTATAAAATACAGATAATAATTGTCTAATTAAATAGTTAAGGCTTTCACATAAAATTAATAATAGAACATTCTCTAAAATAATATAAAAAGGAAAATAATGCCTAATAAATATTCAAAGTTAATTTCCATTTGTATCGCCACGGATATTAAAAGTTTTTTTAAAAAATTTGCAAAGGTAAACCTAGAAAGATTTGAGAAAAGATTAAATCGACTCTAAAATAATGTAGTTGTATGTTCTTGTGAAAACACGCCACGCAGCACCAAAGTGTGAAGAAAAGGTTTGTTAACTGAGATTGCAACAGAGATTGCCGAGACCAAATTTGCCTTAAGCACAAAGTTGAGTGAACATTACGTCAAACACGGACCTGAACGACAACCTAAAAATATGGAACCTGGGGGAGATTGGATCCTAAGATAAGGTCCCTCTTATAAATATCAAACGAATCTATTCAATGGCTTTTTCTTTTATTATTATTATCGTTCTTACATTATTATTGCGTTGTTGTGTTTTTGGTTGCTGTTATCATTGTTGATATCGTGCTGAAAGGTTCCTCACTAATGTGTTTAGTTAATATAGCGTGACTAGAATAATATTCTTCCAGTTCGCCGTATCCAAATCCAAGATATCATATGAAATTAATACCGAGGCTCGTGTCATGAGGGCTAGAAAACCCTTCAGTGATTGATCGACGCTCCGCCACCGAATATCTCCGAAGCTATGGAAATTCAAGAACATCTCCACGTGAAATTAATGCTCCAACCTAATAATTATGTTCCGAGAAATACCAACATCGTCCAGACCATGCTATGCTCACTTTAAATAAACAAATCACTCATCATGAAAGCCATCTCCCACGTTCAAATCCTCGTTTCACTCGAAGCAGCGGAAGTCAAAATCAAATCCTAGGTAAATAGTTTATTTTATATTATGTTTCATTCACTCAATTGTAAACTCTTAAAGGCATCTCATAGTTAACTAACTCACACTTGCGTAAATAAATCATAAAATTTGCTGTAACATTTAATCTATTATTGCAATCTATCGTAATCGTAGGACTTTCAAAACATGAACTTTGAACTTAAGTAAAATCTAATAAACCATAATCCGTATTCTCAAA
Source organism: Epiperipatus broadwayi (assembly GCA_028023455.1). NCBI lineage: Eukaryota > Metazoa > Onychophora > Udeonychophora > Euonychophora > Peripatidae > Epiperipatus > Epiperipatus broadwayi. The sequence goes on along the minus strand of JAQFVV010012410.1, from coordinate 9,726,789 downwards.
ATGTAAAAGGAAACTTGTATTTATCATTCATACTTTATTATGTTTAATATGTTTCTCTGCGAGCGTGAATGTGTGTGTGCGTGTGGAATAAAATTCAAATTAATATTTATATTCAATAAATTGTTCAGTATATAAACAAGTCGGCTTTCTCAGTCTTTTCATACAATTAAAGTCTTATATCATTTACTCTTGATCGTTCATAAATTTATCGTTAAATTATATTTATTTAGATTTAGATTTATTTTCAATGTTTCTTTTAAATGTAATATGCCAACATCGTGCCGTGAGTCACGATGTTTATTTATTTTCCCTTAGTTAAGATAGACTTAAGAATTGGGCGGGTCTATGATAAATATATAAACAAATGTCAAACAATTATATTGAATATAGCGTATAGGGGGGATGATCTTATAAGCCTAATTGTTCGGGGCATAAACGAACCTCGTATTGGTCACAAACAACCAATAATCAAGTCTAGTGCAGGATCAATCAGTTAGCAAACTAAAACTTCTTTCCCATTAGTGAACTGTGCGTCTTTCCAGAAGGAGTTGTCTTTGAAACAATCATAACGCCCTGAGTAACCTTATTGGTCCATGCTGGGAGTTTGAGCTGGTGGGCGGGATTAGACTTGAAATCGTTTTGATGTGATGTAAGGTGATGCGAGTAATTAAATTCCACTTAAATAATCGTATCTGGTGCCCCCTTGTGTGGATAGTAAAGAACTATCGATATAAGTAAATAAATAAAGCTTTACGCTATGTCATGTTTATTTCGAAGCCCGTAATCTCGGTAGGCGAGGGTCGTTACAATTGCCCCAACTGAGGCTAATACAAGTGAAGCTTCCAAACGTGAAGTTAATGCAAATAATGTGTTAGAGAAGCAAATCAAGATATTAGCAAAAGCCAACCTCGAAAAGACCAAAATTTTTCATGTAAACAAAAGCTTTGGACGGATATAAATAAACAACAAAAACACGGTTCGTAGCCGCAAACTTTAAATAAAACTTTGGGAGGGAGAGAAATGAATAAATATAAAAAAAAAAAAAATAGCAGGAGAGGGGCGGCGCTCGTCGCTGTTATCATAAATAAATAAAATAAAAGTAAAATAACCACTTCCCGTAAACGGTAGTAACAAAAAGTTACAATAGATCAAAAAAAAAAAAAAAAAATAAAATTAAAAGAATAATAAAAGGATGGAGGGAAAATGGATTAAACTCGAGCATTTTAAAGGAAAGGGCCCTGAATGTGGAAAGTCTGAAGAGGTTGTTCTCATGGGGCAGTTTAGTGAAGAATCCAAGATAGATCGCATCACATATCCAGGGGGAAGTTGTGGAATGGTGGGAGGCGATAAAAAGAAACCAGAGACGTTCGAAGAATATCAAAGAGCCTTTTTCCAGAAGTCTTCTGGGCACATCATAGCCGGTGGTGCCTACCCCGAAAAATCCAGCTATCCAAGTTCCCCGTCCCGAAAGGAAAGGATATTAAGCATTCTCGAATGTGTACCTTCTACCAAATTCATAAACTCTCCAGGGGCCCATTTTTGAAAGGTAGGGTGGGTTTCAGAGGTAAAGGTTCTTGAAAAAACATATTAACCGTTTAAGATTTTAAAACATCGGGCTAGCTACGTTGTCCAAAGGGGCCTGGAGAACAAAAGTGTTGCATTCGTTACCGCTACTCAAGTCCGAAGAAGATACAGTAAGCCTCCCATCGGGCTTAAAAATTCCGACAGTACTGGTCGGTCCAAAGTGAGAGTAGTTACTGACAAGTCTGGAATTTCTAAATAAGAGCTTTCTGACAATAAAGGCTAGTGCGGTGGAGCTTAGCCCTCAGGTCCAATATGAAGTGGAATATTGTAAAGGGAAGGATAACGTGATCGCGGACACGCTGAGCCGTTACCCTGTGGGAACACAGACAAATGCCGAGGCGGACGAGTTCGCATACATAGCCGCCACCACCAGGCAAAGCAGGGAGGGTGAGCTTAAGGAACGACATTCGGAGGGGCCAGAAAGAGGACGAAGACTGCCAAGAATAATGCGTTACCTTCGAAAGGAAGCCAAGGGGGGTTTCAAAAGGGGAAGGGGACCGAGGGGGTCCTTATGGAATATGGGAGCATTATCCTGGAGGGAATCCTCAAGGAGACAGGGATGGGAACAAACCCGTATTGTAATACCGAAAGGAATGCGAGATCGGATGGTTGATGAAACACATCAGGAACGTGGCCATTATGGAACAAACAAGACTGAGGGGTACCTTAGCAATTGGTTCTACTGGCCAGGAATGCACCACGACATTGCTAGAAGACTACGGGGGTGTGAGATTTGCGCGAGGACCAAACCGCTGAATCGGTCGAATGAAGGACCCCCGAGACCGATCATCATCCGGGAACCAAACCACACCTTGGCGATTGATTATTACGGGCCCTTGCCGATGGCCGGGGGAAGAGGTACCTACTGGTTACATACGATTTGTGTTCCAAAATGGTTGCTGCGTATCCCATGGCCCGGACCAATGCACACCAGACCGTCAAATTGTTGGAGACCAAACAATTTCCAATCATCGGGAAACCTAAGTGCATTTTATCGGATCATGGCACACCATTTGTGTCAAAGACATGGAGGCAATGGGTAAACCAAGCAGGGATCAAACACCATATGACATCGATCCGGAACCCACAGAGCAACCCATGCGAGCGAGTAATGCGGGAATTGGGGCGGTTATTCCGCATGTACACAGCAGGAGACCATCGAAAATGGGTCCGGGAGATTCCCCGGATTACTGAAATGATCAACACCTCAAAGAATGAGTCGACTGGACTCGAACCAAGCCGACTCCATTATGGCCGACCTTTACCGTACCCATACAATGACAGACCCGCAATCCGAACAGGAAAAGTTGATAGAAAACAGGACAATCGAATAGCACTACGAAGATTGGAACACATGGGGGAAAAGCGAACGCAGACCACTAAGCCCATCCGAAATACGTTCAAGGTGGGCGATAGAGTGATGGTGAGAGCAAACCCGGTCAGTCGACCAGAACAGCACATATACAAAAAATTCCTCGACATCTATGAGGGCCCATATGAGATCGTCAGGGCATATGGGAACAACGCCTTCGTGCTGACCCAGGGAAAGGGAACATTTAATGCGAGGGCACTGAAGAGGGCCGAATAACCTGGCTTCCTCTCAGAGCTAAAATTCGCATTCCCCGAATTTTACTCTACACCAGGCGGAGAGATATGTAACGGGATAGCGTTACATAGGGTTTAAATCTAGGAAAATATATGTATTATAACGAGACAAGTCGATGTAAACAAACACACACACACTCAAGCAATACAAAAGACTCGTAGCATTATATTTGTAACCTTTAATAGTTTTCTTCCCATTTATAAACTACATTTATAAAATACAGATAATAATTGTCTAATTAAATAGTTAAGGCTTTCACATAAAATTAATAATAGAACATTCTCTAAAATAATATAATAAAGGAAAATATAATATGCTCTAATAAATATTCAAAGTTAATTTCCATTTGTATACGCCACGGGATATTTAAAATGTTTATTTTTAAATTATAATTTTAGCAAAGGTAAAACTCATAGAAAAGATTTGAGAAAAGATTAAATGCTCGACTTCTAAAATTAATGTAGATTGTATTGTTCTTGTAAAAACACGCACACGCATGCACTCAAAGTGTGAATGAATAAGGTTTGTTAACTGAGATTGCAACATGAGATTGCCGAGACCAAAATTTGCCTTAAGCACAAAGGATTGAGTGAACATTACGTCAAACACGGACCTGAACGACAACTCTTAAAAATATGGAACTCTGGGGGGAGATTGGATCCTAAGATAAGGATCACCTCTTATAAATATCAAACGAAATCTATTCAATGGCTTTTTTTTCTCTTTTTATTATTATTATCGTTCTTACTTTTATTATTATTGCTGTTGTTGTGTTTTTTTTGGTTGCTGTTATCATTGTTGATATCGTTGCTGAAAGAGTTCCTCACTTAATGTGTTTACTTAATATAGCGTGACATAGAATAATATTCTTCCAGTTCGCCGTATCCAAATCCAAGATGATCATTATGAAATTAATACTGAGAGCGTCGATTGTCATGAGGGGCTAGAAAACCCTTCAGTGATTGATCGACGCTCCGCCACCGAATATCTCCGAAGCTATGGAAATTCAATAACATCTCCACGTGAAATTAATGCTCCAACCTAATAATTATGTTCCGAGAAATACCAACATCGTCCAGACCATGCTATGCTCACTTTAAATAAACAAATCACTTCATCATGAAAGCCATCTCCCACGTTCAAATCCTCGTTTCACTCGAAGCAGCGGAAGTCAAAATCAAATCCTAGGTAAATAGTTTATTTTATATTATGTTTCATTCACTCAATTCGTAAACTCTTAAAGGCAATCTCATAGTTAACTAACTCACACTTGCGTAAATAAATCATAAAATTTGCTGTAACATTTAATCTATTATTGCAATCTATCGTAATCGTAGGACTTTCAAAACATGAACTTTGAACTTAAGTAAAATCTAATAAACCATAATCCGTATTCTCAAAATGTAAAAGGAAACTTGTATTTATCATTCATACTTTATTATGTTTAATATGTTTCTCTGCGAGCGTGAATGTGTGTGTGCGTGTGCGAATAAAATTCAAATTAATATTTATATTCAATAAATTCGTTCAGTATATAAACAAGTCGAGCATTTCTCAAGTCTTTTCATACAATTAAAGTCTTATATCATTTACTCTTGATCGTTCATAAATTTATCGTTAAATTATACTTATTTAGATTTAGATTTATTTTCAATGTTTCTTTTAAATGTAATATGCCAACATCGTGCCGTGAGTCACGATGTTTATTTATTTTCCCTTAGTTAAGATAGACTTAAGAATTGGGTGGGTCTATGATAAATATATAAACAAATGTCAAACAATTATATTGAGTATAGCATATGGGGGGGATGATCTTATAAGCCTAATTGTTCGGGGCATAAACGAACCGTCGTATTGGTCACAAACAACCAATAATCAAGTCTAGTGCTAGGATCAATCAGTTAGCAAACTAAAACTTCTTTCCCATTAGTGAACTGTGCGTCTTTTCCATAAGGAGTTGTCTTTGAAACAATCATATAACGGCCCTGAGTAACCTTATTGGTCCATGCTGGGAGTTTGAGCTGGTGGGCGGGATTAGACTTCGAAATCGTTTTGATGTGATGTAAGGTGATGCGAGTAATTAAATTCCACTTAAATAATCGTATCTGGCGCCCCCTTGTGTGGATAGTAAATAACTATCGATATAAGTAAATAAATAAAGCTTTACGCTATGTCATGTTTATTTCGAAGCCCGTAATCTCGGTTAGGCGAGGGGTCGGTTACAATATAGAAAACAAGAACAAGAGATAGCCTGATAACCCCTGAGGTTATTTTTACCATGACTTGGGACATGTTGGATTTATCCTCTCCATGGCCCAACCAATAGCAAGATGCTCCGAAAAAGAGAAAACTATCAAATTCGGGAAAACCAAATGAAGGAACAAGAAAACACTTTGAACAAAATATGTACCAAATAACCTTTAATGTAATCTTTAATAAATTATTTTGGAAAAAATATGAAACTTTGAACAAACCCATACATATAAATATGTTACAGTGAGTTTATAATCCGGCATGACATTTAGGCGTGTTTCAATGTAATTTGTCTCATTATGTGATGTGAATATACATGGTCACCCTATAATATTTATAATGCAAATAAAAGAACACATTCGCAATAACAAATTTCATGAAATACAATCATTTTTATGAAGTGGTACAGTTTAGCATGATGTACTACCAAGTGGTACTTGAGCCAAAAAAGGTTGGGAAACGCTGGTATATATAAAACATATTGATCAAAGACATTGAACACACCTTAAATGTGTAACATAATTGTGCAAAGAAAGGATGGTCAGACATTTGTCTATTTATAATATTTAATATTCATCGAGAAGATATTGTTAATATTTAAATTTTTATTAAATACATTATATTATTAAATAGAACACAGACACTATTATTTTATTTTGAATTAATGCATATATATATATATATATATATATTGTAATGGGCACATACGCTGTTACATTATTTATTTTAAAAATTGAGACATTGAAAAGTTCACATTTAAAAACTTTTTTTTTAAGACATAAAAATTGAAAATTAATTCTATTTCAAACTCTAATATATAAAATCGCACAGATAAAAAAATTGTTAAACGAAAACTTTATTAAGAAGAAAAAAAAAGTAATTTAAAACTAAATTTTCAGTAAAGATTTAAAGATAAAAATATATCTAAGTTTGTACAAAAAAAATTAATTAATGTTATTGAAAAATGGAAATGATTATTTTAATTAGTCCAAATGTAAGCTAACTCTTGGGCATTTCATAATATATAATCAAATGTCAGATAGGAGAGGAAAAACAATAGGAACAGAATGGCCAATGAAAGAAATCCATCGGGGAATCGGACCTCAACGAAAAGACCATCACCATCATCATGACGTAATGTTGAGTTAATCTGCAAAATTAATATAAAAAAAAGTTTGGAAATAAATTTTAGTGAGTGAAGAAAGATCTGGGAAAGAAGAGATGTGACTATATGTGCTAGTGTGGAGAGAGTTGAAGGAGAAGAGATTGAAAAGACACACTCTTCAATCCCTTCAGTTTCATTAAAAGGAAAAAGAAATGACATCATTTTTTCTATATTGAAGACCACAGGACATTGAGGAAATTAACGCTGGCTCCAAATGGCAAGCAACTGCAAGAAATTAGAAACTACAGACTTGTTAAAGCCATAGGAACTTTATGAAATCTAATGAACATTAATTAATTTGAAAACACTAAGAACTCTAAAATATAAACTTTCCCAGTATTTAAATTATTGCAATAGAATCCTATCTGACCAACTTAATTTATTAATAAGTAATTTTATTTGAAGTATTTTTTTAAAAAAATCATTTCCATTTTTTTTTTTTTTTGTTCTTTTAAGTTTTTATTATGATTTTTGTTTTTCATTAAACTAAATTATATAAATGTTAAACTTAAGTCAGGCGTGAATGGCTATATAGATTTGTAAAGTTATGTTAGTTTTATTAGGGGAGGGTAATCTTGGGTTATTTGTTTCGTAGTTAAATTGAGTCAATGGATTGGATATATTGGTGTAATTTGTAGGTATAATACTAGATCCGCTACATGCAGAATTGCAGTATATGCCGCACACCCCTGTTTTAACCTATGGAAGGGATAATAAGACGGAAAAATGCAGTCCCTTCCTATGGAGTTTTTTTTATTGCTCTTCTCGTCAGATAGATGTAGTATTCCTATCTGGGTGAAAGTCAATTTCTTCTGTTAATCCTGCTGTTCAGATGTACATTCCTGACAGTATGGTATTTTGTGCTTTCGTATTCATATTACATTGAATACATCGATATATCAGATGGATTGACATTGGTTTAACTGCGAACTTTTGGCCTAAGGTTAAATAAGGGATAGAATATTTTCTTTTCAAATGCAATCTATGTAGTCTATTCATACTCGACACTCTAAATAAAATACTAAACTCATCTGTGTGAACTTATAATAGCTTATAAAAGTTAAAATGTAAAATCAAATTCTAAAATTAAGTTAAAATTCAAAGTAAAAGTTATTCTAAAATAATTTTAAATCTTATTGATGTGTAAATAAAGGTTTGTGTGTTAATTACTGGCAGTGGCTTATTTTATTCTTTTTTTTTTAATATTCTTAGATAAGAATTTATTATAAAATATAAATCTCTGCTGTTCCACTAAGCTAGTGACATTGGGCTAACGGTCGGAAAAAATATATATATATAATTTTTTTTTCTTAACTTACGTATCTGCCTACTATATAAATTTTCTAGGTTCAAATGCCTAGTGGAGCCCTGTAGTGCAGATATATTAAGCATATTTTCATACCACTTTTGGACAGTTATAATTGGCCTCCCAACGTGTGCCGATGTTTAATAAACCACGAATACCCTGAATAAATTTCTTTTTTCAAAATGAAATATTTTTATCTATTTACATAAAGTCGTATACTTTAAATCTTATAAAAGCACTGCCAGAAAGAAATAGCACATATATTAAACATGAGAAAGTATTAATAATTTTAAATTGTATTTTGTTAAAAAGAAAGTCAAAAGGTTGCAGTTAATATGTTTTTTTTTGTTAATGTATATTATGCTTTTATGTGTATAGGCGCGCACAGCCACGTAAGTTTATGATTGTAAATGTGGTACCTTACCATGAGTACTTTTGGGAGTTTACTTCAGTGTAATCCTATGTAAGCATTTCAATCAGTCATAAATAAGTTGGTGGTATTTATAATTGTGCTGAAAATATACACGTATAAACCCATTATTTCTTAAAACATATTTACTTCAATGCAACATTCTTAAATAATTTATATAATTCACTTGTCATGCCGTTTGTTAGAACTGAAATACAGAGAAAATAGAATTCTTGGGGGGAGGAGGTATAAACATAGATGGTCCTTAGAAAAATGATAGCTAACATTTTTTTTTGTATATAGTCTTTTTGTAAAATTACTAACCAAATGTCTTTATAAATTTTCGTTAATCGTGTACCGTAATTACTAACTCTAAGTAAAATATTTTTTTTTGTTTATTTTTTTTAAGCAAGTTTACTGATATGTAATGGGCACATACACCATTACATTATTTATTTTAAAAATTGAGACATTGAAAAGTTCGCATTTAAAAACTTTTTTTTAAGACATAAAAATTGAAAATTAAATCTATTTCAAACTCTAATATATAAAATTGCACAGATAAAAAAATTGTTAAACGAAAACTTTATTAAGAAGAAAAAAAAGTATTTTAAAACTAAATTTTCAGTAAAGATTTAAAGATAAAAATATATCTAAGTTTGTACAAAAAAAATTAATTAATGTTATTGAAAAATGGAAATGATTATTTTAATTAGTCCAAATGTAAGCTAACCCTTGGGCATTTCATAATATATAATCAAATGTCAGATAGGAGAGGAAAAACAATAGGAATAGAATGGCCAATGAAAGAAATCCATCAGGGAATTGGACCTCAACGAAAAGATCATCACCATCATCATGATGTAATGTTGAGTTAATCCGCAAAATTAATATATAAAAAAAGTTTGGAAATAAATTTTAGTGAGTGAAGAAAGATCTGGGAGAGAAGAGATGTGACTATATGTGTTAGTGTGGAGAGAGTTGAAGGAGAAGAGATTGAAAAGATGCACTCTTCAATCCCTTCAGTTTCATTAAAAGGAAAGAGAAATGATATAGCTTTTTCTATATTGAGGACCACAGGACATCGAGGGAATTAACGCTGGCTCCAAATGGCAAGCAACTGCAAGAAATTAGAAACTACGGACTTGTTAAAACTGTAAGAACTTTATAAAATCTAATGAACATTAATTAATTTGAAAACACTATGAACTCTAAAATATAAACTTTCCCAGTATTTAAATTATTGCAATAGAATCCTATCTGACCAACTTAATTTATTAATAAGTAATTTTATTTGATGTATTTTTTTAAAAAAATCATTTCATTTTTTTTTTTTGTTCTTTTAAGTTTTTATTATGATTTTTGTTTTTCGTTAAATTAAATTATATAAATGTTAAACTTAAGTCGAGTGTGAATGGCTATATAGATTTGTAAAGTTATATTAGTTTTATTAGGGGAGGGTAATCTTGGGTTATTTGTTTCATAGTTAAATTGGGTCAATGGATTGGATATATTGGTGTAATTAGTAGATGTAATACGAGATTCGCTATGTGCAGAATCACAGTATATGCCGCACCCTCCTGTTTTGCCTATGGAAGGGATAGTAAGACGAAAAAACACAGTCCCTTCCTATGGAGTTTTTTTTTATTGCTCTTCTCATCAGATAGATGTAGTATTCCTATCTGGGTGAGAGTCAATTTCTTCTGTTAATTCTGCTGTTCAGATGTACAATCCTGACAGTATGGTATTTTGTGCTTTCATATTCGTATTACATTGAATACATCGGTATATCAGATGGATTGACGTTGGTTTAACTGCAAACTTTTGGCCTAAGGTTAAATAAGGGATAGAATATTTTCTTTTCAAATGCAATCTATGTAGTTTATTCATACTCGACACTCTAAATAAAATACTAAACTCATCTGTGTGGACTTATAATAGCTTATAAAAGTTAAAATGTAAAATCAAATTCTAAAATCAAGTTAAAATCCAAAGTAAAAGTTATTCCAAATTAATTTTAAATCTTATATATGTGTGAATAAATGTTTGTGTGTTAATTACTGGCAGTGGCTTATTTTATTCTTTTTTTTTAATATTCTTAGGTAAGAATTTATCATAAAATATAAATCTCTACTGTTCCACTGAGCTAGTGACATTGGGCTAACGGTCGGAAAAAAAATATATATATAAATTTTTTTTCTTAACTTACGTATCTGCCTACTATATAAATTTTCTAGGTTTAAATGCCTAGTGGCGCCCTGTAGTGCAGATTATGACAAGACTCTTATCATTTGGACCATTATAATATATATATATCATAACAGGTCTGTTATATGCACACAATAATATAGTGTATGTGCACGTACAAATATATATAATAAAAAAAGTAGAAATAAACAGACATAAATTTTTGTAGATATTTTCTACATTTTACTTGGAATAAAAATAATAAATAAAGGCTTAAATATCTCTGAATTCAAAACAGAATTTTATTATAAATTAAAGCATTTAAAAGGATCTAAATAAATATTAATAATGTATTATTATTATTGTGATTTTGATATTTAAAAATAAGATTTCTGATAATTGTAAAAACGTCTAATTTTGAAATCTTTTAATTAATTTGTATATTTCTATCTAAGTAAAACATGTATATCACACCTTGATAAAACTTCAAACTTATTTTTGAAAGGATTAGTGATTTGAAAAGAGTAAAAACGTACTTGATACTTTAGTAAAAATCTAAAACTAGCTTTTGATTAAAATTGTTTTTAGTCAAGATTAGACAGATTGAAAACAGTATGTAATGTGTTGTTATCCAATTTGATAAAAGGGTTGGATAAAAAATTATTTTAGTCTGGACAGTAATTTTTGAAAAGAACAGTTTGGCTTGTAGTTTTTGTAAGAGCTAGCCAGAAAGGTCTGGTCTTAATATTTTGTTGCAGCTTGTTGAAGTTAGAAGCAGTTGGTTTAGCTGGTATGGCTGACAGATTTATACAGAGCTTCCCATGAGATGTAGCTGAAATCAAGGCAGGAGATCCAGCAGCAGTCTACAGTTCAATAGTGGAGTTTGAATTCACATAGAGGAAAATGACACACTTCTTTGTGATGAAATTCTTAGCTTACAAAGTGTTCTGACAGATAGCTTGCCAAACCTGGACAGAAGGAAGCTCATGGTGTGCCAACAAATCACCTGAATTGTAATTATTCCTCATGCTGACAATTGCCTGGACTATTTTTATGATGATGATGACAAACAATCACAAGAACCACCAAGAGAAAGCTTGAAGAAGTGGTATATGTTTACTGCTGTTTATCTATATGCAGAAAAACACAGATAAACATATATACAAAAGTGAGTTGTTATAAAAATTCTAATATTTAAATTAAAGATGTTATGATTAGTTAAAGGCAACCTATAGTTGTGTTATATGTAATGTGAATAAAATTTTAAATAAGTTTTTTTTAAATAAGTCATTTTTGAAATGACATTCGACAATGAGATATGATGACTTTGTTTAAAAGCATTTATTGAAAAAACAAAAAGACAATTTAAAATTTCTATATTTAATTTAGAAATTGTTATAATTAATTAATAATGGTCTGCTAAAGGCTGAATGTATTTAAAACAAAAAAAGAGTAAAAACCTGATGAAAAAGAAATTTTTTTTAGAGTAAGCTGTCTAAAAATATATATTAAATAATAAAATATACCTGCTAGAGCATTTAACTTTTATCAGTGGTCAAGAAAAAAATTGACTTTATTTTGTTTATGGAAAAGAAAACGTTTTCTGAGAGTGTTTATAATTAATTGATATCTGTATCATTAAAATGTAGTATTTTAACCATTTATTGTATTTTATATAATAATTCAAAAATTTTCAGAAATTATTATACCACACCATATGCCTATGTGCACATGTATGTCAATGCTTGTAAAATAGGATATATATGTAAAATTTAATCATTTTTTGTCATTATTGAATATCAATTGAAATATATTAACTGCATATTATAAATTTCATGTCTGTGTGCATATATATATATCACCATGTAATAACTTGAATTTTGTATTAATCGTATATATAAAAATCACAATGTGATAATTTATTAAGCTTAATTGATATGTACAGCCTAATTGTAGAACTTATTAATAGAATTATTTATTCACATGATCACCATCTCATACTAGCACATAATTGGTTATAAACAAGGCAAAACTCTCTCCATACAATAGTGCCACCCTGTGCCAACCAGAGTAATCAATGGATGCCAGAAGGCTTGTGCATAAAATCCCTATCTAATGCCTATTCATTCAATATCCCCAGACTAGTTTCTGGCTTGTGGACTTCATCAGTGAGGAGTTTTGGATCTGAGAGCACAGCACCTAGATCTTAGGATTTAATGCAACCCCCAACAACCACCTTTTATCTCTATTTAACTATAAAACTATGAGAATGAAATTGAAAACAAGAATATTTTTAATCTAAGCTCAATAGCTTATATAGTCATATGGGTCTGAACTCAGATCAGCACCCATACATTTTGGTGTCTTTGGCTCTTTAACAACCATATCCACCACTATCCTATTAGGCAGGATTGGTGTTAAACCATTAAGCATCACATGATCACCATCTCATACTAGCACATAATTGTTTATAAATGAGGCAAACCTCTCTCCATACAGAAGTGCCACCCTGTGCCAACCAGAATAATCAATGGATGCCAGAAGGCTTGTGCATAAAATCCCTATCTAAGTCCTACTCATCCAATATCCCCAGACAAGTTTCTGGCTTGTGGCCTTCGTCAATGAGGAGATTTGCACCTAGATCTAATAGGATAGTGGTGGCGATGGTTGTTAAAGTGCCAAAGACACCAAAAAGTATGGGTGCTGAACTGAGTTCAGACCCATATGACTATATTAGCTATTGAGCTTAGATTAAAAATATTTTTGTTTTCATTCTCATAGTTTTATAATTAAGTAGAGATAAAAGGTGGTTTCTGGAGGGTTGCATTAGATCCTAAGATCTAGATGCAGTGCTCTCAGATCCAAAGTTCCTCACTGACAAAGGCCATAAGCCAGAAACTAGTTTGGGGATACTGGATGAGTAGGCATTAGATAGGGATTTTATGCACAAGCCTTCTGGCATCCATTTATTACTCTGGTTGGCACAGGGTGGCACTACTGTATGGAGAGAGTTTTGCCTTGTTTATGATTATTTATTGTTAACAAATGTGTTCAGTTACAAAAATTATTCTAGTGGTTCTAAATATTTTTATAATATCTGTTTCCATCATCTCTTGGTCACATGTAGAAATAGAGTTTGTGTTCTCCTGAGTCAGATTCATGCAATAATGGCTGATATATAAATGGAGATTTATTTAGTACCTTAGGGAGATTCAGTTAAAAAGAGTCCTGTTTTGGCCAAACAGTTAATACTACGCCTAGTCATAACCATAAGCCAAGCCCTTAACCTAACCCTAATCTTGGCCTTCATTGTTGATTTATATATTTTACAAAAACTAAAATAAGAAATTAACAGCACTGAGTAGTCTAACAAATATTCTGCTACTAAAACAAATCTTACTTTAACCCTAAATCTAGTCATAACCCTAATGCTAGCGATAACACTAACACTAACCCTAGCCATATTTGTTAATTTATATATTTTACAAAAACTAAAATAGGCAATTAATATCATTGCATTGTCTAACAAATATTCACCAACTAAAATAAATCTTACTTTAACCCTCAGCTTAGTCATAACCCTAACCTTATCTCTAACTCTAACCATAACATTAGCAATCTTTGTTGATTTATATATTTTACAAAAACTAAAATAAGCAATTAACAGCATGGCACAGTCTAACAAATATTCTGCTACTAAAACAAATCTTACTTTAACCCTAAGGATAGTCATAACCCTAACCATAACCTTAGCAATCTTTGTTGATTTATATATTTTTCAAAAAGTAAAATGGGCAACTAACTGCATGGTATAATTTATCAAATATTCTGCAATTAAAAAAATCTTACTTCATCCCTGATCCTAACCTTGTATATAACTCTAGCCCTAACCCTAGCTATCTTTTCTGATTTATAAATTTTACAAAAATTAAATAGGCAATTAATAGTAGTTCATACTTTATCAAATATTCCACAATTTTAAAAAAATCTCATTCATATCATAATCCTACTCTGAAACCTGACCCTAACCATCACTGCTGAGTTATAATCTTTACAAATACAAAAATAGACAATTAACAGCATTGCATAATTTATCAAATATTTTACACTTAAAAAATATCTTACCCTAAGCCTAATCCTAGCCCATATACTATTTCTAACCCTAACCCAAGCCATCATCCTAACCATCATTCCTGATTTACCAATTTTACACAACCTAAACAGGTCAGTTTACAGCGTTGCAAACATTATTGTATATTCTAGAACTTAAAAAAAATATCTTAAGACTTTTTTTTATCTGAAATATTTACAAAAAGCAGTTTTTTAATTTTAAGTTGATGTCTTGACTTAAGCAAAGACCATGCAATTGTCAATTAGAAAATGTGTAAATTGATCTAAAATTTCTTTTAACTTTTTATATTAGATTATTATATGTAAACTTTAAATTAATCAAAGATTTATTTAGATAATTATATGTAAAACAAATTCAGATTTAATTTTTTTTAAGTTTTTTTCTCCTGTGTCAGGAATTATTGACTTTTGAGACGGGGAGATTAGTAACGTACTTTATTTGATTTTTACCAATAATTTGCAGGATTGTGGAAGTGTATTTTTCAGAAATAATTATCACGTTATTACTATATCATGAGATTTCTTTAGTAAAACAAAAACATTAAATGTTTTTTTTTTTTAAATTATAGTGATCAAGTTAGTTTTGAGAAAGCGCATATGTTGCAAATGTAGAGTACAAATTGGTCTTTGATTTGAAATTGCACAAAAACTCCTTAAGATTAAAAAGATATGCTTTATACCATTTTAAAGGACATTTCATTTGCTAAAACTTTTGTTTGCATGCCAAGAATATAGAAAAAACGCAAAGGTAGGAAAAGCCACCAATACATAACCTAGTTCATCTTCAGTTCTCCTGAAGTGTCAAGATGATGGTATTTTCCGAGAAAGTACAAAAATTACTATCAGTGTTCAGATGGCTCAAAAAACAGCACAAATAATCTGAATGTGAAAAAGGCACTGTAAATCTATCTATTATCAGTATCAAGTTACATGCCACCATTTACAGCAATTAGTTTATACTATTCAATACATATGTAATTATAGTGAAAATTTGGCATAATCTGTTAAATGTAATATTCAATTTGTTTGATCTTAAAAAGTTCACCTTTTTCCAAAATATTTATTTCAGCTGTTGATAGCTTTTATGGATACAAATGTGATTTTGACATAAATCTACTTTTTCATTTAATTATAACATCTTCATTGTGGAATTGCAAATTTTACAAAAACTAAAAAAAAGGTGATTAACAACATAAAAACAAATCTTAGAGTAAATTTAACTCTAAATTAACCATAACCCAAGTTTTAACAACAACCATAACCCTAAAGCTAAGCCAAACTCTAACCCTAACTATCTTTGCTGATGTATAAATTTTACAAAAACTAAAATAGGTAATTAACAGCATTGCATACTTTATGAAATATTCCATATTTAGAAATGAACTCTCCCTAATCCTGATATTACACATAACCCAACCCTATACATAACCTTAACCATAGCCATATTTGTTAATTTATGTATTTTACAAAAACAAAAATAGGTGATTAACAGCATTGCATAATCTAACAAATATTCCACAATTAAAATAAATCTTGACTTAAGCCTAATCCTAACCGAATCCTAACATAACTCTAGCCATCTTTGTCCATTTATATATTTTACAAAAACTAAAATAGGCAATTAACAGCATTGTGTAATCTAAAAAATATTCCACAATTAAAACAAATCTTACTTTTACCATAACCCTAGCTCTAAAGCTAACCCTAGCCATCTTTGGTGATTTATATATTTTACAAAAATTAAAATAGGCAATTAACAACATTGTGTAATGTAACAAATATTCCGTAATTAAAACAAATTTTATTTTAACCCTAAACCTAGTCATAATCCTAACCCTGGACATTTTTGTTGATTTATATATTTTACAAAAACTAAAATATGCAATTAACAGCATTACATAGTCTAACAAATATTCCACAACTAAAACAAAGTTTACTTTTGCCCTAAGCCTAGTCATAACCCTAGCCCTAACCCTAGCAATCATCATTGATTTATATATTTTACAAAGACTAAAATAGGTAATTAACAGCATTGTGTAGTTTAACAAATATTCTGCAACTAAAACAAATCTTATTTTAACTCTAACCCTAGTCATAACCCGAACACTAGCCCTAACCCCAGCCTTTCTTGTTAACTTATATATATTACAAAAAGTAAAATAGGGAATTAACATCATTGCATAGTGTAACAAATATTCCCCAACTAAACCAAATCTTATTTTAATCCTCAGCTAAGACATAACTCTAACTCTAGCCTTAAACACAACTATAATGTCAGCAACTTTGTTGATTTATATATTTTACAAAAACTAAAATAGGCAATTAACAGCATTCCATAATCTAAAAAATATTTTGCAACTAAAACAAATCTTACTTTAACTCTAAGCCTAGTCATCACTCTAACCCTAACCTTAACCATAAACCTAATCCTAGCAATCTTGGTTGTTTTGCATATATTTTTCAAAAACTAAAATAGGCAATTGATAGCATTGCATAATTTATCAAATATTGTGCAATTAAAAAAAAAATCTTACTTTATCCCTGATCCTAACCCTATACCTAACTCCAGTCCTAACCCTAGCTACCTTTTCTGGTTTATAAATTTTACAAAAATTAAAACAGCAATTAACAGCATTTCATACTTTATCATACATTTCACAATTAAAAATAATCTCACTCTTACCATAACCCTACTCCTAACCTAAACTTCACTGTTGATTTATAATCTTTACAAAAACAAAAATAGGCAATTAACAGCATTGCACAATTTATGAAATATTTCATAATTAAAAACAAACCTTATCCTAACCCTGGCCCATATACTAATTCTATCCCTCACCCTCACCCTGACCATCATTGCTGATTTACCAATTTTACACAATATAAACAGACCAGTTAACAGCATTGCAAACATTATTGAATATTCTAGAACTTTAAAAAAAATTGATTTAGACTTTTTTATCTGAAATGTTTACAAAAAGCAGATTTTTAATTTTAAGTTGATGTCTTGACTTAAGCAAAGACCATGCAATTGTCAATTAGAAAATGTGTAAATTGATCTAAAATATCTTTTTCCTTTTTTATATTAGATTATTACATGTAAACTTTAAACTAATCAAAACTATTTTAGATTATTTTATGTAAAACAAATTCAGATTTCATTTTTTAAAGTTTTTTTTTCTTGTTTCATGAATTATTGACTGTTGAGAAGAGAGATTACTAACGCCCTTAACTGTCTTTTACCAATAATTTGCAGGATTGTGGAAGTATTTTTCAGTTAAATAATTATCACCTGTTATTATTATATCAAGAGATTTATTTAGTAAAGCAAGAAAAAAATTAAACAAATACTTTATTTTGGAATTTTAGTAATCAAGTTAGTTTTAAGAAAGGGCATTCGTTGCAAAAGTAGAGTACAAATTCGACTTTGATTAGAACCTATATGTAACTATTTTTGAAGAATGTAAAATAAAAATAAAACGTTTGTAATTATTCTATATGATTAAAATTTAAAATATTTATTAGCTCTATGGATAATTGGTTAAACAATAATTAATTATTAATATACCTACTCTTCGTATAAGTGATATTAGTTTTTTTTTTTTTTAAAAAAAAGAAAGGGTAACATTTATTTTATTGCGGATTTTTCTGTATTTCAGAATATTTTATATACTTTCATAAATAAGGTTTTTGTTAAATTTAAAGTTCATTTGACTATATTTGTATTATATTGTGTACTCAGTGATCTGTGGGTATTTTGGCATGTATTTAGAGCTGTCTTCATCAAGTCTTCATAAGCTAACATATCTTTCTCATGATCACAATGTATTCAGAATTTGGATCTCATATCATTCCTGAACATGGTGCATGCTTCGGTGAACGAGTTTCTCTTTTTCTAACTAGAGTTTAAAAACAGAGAGCTACCCAGCATCACGTTAGCCTCTTAAGGAGTCATCATGTCATAGGACTCACTCTTAAGCTCACATTTTTCAATCAACTGAGGCTACAAATTTTTATTTTTATATTTTATTTAAAACCTCTTCAAATGTTATACAAATATTACTATAAGAACTGAAATATCTGTTGGGAATCACCTTTAAATTTTATGCATGTAGAATAGTGCTGTACTTTAAATGTGTTCTAAAAGATGTTTAGCTAGTTTAATCAGTTATTTTTACCATGTACTTTCACCATAGGGTTGATAAAACTTCTGTCTCTCTCTCTTTCAATTATGTAACCTGACTGTTGACTAGGAATATTTTTCATTTTGAATTATGAATTTGTTTTGTTCATGCAAACATAAAGGATCTTAACTACATGTATGTATGTGGTTGCAAAGAGAAATAGCTTGTAGCACCATTAATTAATCTTTCTTTATTGTTGCTTATGTAAATAATACAAGTTTGTTTTTATCTTTCATTTACAATTATCATAATTTCTGTAATATTGTTTTTGGGGGGTCTATATATGTAAACCTGGTCATTATATATTAAAATTTCGGTATTTGTAAACTATTTACTATACATGATGTGGCAGCACTGTTTCTGTGTAAAAACACAGAATAATACCGCTTTCGCGGCTGCACCTTATGGCTAATACACGACTAGCAATTGTATTAGCCACTTAAACAAGAGACAATAGATGTAAGTGGTTAGAATCCGTGGCCAATTACCTTCCATGCTCCTAACACTAGATGATCATCTAGTTTGCCACTTATTTCATTGGGGTGTCAATTCCTACACATAGGGATCAAATTTGTATTCTGGCTCAAATTTAATCTGAGAGTGTGTGCACTGGAATAGTTTGCAGTTGTTTGTTTGTTGATGTTGATGATTTTCTGTATTTCCCAACTGAGATCTTTTGGCCTACTAGTAATTATCAGTGTATTCTTGAGATTTGTCTGAGCTTTTTTTTTTGCTGTTTGTTGTTATTTGGAAGCCAAAAAAAAGTATGTCAACGTCTCTGTCAGATGATTGTAGTTAAGCATCACATGATCACATTTCCTATACTAGCACATTAATTGTTGATAAACAGAGCAATGGAGAGTTTTACTCTGTTTATGATTGTAGTTGTTGGTGAAAAAGTATCATTTCTGTTGTGACTCGGATGAGAGTAACAAAAAAAAAAAATGACTACCATGTTCTTGCAATCAGGGGATGTCCAAAAAAAGCATGACGCAGTCGATTCGTTTTAGTTATACGTGGTGAAATTTATTATTTGATTGAAAAGAATCTGTGTTTTGTTTGTAATTCTTTTGATCTGTAAGTTAATTAATTTTCACCCAGAATGTCGGTGTTCAAAGGGTAGGGCTTTACAGCTGAGTGTGGCAGAGTGGGTCGGACAGCTTCGTATTCTTCTCAAATCAATCAACAACTTTACGCTTCTTTTGGTCGGAAGAGAATCGACTCTCTTGATCGATATATTAGTCAAAATACCAAACAATTCTTTTCATTTATAAGCAAATACAGACATCTGAGGCAGAGTTTGTCAGACAGGTTTGACTTTTTTTTGTTGCTAAATCAATCACCAGCAACCCCCCACATTTTTAACAAATTCAAAAAGAAAGTGTCAATTCTAATTTTAAATAACAAAAAAAAAAGATATCTGTTTAAAAAAAAAAACAGTATATTAAAAGGGAAAAAAAAAAAAAGAAAGTCGTATTTAAAGCAAATTGTGTATATTTGAGATATTCCAAAAAAAAAAAAAAATTAAAACTGTCCCTTATACTTTGAAATGTATTGAATCCAAACCAAAAAAAAAAAGACGTCTGTAAAAAAGAAACAGTAGATTTAGAATAGAAATCCAAAAAAAAGTAAAAAAAAGGCATATGTCAAAAATTATGTACTTTTGAGATCCAAAAAAAATGGTCAAAGTGGCCATTATAGTTTTAAATTTATCAAATGAAAACAAAAAAAAAATAATTATGTCTAAAAAAACAAACAAACAAACAACAACAATATATTAAAAAAGAAAAAAATTACAGCCGTATGATGTCAAAATATAATCTATTAGAGAGAGCAAAAAATCTAATGGTCTGGTAATGGTACATCGCTCTGTTTTTAACTGGAAACAGCACCACCAAAGGCTGCACAGTGAATAGTTTACAAATACCAAAATTTCTTTTTATAGTCTCTCCTCTTTCTGACCCCTGGGAATACAGTAGAGAAGAAATTCTTGTGAGGTTTAGGAAATGTTATTTGGTAGTAATATGGAGAAGTAGGTGAGGTTTAAACCCCCTTTTTATGTCTCTTGGTTAGGTTAAAGCAGCTCTACTTTTCATACCATTGCAGTTTTTTTGTATAATCTGGCATCAGAACTGTGGCCTTACTGTTAGAGATAGACACTGAGATATGATGTATGGAAATTATATGATCAGGAGAAATTTTTTTGTGTGTGTGTTTTGTAAATTAATAATAGTGAATGACAAAAAGTGTATTTTTTTTCTCTTGCACTTTCTGCTCTCTATCAATTATTGATAAAATGTATGTTCTGTAAGATGGAAAACCAGTCAGTTTAGTTGAAGATTAAGAAACCAAATCAGATATTAATGTTTTTTTTTTCCTTTTGCTAGGAACAAAAACAGAGTACTCAAACAAGGAGCAGAGAAAATGAGGGGTCAAATAGTTTTTTACCCCCCTCCCCAAAGTAGTAGTAATATTTCATTTAAGTGTATGACAAGTACACCTGCATATAGGAGATGCTCAGATATACAACATACAGAACTTGCTAGTCAAAGAATAAATAAACACAGGTTGGGCAAGAACTATTGATATATGATCTGAGATAAATACAATGAAAGGACAACAAAGATGACATAATTAAAAAGATGACAGTTGCAGGGATGATTGGGAAAGTGAAGCAATTCTTTGAAAAGCAAAACTAAAAAAATAAAACAGAAATTTTAAAGACATCACTAATATAGAGTAAAAATAACTACAAACCAAAAAATTTATTTCTTGCTCTGTCTTTCTCCAGAAAATATGCATAGCCCAGAAGGAGACATGGATGCAACAATACTACAGAAGGTCAGAGACAGATATATCATTTTCAGAGAGGATGTTAGAAAACCAAATGCTAATAATAAGGATCAGAGACATGGACACATTGGAACCACAATGGGTGAGAAAATCTATGGAAATTATTGAAACTATGGGGAAAATAGTAGAATTCAGAGAAGAATGTAGCCAATATAGAGCAGAAATCAACAAGATAAAAGCAGAGAAAGAAGGATCCAATAATGAAACAAATATCAAGAGATGAGAAAGTTCAAAATGTGAACAAAGAGAGTACTCAATGTGAAAATAAAGAGACCATAAGACTTGTGGAAAGAACAGACAGCCTAATGTTGGCAAGATTTATCCACATCAAAACTTTTCAGCGTGACATAGGAGAAAACCCCAAGGTGCACTTGCAGTGTTTACAAAAGCTATTCATGTTCCAGAAACTTAGAGAAGATGAAAAGATAGTGATCACAGTTAACCATTTATAAGAATCTGCCTGGGATTGGTGGACAGGTACAAACAAAAAACCAATGACATTTGGAGATTACCGTGTCACCCTGCTCAACATTTTTTGGGGTGAGGAATGGCAGAAGAAGGTATTACATTGGGTATCACATGACAAATATGGCATTTACAAAAGTGAAATGTACACCCAGTTTTTCCTTCACCAGGCATCAGTGTTGAAGTCATTACAGCTTTCTCATTGTCTGAGGGGCAGATTATTCAAACTATAAGGCACAATATGTCCCTCCACATACAACAATTGATGTTGGGAAGTTGAAAGTATGGGACAGAACAAATAGTAGAATTTCTTACCACTGTAGATTTCAGTAATTTAAATGACCCAACACAGAAACAGACAGATATTCTCAGGAAAAAGGGAAATGCACAACAATTATCTATGAGGAGGAGAACCTCCATTACTGGTCACCATATCAAGTATGTCTGAAAGATTGAAGTATTACTAGATCCCAGTGATTGTTTTACTGGACACAGGCAGTCAAGTGTCACTTGCATCAAAAGAATGGTATGATGGTACAGTAAAAAAGACTCTACCCACCTTGTCTATGTGGGACACTCAAACAAGATTAGCAAATAGTAAAAGGGTTAAAATTAAAATCCATCAAGTGTGTCTGAACATAGAAATAGGATCTACCAGAGTAAGTCATTCATTTTTGATAATGGTGGGTCTTATACAAGATGCACTGTTGGGATCTGGTTTTATGGAGAAGCATAAATTGGGAATAAATTATGCTAAGAAGATTTTCCAGTTTTATGAAGATGTAGTCCTGATCCATAGTCAAACAAATCACAGTGCTACTAATATTGAATGCATGTTGACTTGGGATCAATAGAAGAGAAAATAAAACAGTCATTACTCAAAGTGGAGGAATATAAAAAGAAAACTAGTCAGGATGCTAACAGAAAATGCAAGGGCATTTCCAATCATACCTGG
Organism: Epiperipatus broadwayi; assembly: GCA_028023455.1. Taxonomy (NCBI): domain Eukaryota; kingdom Metazoa; phylum Onychophora; class Udeonychophora; order Euonychophora; family Peripatidae; genus Epiperipatus; species Epiperipatus broadwayi. The sequence goes on along the minus strand of JAQFVV010012410.1, from coordinate 9,703,691 downwards.
GATCATAAAAGGTTATGTGCATAGGATAAGGAAAAAGTGGAAAACCAATTAAAATGCATGATAGAATGGGCATTATAGAGAGAAGTTCATCACCTTATAACAGCCCTATTGTACTAGTTAAAAAAGGGTCAATATGGATGTGGTTGGATGCAAGAAAATTAAATAGCATTACCATTTCTGAAAGGGATATACATCATCCCCTTCAGGAAGTTTTTGCACATCTCACTAAAAAGAAAAATTTCACTACTCTTGACTTAACATCAAGTTATTGGAAAATTGCTCTTGACCCCTAGATATGAAAGATACACATATGTATTCAAGTTCCATTTGGTCTAATCAACAGTGGCACTTGATTAATACAGTGCCTATATCAGGCCCTATCAGAAGAAATAAAAAATACATGGTATCCTACATTAACAATGTGATCATCACTTCCACTGACATAGTTGAACACTTAGTACATTTAAAAAGATTCCAACAAGAATGCATGGCAAAGAATATTATAATAAATTTTACTAAAAGTTGCTTTCCTGTTCAAAAGATTACCTTTCTGAGATCTTACACCATCCACCCCACCTGGACAAGATAATGACCAGTAAGAATTTTCCTACACCTACTAATTGTAAACAAATATGGTCATTTATGTGCGTATATAATTTTTCATCATAAATTCAATAAAAACTTTATGGAAGATGCATCATTATTACTCAACCTCTTACAAAAGAGACTGCCATTGGAAATGGTCAATAGAGCACAAATGGGACATTGAAAAAATTAAAGAAAATTTTTCAACAAACTGTGGTATTACATGATCCTGACTTTATTTGTCCCTTTTATAATCTGACAGCAGTAAAAGAGGTCTGGGTGTAGTGTTCTTTCAAATTGATCAACAGAATAGACCTAGGGTTCTGCATTTTTGTAGTTGACCACTCCAAGGGACAGAAGCCAATTACACCATGACAGGAAAAGAGACTCTGGCAATAGAATAGGCATGCCAGAGGTTTAAACAGTTTTTATTATGTTCAGAAGTAATCATCATCACTGACCACAGCCTTGAGTTTTTAAATAGAGGATATCTCACCAATGACTGCATCATCAGATTGAGTCTGTTTTTACAACAATTTAATTATAAAGTAATTTATTGCCCTGGAACAGAGAACATAGTGGTAGACATCTTGAGCTGTCACCCAGTAGAAGGGCATCCACACAACTTGATGGCAGAATAAATATGTATAGTAACACTGTCCATTGGTGTGAATGATCTAATAGAACACAATTTTAAAAATTTGGCCAAAAAATTAACATAAAATATGGACCTATCATTAAGGGCCTGGAGAAAGAACAGGGGCCAGAACTGAAGACATATTACTGGATCAAATATAATATCCTAATGTACAAAACATAATATTTGGAAAGCCCTTGATAAATTCTAATACCATGGGAAATTAGAAGGTGGCTTATTGAAAATATTCACAAACCATATGGACATTATGGCTTCTGGAAAACTGAGAGCACTATCTGTCATCAGTTCCATTGGAAAGCAATGTACTAATCAAACTTGCAGAATGCCAGAGATGTGCCCAGAGTAAACAACCTAACCAGTCTTATATAGGAATGGTTCTTCCAATAATACCTATAGGTCCAAATGAACTTTTGGCAGTGGACTACTATGGACCACTACCTTTTAATTGCTTTAAGTTTCTTTTTGTCACATAGAATGTATTTTTGAAGTACATATCAGGATACCCTGTATGACAGGCAGACTCGCATAGTGCACTCAAGGTTCTCTGTTTGAAGCAGTTTGCTGAAATAGGGAAACCAAAAATCATTCTTTCAGATCATGGGTCAGCTTTCACATCTCAACAATAGAGAGAGGGGATGTGCCACCAGGGAGTTAAACATATTTTAACATCAATAAGGAATCTTCAGTTGAATCCCTATGAGAGGATCATGAGAGAGCTGAAACAATTGTTGCTGACCTACTTGTGCTGTAACCATAAAAATTGGGTCAAACAAATCCCCATACTGGTAAGACTCTAAATAAGAACATAAATGAAACTATGGTTTTTACCCCAGTGAGACTGCATTTTGGAATATAGGACCCAGGATTCATAAAAATGCTATTGCCAGTAGAGCAGAAAATAGTTGATCACAATAGAGATCAAACCAACACTCAATGACATGAAATAAACATGAAAAACCTAGAAGACCTGTTAGCAATATCAATCAACCTATTTGGATGCATGCACTTTGGTTACCAGTAACTATGACCTTAATTTAAAACTTATTTTGTAATTGTAAAAGTAAGTCTAGATTTAGGTTTTTTTAATATATATATATATGTTTGAAATTGTATAGGTACCTCACATCAATAATATTGTATATATATTTTAAACATTTTAATTGTTTTTGGATTGATATGTATAATGGCGATGATGAATCTTATTAATTTAAGTGAAAATGTCTCACTGAAATTGATCACAATTATACTTTTATAATTAAGTATTTTATGTATACACCTTTACCCTACTTAGCGATGGCAATTGGTTCTCCAAAACTCATCGTTGGGCAAGAATATCATATTCAAAATACGTAATTATAATGGGGGTCTATGGGAAAAAAATTGGTCAGTTCTAGTCGACGTAAAACATTCCATTGGTTTCCAAGCTCAAAGATTTTCTTGATTTTTTTCATGACAATGATGACTAAATATGGTATCTAAAAAGAAAAGTTTTATATCACTAGGAAAAAAAATGCATATTTTCACTTTAAAAAGTACAGAACAGCAAAAAGAAAGAGAAAGTGAAACTAAATTTGAATTTAAAAGTTTTTATATTTTTCCGCAGAAGTTTTCCATCATGATGAAAAAAAAAATCCATACTGAAGTGCTTTTTTTTTTAATTTGTATTACAGTATATATTACTACTATACATTTATGTTTATTACTTATGTGAAATTATTCAAATTAAAAAACAATGTTTAATTATTAATTATTTAATTGAACATAAAGACTTATTACTGTACTCCACAGTAACAAAATGCTTAATGCTTATCGTAAAGCAGTCAACTTTAGAAAAAAAAATCAACTTATTTTAAAAGTAAAAAATCTAACTTCTAATTTTCTAAAACATACAGCAAAGTTTATTTTTCTTTTATTTTTTTTACTATATTTTTAGTAATGTAATAATGCCCCCCCCCCCCATTCATGTAGAAGAAAATTCATTAACATTTATTTTAAATACAATCTGTTTTTCTTTTTAAACTTTTCTAATTCGACATTTGCATTTTAAAATGTTGTTTTTCTTTTGATTTGAAACAACTTGAGTGTAAACAACATATTTATTAATGAAGTTACAAAATCAATAACTATTTTTACTTAATTATCCAGGTGTTCTAAAAATAATCTATCGTAATTAATAAACACACGCACACAGTTTAATATTCATATTTAGTGTTTTCCTGAAAGTTTGTGATGATAGTATTTTAGTTGTCCTGTATCGTATTTATATATTTCATCATCTAATATGTGTTGAATGTCTTTAGAAAAATTAAACTTTATTTAAATAATCCAAGTACTGTACATTATATTTAAATAAAGTTTAATTTTTCTAAAAACATTCAACACTTATATATATAGTATACAGTTTTATAGATTCAGTAATTATAGATATTTTAAGTTTATACGTTCTATATTCAAAATACTGAATGCAGCACTAACATTGTTTTATGAATAAAATATTGTATGTGTATACAATTACAGCAAAGTCATTACCTGTATATATATATATATTACAATAATATACTTTTGCTTTTGGGTAAAATGAATTTAAAATACCTATATCTCTGATGTCATCAGTGATGCAAAATTCAAGATGGCTGCCAAAAATTTTTATTTTTTATTTTTTCCGATCTTTATAGTGAAAAATCGATTGTAAATTGAAGTAGTGGGTACAAGTTGATGATGATCGCTACTGTGAAATATCACTAAATAGTCAATCGCTAAGCGGGATAAAGGTGTATATTTTTAAAAAAAGAGAGAGAAAAGCAAATACAGAAAGTCACTCCCCCCCCTTTTTTTTTTTTTTTAGAAATAATGCACTTTCCCATTAAATTCTAGTTATTAGTAAAAAAAAATGTGATTTTAATTATCAAAGATTTTAATTAGTTTTTTTTTAAAAAAAAAAAAAAGAAAAATCTTTTTAATCAATTGAAGGGTTTGCCTCTTCAATTGACTAAAACAAAAGCATATAACAAAGAACTTAGGTAAAGATTTTCCTTTTTTAAGAAAAAAACTAAATAATTTTTTTTTTTTTTAAATAATTTTTTTTCTCATGTGTCATAGCATCAGCCGGGAAGCGAACCTACTAACCTGGGACAACTGCTTGTAAAGCAGCCATCGCTTTGATAATTAAAATCATGATTTTTACTAATAACTAGAATTTAATTCGTTAACCGCCTCTTACGAGGCATCTCGTCGACATCTGACGTCACTCTAATTCTGCTAGTTTTAATGGTAGAATATTTATTTGACAGTTATTGATTAGGTTTTTAAAAGTTCTGTAAGATGGTGCCCTCTTCCGAATTATTTTACAAGTAAAAAATCAAAAAAAACGCATTTAAAACTAAACAAAGAAGAACCTTGTCGGTGATTGGCTGTCAGCCAGCTCTCAGCCGAAAAAGACATTCTGATTGGCTGGAAAGAACAAAGAAACCACCTGATCAAAGAAAATAAAGAAAAACGCTGAGATTTTCATTTCGAATGTAATTTAAGTATTAAAAAAATATAAAATGAGAAATTAAAATAGTTTTTTAAAAAATATACTAAAAAAACAAAATTATTTTTGAAAAATATTGAAGATTTTAGTAAAAATATTTAAGATTTAGCAAAAAGAAATCTTTACTTTTCCATAACGTAAAATTGAAAACAAGCATTTGCTTCAGCACTTTTTTGTTTAGACATTCGCTTTATATTTGCCGAAATTGAATATATTTTATAATAAATAAATAGCAATTTATTTTTGAAAGAACTTTCGTTCTCTTTCATAACCTGAAAAATTAGTAATATACTTTTTATAAACGTATCTGAGTTGAATTTAATATTATAGGCGAATATGTTTTAACAATAGGCTTTGTCTTCAGTTTGTGAGTTGGCCAATTAAAAGATTTGATTTTTACCTCATACAACCAATAATATAATTAGTGGTTAAAGGGTTAATCGAGAAATGCATTATTTTTAAAAAGGGGAGAGGGTCGCTTTCTGCATTTCCTTTCTTTCTTTTTTTTTAAAAATATATATATATACATAAAATGCTTGATTGTAGAAGAATAATGGTGATCAATTTCAATGAGACATTTGCACTTAAATTAATAAGATTCACCATTGCCATTATACATATTAACTCAAAACCAATTAAAATGTTTAATATATATATTTATAATAGTATTGACATGACATACTTAAACAATTTCAAACTTATATATAAAAAAAATATAAATCTAGATTTACTTTTACAAAGAGTTTTTTAATTAAGGTGATAATTACCAGTAACCAAAGTGTGTGCATTCAAATAGGTTGATTTGATATTGCTAGCAGATCTAGATTTTTTTATGTTTATTTCATGTTATTGAGTGTAGGTGTTCATTAATACAGGGACAGGCATTGGTCAGGTATATTTTGTTTTTCAGGCTGGCTCACATTTCTATGACTCTGGTCCCAGGGATGGATGGGAGAGTGAAGGCAAATAAATCCACTCACGCATTTTTGCTAAGTAACACATTTCTGGATTCATATAAATATATAGAGCAAATACCCTACACCTCCAAATAACAGCAACAAGCAAGATTTCCAAGCAAATTCCTTCTTTGTAATAATTTTTCAGAAAACTTCTTCTAGAAAAGAAATTCTTAACCTAAAAGTCCTTCCACAAGAGCTTCAGCAGGTGTAAGACTGAGAACAAAAGAAATGTTTTTTATTTATACCTTTTTTTTCATTAGTAGTTTAATTACACTATCATTAGTAGCAAAAAATGTCCATTGTTTCACATTTTTCCTGTTATCTATATTTTAGGTAATTAATTTTTTTTTATAAATTAATTCTTTTTCTCAATGGATTTTATCTATTAAGAAATTACATTATCTATTACTTCCATCATATATTTCAAAATAGTTACAAATAAAATTGTAAATTTTCTTTTTACTTCATTAACTTTTTAAAATAATTTCCTTCTTCAACTTATATAACTATTTGTGCAGGTCATCATTTATTTCAAGAAAAAGAACATGCATTCACTGTAATTAGACTTAGGATCTTAGCTAGTCCACAGTGAATGGTGAAGCCATCATATATGTATAATTGTACATATATGCACAGCTTCAGGATATAGCAGTCAACCCTTAAACTATTAACAATCTCAACCTGTTATTAGGGTAATCTTCTTTAACAATAAAGGTGATGCCACCTTTATCTATGGTTTAATATGTTTATATAGTGTAACGGTTCTGTTTATACATTCATGTAACAGAATCCAAAGTCCAGGCAAAGAGACCAAACTGACCAGTGCAAGATGGTGAGATCTTGAGACTGACTACACTTCAATTCATTCACCCATGCTTCAAGACTCAATACCCTATGGATGACACACTTGAGAGTATAGTCACATAACTTTTCTTCGGGGCTGACATAGGTCAGGGAGAAACATGAAATCCTGGATTAAAATTCCCTTATTAACTAACTCTATCCTACAATTAACTAATGGGGGTTTTATTAATGCATAGTGTCCATAAATATATAGAGTTGGGTTGAATTGAATTAATAACAAGACAGAGAATGAAATACATTAACTTAATTATACATTTATTTATAATGATAAATCAAAGTTAAAATAACAAATATATATAATTCACTAGCGTATTAAAATACATGCAGCCATTGCAATGACTAAAAAGAGATAATGTACTCTCTTCTTACAGATTAATTATCGAGATATTGATAAAAGTAATAATTAACACTTTATATGAGATGAGTTTTAACACGCTCTCACCTTATAGATTTAATTACATAAAATACATATAAATAATCACTATGTTATGTCTATAGAGAGAGTTATGCCAATTCCTATTTAAACTTGTGGCTATATATATAAGTAATCATACTAAGCCTTAATTAACAACTAATAATGTATTTTATTATTCAAATATTGTTACAACTAAAGGTGAATCTATATATCAGCTCAAATAACTTAGATCAAACATGTCTTTCAAGAGTATTTCAGACAAATGCTGAATAAGACATTATAAAGAGGTAGGGTTTTCTGCTCTAGATTTACCAATGTGCTATGGCACAGTCAAATAACAATAATAAAAGTCATTCTGCAGATGGATTAAGGAATCAAAGGTTCTTGTGACAAATGCTGGTATCCTGGGACCAATCATCAAGCTGCGAAAGAGAGGGACATTTAGTTCAAAAGTGGCAGAGGACTTATATGCTAGTCTGGTCGTAAACTCAGAGTTCGCAATTGCACTATGCTATGAAAAGAAGATATGCTGCCTTCACCATGGCCCCATCTTAATACAAAATATATATGCATGAAAATGTGAAAATATTTATTGAAATAATAAATCTCATCCACCAAGCAAAGAAGTATTATAAATTTAATATCATAAATACAAGGACAATAACTTATTAGCTTAATCAATAGAAACCAATTCTTATGTAGCATGATAATATATATATGCTACTGATGGGAATAACTATATAGTCTTTACTTTAATCAGTTCAATCTATTTGGTTATTTATCAATTTTAATATCTTAAGGAGGGAAACTATATTTACTTGGATTTAAGAAATAAGTTAATTGGCAAATATACTTATAAATATCCTCTAGGTTAGTTTAATTCTTGGTACAAAATAAATTTAAGATTGAAAATTTCTGATTAAAACAAGCCACATTTCAAATTTAAATCAATCAATAATTAATAAGAAATAATAATAAGCACAGAGCAAGTTGTTATTATTTATGGAATAAGATTTTGAAACAGTGCACAGAAAGATAATGCTATAAAATAATGCTGTGAAGATGTTTAAAATATTATCTTTCCAAAAATATATTGAAATTAAGTGCTCACTGTTTCAAAGCATTGACATGTAATCCAATAAATATTTAAACTAAAAAATAATCAAAGAGAAATATAGACACAACCGCAGTGATATAATTTAAATTAGAAAATATTAAGTTTGTTTTTTGATAAAAAAGAGGTTACAAAATAAGCAAGTCATTTACAGCTTTTAGAAATATTAATTTAAATAAAACTTGATACATTATTATTTTAAACATTAAAAATGGATTTAACTTTTAGTTATATTGATGTTTGGTGATAGTTAGCTAACATGGATTTAGGATTTTTTAATTTGTATAAGAATTACACAGAGTTCTGTGGTTTTGAAAGTAATTTTACCAGTCATTATTCAGCTGGAATGTAGGTTCTTGATCTGTAGGTTGGTGAGTTTTCCTTGGAGGCTTGTGGCATCATCTTCTTCTTTGGTTGGGCTATGTATCTTTTGGTGGTATTCTAATTGTTACAGCATTGGATGAGAGCAAACCCTGCCATTCTCCTAATGGAGCAACAGCCAAGAGTGCCTTTCTAGCCAGACATTTCAAAATTAAAACTGGTGTGGAGTATTGTGACAAATGCTTTCATAAAATAGATCTCTAATTTCTTAAGCCTAAAATATAGCCTATTTATATGTTTGGTAATCAAGCACTTACACTTTTGGAATTTATTTTGCCTCAGAACCCATTAACTCTAAAATTTACTTAAATGTTACAAAATTACACAATTTTGATTTTAAATCTATTGATAGATTTCTGAGGCATTATAACCTTTTCTTAGGCTATCGAATAATGCCGGTCTGATGATTTTTCTGTAGGACCTCTTGCTGTAAACAATTTCAATTAGCAGTTCGTTAGATTTGAAAAATGAGTTTTATTTTTACCTGCTGCAGGTGCAGCAGTTAAAATAAATTCTTGTTTACAACAAAAAATCTGTTTTAATTACTTAACCAAAACTTTTACTTTTAATTATGAAAAAATAAGAAAACCTTTTTTGCATATTTTTAAGGAAACTTTTTAACATATTTTTAACCATGCCACCCCTATATACATTATAATATAGTAATAAATAAAATTAAAAGCATAAGTAGTGCTTGAAAGAGAAGCTATAATAAATACACAAATATTAAACACTTGGCACTTTTGAGATGGATTGCCTCATAGTCATAGCAATACTGAGCAGTGCAAAAACAGGGAGGTTGGATTACATATATCCACATATAAATTTACAATAATAAAATTGATAATAAATTAATTTTAACATTAATTCTATAGTCAAACATTTTTATTAAAATATTACGCAATAGTAATACACTATAATTTTATTAACCTTGTCTAATTGTAGTGTTGGTTCACATGTAAATATATAATACAGTTTAGACAGCTATGATAGTGGATTTTAACTTATGAGATTTAAACATTTAAAATAAGGTTTGAATCTAGCACAAACAAGTAGATTACAGGTTGATAATGAAACAGTAAGGGATTGGAAAATTATCATTTCAATGGACACTAAAGGTTTCAACTTGATCAAGAAGTGTGAGATTAATAATACAACATATGAGACCATAGATAAAAGTTGTACCACCTTTATTGTTAAAGGAGGTTGCCTTGACCAAAGGTTGAGATTGTTGATAGCTTAATGATTGATTGTTATCATCTATATTTATAAACCCATTAAAGATTTGAGTAATTGACTTTATTGTCTTAATAAATATGTACTTTATTTGAAATTTAGAAGGAAGGTCTGCTTTCAGAATCTGGAAGTAATAATTGACTATTTATTAGTCTACTGTCAGGATAGGTTGTATTTGCCTGATTGCATTATTAATCTCACACTTCTTAGTTAAGTTGTAATTTTTAATGTTTATATAAACATATCGGATTATAGTGCCACCTTTATTGTTAAAGAAGGTTTCCTTGACTACAGGTTGAGGTTTTTGATAGCTTAAGGACTGATTGTTATCTCATATTCATGGCCAGTCTGCTGAGAACATTAATTTTTTGCTGATTTGAATACTATTATTTTTTGATTAATTATATTACTTATGAGATGGATAATGAAAACATTAAATAAAAATTAAATATAGCATTTACAAACATAAAAAATAAAATGTTATCCTGCTACAAATATACATAGGAAGGTGTGAAAAAATTAAATAGACAATTAGAAATAAAATTTGATAAAAAAATTTAAAATTTTTTTAGCATGAAACAGAAGGAAGAAAATTTCATAACAAAAGATTTTGTCAACTTATCAAATTATAAAATGCCATTTAAATATGCACTATACTAAATGCTGAATGGTTTCTGGTGAAGGATGGTTAAATGCCCCCATGGCGATGTTGCAAAATTTAGAAATTGTCTACGATAATGAAAAAGTTAAAGAAAAACTATTCAAGAGGGCAGCATCAGCTTTGAAAGCTGACACAAGAGAAAATAGAAGCAGGTATGTAAGAGTATGTTTGCCTGGAGCTAAAATTAGGGATGTGACAGATAAAGTAAGAAAGCAAGATAGTAGAGATGTGTATGTTATGGTAGGGACTAATAATTTGTCAGAGCCATGAGAGAGAGTAATGGATGAGTATGAAGAATTGATTAGGAATTTGAGTAAGATAAAAGAAGATCAAGGGTAGTTGGATTATCACCAAGATTTGACAAGAGGCATTTGTTAGATAGAGCAAGTTTTATAAATGAGATTGAAAACATTGTGTGAGAGAAATAATGTTATGTTTGAGGATGTATGGGATTGGTTTATTAGAAAGAGGAGTTATATAGTAAAAATGTATTGCATTTAAGAGAAAGCAAGGAAGTGAAGTTTTAGGGAGTCTGATGTTTAAAGAATACAATTCAGAAAACTTTTAAAGGGGGGTGGGTTTTTAAATTATAGTATTTAAAAAAAAGAAGGAGGGATGGGATGTAAGAAATAAGCAAAAAAGAGTTGATTTAGATATAAGTGTAGATGTGGAGAGGGAATGGATCTGTAAGATTAACAGTAAGAAAGTTTTTTTTAAAATTTAATGGAGAAGAAGAAATCAAAAGAATTTATAAAGGAGTAGTTAGAAAAGAAGAAATTGTTAAAATTGGGTATTTGAATATGCAAGGTGGTACGAGACCAGAAATGATCTGGAATTAAACAAAGCAATCGTAAATGAAGAGCTTGAGGTATTAGCAGTAGTGGAAAAACTTCTAAGAGAAGATGAACCTATTTTGGAAGATTTGGTATAGCAGGGTATAAATAGAAAAAAAAAGGTATGGTGATATAGGTATTATATCGAAAAAATATTTAAATATTGTTAAATGTCAAGAACATTCGTGGTTTGAAATAAGGTTGGGTAGACAAGAATAGATTGTGGCTATAGTGTATATAGCCACTGGAGATAATCAAACTGTAATGGAATGAAACGGTATGCCTAGTTAAGGGTATACAGAGTTTTAAAGAAAACAGGAAGAGAATAATGGTTATAGAGGATATGAATGGACATATTGAAGAAATTGATGATGAAGATAATAAGAATGGTTAGTTTTTGAAGGAAATTTGTCAGAGAGTGAATTTGAGCATTGGAAATTTATCAAATTTTTATGAGGGACAATACACATGGTCTAGGAATAATGTATTTTCCACAATAAGAAGGAATGAATAAAATATGAAAAATTAAGGTGTTTGATAATGAAGAGAGAGTATGTAATAGTGATCATAATTTCATTGTAATAGAAAAGATTAGTAATGTGATTGAGAATAGAAATAAAAGTAGAAACAATAGTGACAGATGTGGATGGAGAGTGAATGATAAGAATAAGTTGGAAGAGTAAAAAATACAAGTTGATGAAACCATGGAACAGTTGGTTGGGGATGAGTATAAGGACTGATGTGGTGAAATAGAAAAAGTGGCAAATAGGGTTTTAGTTGAGAATATGCAGAAGAATAAAAGTAATAAAAAATGGGAGAAAGTAAAAGTGTAAAAGAGAGGAAAGAAGCATGCAGAGAGTATAAATGTGCTCTGAAGAGCAAAGAAAGTGGAAAAGATATTCTAAATGGAAAAAGTACTTAGAAAAGAAAAAGTTGGCTAAAATAGATAATTATAGAGAGAGAATGAAGTTGAATAGTAAATTTTTGGAGGATATTAATAAAAGTGGAAGAGATGGGAGTAAAAAATTTTGGAATTACATCAAAAGGAGAAATGTAGGGGAGAGAGAGTTAGTATTATTAGATGATGAGGGAATAGAGTATAACTCTAGAGAATAATTAGAGAGAATCTTAAATAGATATGTAATGGATATAGAAAATATGTTAGATGTGAAGGACTTAGTGATAGAAAACATGAAAGCATTTAGTAATGGGAATATTAGGTTTACAAAAAATAAACTGAGTGAGGCAGGGAAGAGATTGAAAAGTGGAAAGGCAAGAGGTTTAGATGGATAGCAGCAGAGATGGTAATGAATTTAGGGCATAGAACAAAAGTAAAGTTATTATCATGTTTTAATAAGATGGCACAGAAGAGAGTTTTTCTAGATAGTTGGAGTTATACAAGAGTAAGATTATTATTTAAAGGAAAGGATAAGGATCATAGAAAGTTAGATAATTATAGGCCAACAGTGGTAAAATCAGTTTTATATAAAGTTTTCTCATATATGGTGTCTGGAAGAGTTGCAAAATGGATGGAAGAGAATAATGTAGTGGGTTTTTTTTTTATGTCAGATAGGCATTAGAAGTTAGTTTGTTTGTAGTTACACAACTTATGAATATGAGTAGGAATTCAGGTAGATCAGTATATATGAGTTTTATAGATATAGAGAAGCGATATGATAAAGTAAATAGAAATAGATTATGGGTAAGTTTAGCAAATTTGGAAATGGATGAAGCTTTAGTAAATATTATTAAGAAATTATATAAAAATAATTACTATACTTATCAATTAGGGGATATAGAATCAGTTAAAGTTAAAAATGGGGTGGGACTAAGGCAAGGATACCCTATGTCACCTATTTTGTTTTTGTTGTATTTGAGTGAAATGGAGAAAGCAATAGAAAGACTAGGAAGAGCGATAGAGATACTGTTAATAATGGCAAGGGAGTATATACTTTGTCGGGTCTTTTTTTTAGGATGATATCTTTTTGTGTGCAGAAAGAAGAGAAGATATGGAAATTATGCTGAGGACAGGTGTAAGGGTGGGTAAAGAGATGGGATTAAATTTAGTGAAGAAAAATCAAATATAATGATGGTTAATACTGGAGAAAGAGAAGATCTAAAATTTTTATTGAGAGATATGAAGTTAAGTGTGGTGGATAGATATAGTTATTTGGAAATCATCTTAAGTAATCAGGAAAATTGCTTGGATGAATGGGAGAAAAAATTGGTAAATGAAACAAAGAAAAGAAAGGGTTTGGTAAAGAAAGTAACAGTTTTCATATAATAAATATGATGTAGCTAGAATTGTATGGAAGGGAGTTGCAGAAGCAGGGTTAGCACATGGTAATGATGCATTATGTGTTAGTAAAGGGGTATTACATTATTTAAAAAAAGAACAAAGGGAAGTAGGAGGACATGCATTAGATGCAGAATTGTGGACAGCAAAGAAGGCAATTCAAGGAGAAATGGGATGATCAAGTTTTTATATGAGACATGCAAAAAGTAATATGAAAATGTTTGGTAGGTTGCAGTTTATGGATAATAAAAGAATAACCAAAATAGTATTTAATTGGGTTATGAGTAATGGGCAGGCAACAAGATGGATGAGAAAGGTTATGTGGTATCCAAAAGATTTGAATAAAGAATTTATATCAGTATGCTTGTGTAAAAGGTGGGATGATTGTGTTAGGAGGATTGTTGAGTGTTATAGTGGTAAGGAATGGGATAAAAGAATAGATGCATTAATAAAGAATAGAGAGTTGGAGAGATTGAGAATTGGTATGGAGAGTAAAAATAGTTTAAATATATATAGAAGTAAATGAAAAATTGTGTGTGAGTTAACTTATAATAATAGCAAGGAAAGTAGTTTATTATTTAAGGCTCGAACAGAATCTTTAGCAACAAGAGAATATACATGTAAATGGAAAAATGTGGGTGATTTAGTCTGCAAATTGTGTAAGAAAAGCATAGAAAATATTAGGCATCTGTTGAGTGAATGTAAATGCTTGAAAGCAGACAGGGTACAAATAATGAAGTTATGGAACAATAAATATGAACAAAGTGAATATACAGAAAGTGAATTATTGCTTTTTATGCTGAGTTTGGGAAAAGAGAAGGGGGATTTAGATATAAAGGCCATAGGGTTGACAAAGATTATGTTGTGGAAATGGGATGAAGCAGATTGTGGGAAAGCTTAGGGTGGAGAATGGATGGGGAAGGTAAAGTGGCTAACAGGTTTCTTTAGGAATAGTTGCTGAGAGATTCCTAACTTCATTTAAGGAGAAGTCACAGTACAACACATCACAAAAACTTGGAATCCCCCAGCTTGGCTTAAGAGCATTACAACCCTTAAAAGAACTCTCATTTAAGTAAAATTACAGTCAAGTAATGGACTTAACAGTTATATTAAAACTAAAAAATATAAATTTATAGCTTGCATACTTAAAAAAAATACACAAATAAAGAAAATAATAGTTGACAATACTTGTAGAAGTACCCATCTAGCATTCTATTGCCTAGGTTATTTGTGGATATAAAAATTTATAAGGGATATCACCCTCTCAGACTAATGATCAATTTTGTCCCATGAAACTTTCAAATTTGTCACACAATTACTTAAAGAAGAATTGGGTTTTGGCAAACATACCACAAAATACAATTAACCACATGCTCATAGATTTAAACACAAATTCAAGCTTGAATTGGACAATTGAGCTGGAAAATAATCTAATTCAATATCTAGAATTATAATTTAAATGGACACACAATGCACTCCTATACAAAATGGTTATAAAATCCACCCATACTGGAGAATACATAGATATAAAATCTAAAGTGCCAAGGTCTCATAAATAAGCAGGGCTTAAAGAATTCTTATACCTCAATTATTACCTATGACCTTGCAGCACTAATAGAACTGAAAACATTCAACATCGTGTATCTGACTTGATGAAAGCAGGCACACATACATACATAGATATATAAAGCAACTCAGATCCAAAATGGGTGATGGTCGAAATAATAAAAAGTTGGATTGCTCTTCCATATCTATCACAAACAGCACAAATATGCTTGGATAAATATAACATCACATTCAGAACTCCCATAAATTTAGAGAAGCTCATTGAAAATACAATGGACAAAATTTTAACACTGGACAGTTCTTATATATATATTGTAACCAGCCCCCTGTACAACATCTTTATTACCTCAGTTGTTACAATTTCCTGATGTGCATATTGTAGGGAGAAACCATTTATTGGCTTTCCCCAATACAGACATCATCCCCCCCACAACAAAATTTCCTGCTCATCAGAGGATGTAGCACCATAGAGACTGGAAATACCTAGAAATTTCTGTGTTTGGTTTCCCAAATGGTGCCACTAGAGTTCCATCTTACTACAACCTGACTTACCTAGGTCTAGTTATGCCAGACATACCTCAGGAGACATGAAATTCTCGTGAACAAGTGCAATGAATAACAAGTGATGCAAAAAAAATTGAACTGAACAACTAAATTTATTTTTAAGTAACAACAGTTTTATTAACAATGATATTGATAAGTCCTTCCAATAAAGTTCATTTTTTATTTTAAATGAAGGTTCATTTTAATTTATCTTGTGTGAAGAAGTCAAAAGACCTTTTATCAAGTAGACATCTACCATTACTGCATGAATATTTTTAACTATTTGTTCCATATCTATATATCCTTTTAGGTAGGTAAATAGGTAAGATGAGAAATTCTAAATTTGTGGACTATTTATAATCCAGTCAAGTATAAATGTGTATTTATATGCATAAGTTTCATTATTTTATTTATACACAACCAATATGCATGTAAGCATTTGTAATTCATATAGTACTTCATTATTTTTAAATTTATCACATGTAGGTAAACAGGTAATATAAGCAATTCCGGATTTGTGGACTATTCATAATCCAGTCAAGTATAAATGTGCATTTATAATTTTTATTTAATTATTCTAATATATAGCATAAATATTTGTTATTTGGTCTGCCACAGATGTATATTTCTACACATAAGTTGATCAGCAGTTTCATTTATAATTTAGTTAGTTATAGCTATATGTAATAGCTATATGTAATAGCTCAGCATTTCTAATTCTTCCAGGTATACTTATTTGTATATCAGCAATATAAATAGTTATAAGTATTCGTTTTTATTTTATTTTAATTCAAATGTATCTGCATATAAAAAGCTAATCATTTATGATTTACCTTACTAAAAATGCCTTTTAATTATAGACATTTACGTATTTATGATTTATCACCAATAAAACATATTTTTACATAGCTATAATTATTCATAATTTATTTTAAGAAAAACATTTTTTTTTGTTTTTTTTTTTGTTTATAAACACATATAAGTATTGAATATTTTGTGAAATTGTTATCTCCATTTTATCCAGTTTGTTCCTTCACTTCAGGTTACTACTGCATTTCAAAAAGAGATCGGTTTATTTGAGTCGAATGGCATTATTTAATTTCTATGATGTTCACTCAGGCAAGTCTTGGAGTTTCATGGCTATGGACAAAGAGAGGAAGCTATTATGATTAGCCTTCCATCCTTATGATTTCCTTATTAATACTTTTTTTTCATCATTAGCAATGTGGCTGTAAATATTATATTCCAAGGACTAAAATCAGTTGTCAACTAAACAGTTAAGCAACACTTAGATAAAAAACTTTAACTTTTTTAACTATTTCACTTTTTTTACTTTTTAACTCCCTTTTAAAAATCCCCTCTGAACTTGAAACAACTATTTATACTCTGATCTCTGGATTGATTCAGCAGCACTCCCACTGTATTGATTTATTACACAGCTTTTATTTAAGTCTGAGTGCTTTTCTCTTCTTAAGGATTGGACCACTACTTTTAGTGGGACAGATAAGTAATCACGAGGATTAAGCCATATTTTTCAATTTGATAACTTTGCCTCAAGTGAATATTATATTTTGTACAACAACATTGTTTCAAAAATTAAAATGTAATATATTAATAAATGCCATCTTTAAATAAATACTTAGAGATGTATTTATATCATAATTTAAAAATATAAAGTCAATAATGTTGGTTTATCTTTTTTTTCTTAATTATAGAAAATAATGATTTTTCTTGTAAATTTATAAACTTTTTGCTTTATTTTTTTTTTTAAAAAAACTAGGATCAACTTTTTTCATTTACATCTGACTTTTTTTTAGGTGGGAGGGTAAAATAAATCTTAGAATACATATGTGAAACAGAGTTTCTATTTCAATATATATATATATATTGTGCCCTTATCTATAGGTCATAATAAGGTAGAATGATCAATTACTAAAAAAATTTTAAATTTTAAAATACGTTTGTGTAGTATATTGATAATTGTATGATCGATTAGATCTTATAGTACAATTTAAGGCTGAAAATACCTGGTATATAAAAGTGTAATGGATTATTTTAAAAGAAAACAGTTAAATAAAGCTTAATTATATCCTTGCTTATGGTTGTAAAAGCTGGCCATATAAAATAACACAGCTATAAATAGTTAAAAATATATTAATAATTTGATTATGATATTTTAAAACTAATAAATTAAATAAATGCTATATGTAGCGTTATAATTATATTTAATAGTCAAAATTAATAGAGTATATTTTAAAATAAACTTTAGGATGGTGAGAATTATATTTAGTTCTACAATTTTAAATTATTTTCTAAATTTTTTATAAAATATATCAGTTTTGGTAATTTAGACTGAGACATAAATTAAAAAAAAAATCATCTGATAAAGTTAGTAATCATGTGACTGTATATTATATACCTTCACACACACGCTTGTTAGAATATAATAATAAAGTTTGTGAATTATGGAACTAAATGTAATTGCTGTCTATCATTGAAATGAATGTTGAAATATTAAATAGTTATTTTAAATGTTTAAATGATGTAATATTTAAGTAGTGTTTAAAAGTTGAATACAGTTAATAAAAAAATTAAATATTTTATTTAAATAAAAACAAGATAAATTAAATATTAATATTAAAATAGATATTAAATGTTATTTTAATAATTGTTTTAAAGTTTAAATGATTATGATAAAACTATAATTGAGTTTAAAAATACTATTCTAAGTAATATTTAAGACATGACGTCAGAAATTCTTTATTTTAAAAGGTTTAATCTGTTATAAAACTAAAATGTGTAAATTTGTTCGTGCTAAAAAAAGTCATTAACCAATCAACGGAGGTAATTTAGCAGACGGAAAATAGGAATTAGACGAAGCGGGAGAAAGAATGTGTAAGTGAAGGAGGGAGTAACATTTTTTTTAGCTGTATAACATCGTAAGCTAGAAAAGTACTATAATTTTAAAATTTTATATTTATTTTAAAAGTTTTTTAAAATATAATATTTTGAACTACCTTTACATGGAGGGCTAATTTTAAAAGTTTTCTTGCCAGATATTTTATTCAAGTTTAGCCAAAACCTTGCAGTAAAAATGGAAGTACTACAGAAAACAGTATATAGAAGTTATGAGAAAGTAAAAATATTTGTGAAGTGCCTTGATACAGCTTTATTTATGCTCAACCAGAAACTTATTGTTGTAACTCAGAGGAATATAATTTGGACGCTATACAGAAAACTTAAAAGAGAAGTTATTTGCCGTCAGGAAAAATTATGATGCACAAAATTATAAGGCTACTCTGAAGTTATTTTATTCTTCTCTATGGAAAAATTAAGATAGTATATCATAAAGAAAAAATTATATAAAAGTTATAACAGAGAAAGAATGTTTATCTTTTTAAAGGAAACATTACAAAATATATAGTACCAGAATTTTAAAAGAAAGGAAAAATTACCGAATAAGGATATGAAAGAGTCATTATTTTTTTTTTAAAAAAAAAGGAAAAGGAAAAACTTTATCTAAGAAGAATTAAAAAATATTATAAAGTGGTCATTGGAGGAATGCTTGATTTGGAAAATATAAATCTAATATACTTAATAAAATGGATCCATGGAAACAGAAAAGTTTTGTTGAATATTTAAATCAAAGTACTGAGAAGATGCATCGTAAAAGTAGCGTGGGGGAAAATATTAGCAGAAAATATTAGAAGAGAAGATGTAGACGTTTTCTTTACGGGATTAATTGATATCATAATTAATAATTGTATTAAATATTATAAAAAACCAAGGATTGTCATATATGAATATTATTAAACAGAGCAATAATTGTTTTACCTTAAAATTGAACAAGAAGTGACTGAAGAAGAAATAATAAACATTTTTTTTTTAGCTTTAGTATGAACGGTTTTCAAGAAAGTTAGATAAAGAAGTACAGTAAATATAGTTTAAATATTTTTTACTAATTTATTTTAGAATATAAAATGTTATGTGAGATTAGGGAAAACATATAAACATAAATTTAGTAATATTAAAAATTAAATATAATAGCTTGATAAAATTACAAAAATATTGTTTAAAAATAAAGTGTATGGATGTGAATCTTATATCTACAAGGATCAAATGGATGGTAAAGCCTACGGAACGCGGTCGAGGAGAGAAAGGTCGTTTTGGTAATTTTGATAGTTATTTATAATGCATAATGTATTTTTTTTAGATCATCTATTGACCTAAGAATGAAGTGTGAAAGTTTAAATTATATGTACACATTTTATACAACATTTTAAACATATAATGAGATAGGAGTAATTCGGAATATGCATGCAATAATTTATTTAAAGTATATTAAGAATATAATTTAACAGAACAATTGTGTGATTCTTTTGAACTTTCATGTGATAAAGTATTCAGATATTTAAGTAGTTTGTATGACTAAATATACGGAGGAAAGTAGTAAGCAAGCTGTCTTATAGAACAGTGGAATAGTTTTAAAATAAATGAATTTTATTATTGTTAGTAATGCAGATAGGTATTTGTTGATGTACAGTATAGAAAAAATCTTGAGAAATAAGATCGGATAGTGACTTGGAAGTACTAGTGGAGAGGAAACCAAGATGATGTTTTTTTTTTAAGAAATAGGAAAAATAAAGGATTTGGATCATATTTAGTTTTGTGTGAATTCAGTATAGTTAACTAAGCCCTATGACTGAACACATATAGTTTGGACAGTGTTTTTGCATATCTTTAAACTTTTGATGTTAGAATAAAGCTGAAGAAATAGCTTTAACATCATTCCTATAATAGAGGATGGTAGACAGATAAAGGTCACTCCTCTATAGTGTCTTTTAATTCACTGTGCCATGATTGTCAAGGTATATGATGAGTAATATTCTAGTTGTATTTTGATCCTATGCATCTATCTTCGCTATCCTTATTTTGTGAATCTGCATCGGTCAGAAAGATATTTTCAAAGAAATAATGAATAAAATAGAACTGAAGGTATGTTATCGTTTATGTAAGAATAGTTTATTTGCTGGAATGTATAGAATTGTGTAATTTTAAAATTGAAAGTCCAAAATATCATAAAGAGAGAAAGAATCATATAATACATTGTAAAGTTAATTCAGAAATGAATATAAGATTTTGAAAAGAAATCTAAACCAAGTATTTTAAAAGTGATAATAAAATTTGAATGAATTTTTTTTAATAATATTTAGAAAATAAGTATTGCATATTTATTAAGAAAATAGTCCAATAATGTACAATAAACATATACTTGTGCATGGTATATTAATAGTTGTAATTATATCATCCGAAGTAAGGCTTGAATGAGAATATTAGGAATAATAAACATCGGATAATGAACAATAAAAAACCTAATACCTAATGTAGAACAATGTTTTGACTTTGTAAGATTCCATACAACCAATATAAAACTAAAATTTGTTATTTTATAGAATTTTACTACGAATGTAAATTTTGTAAAAAATATAATTTTAATAATATTAGGGATGCAAAGTGTTAGTGATAATCATATAAGAAATGCATTTTGTAATAAGCTAACCATAATAATAAATCAAGTAATAATACTGTATTTTCTTAAGTGTCTTTAAAAAAATAAGATTTAACTAGGAAAAGTAATTATTATTTTGATTTCATTTTATAAACTAATAAATTAAGTTGAGATATGAAAGTAAGGGATATCCAATGTATATAGTGTAAAAATATTGTTAATTTATTTATGTTGTTAATAAACTTTGTTTTAAATTTGTTCTAAAGTTTTTGTGTCCGAGTTGTTATTTCTCCACATGGATGCATGAAATCACGATACCTTTATAATTGAAACAAACATATAAATTTTGCACAAAAGGTAAACATAAAAGTGTTATAATAATTTTGAGAATTTATTGGTATGTTAAAATTAAAAGATCATAATTTTATATTATTTATTGGTCATAAGTCGGTTGCCACAATATTACATTAAATTATATGCTAATGTTGCCACACGTATTCTGTTGTCAGATTATTAAATACTACCACGTACGTATTTATTTATTTCATTTAGGAAGAAATAAGATTATATTATATTATTATTGTTATTATTATTTTATTATTGTTAGTTGTTGTGTAGTAGATTATGACATAAAATTCCCTTTTCATATTTTACTACCATAATTTTAAATTAGTTAGAATACAATTTCTGAACCTGAGATTTTATTTTATTTTACTTCATTTTATTTAATTAAGCTAGATTCTTGTTATAAAGAAGATTAAGATATATTTATTATTTTAATCGTAGTGAATAGAGCTTAGAAAGTCGTAAGAATACTATGAGTCAGTTATTTGGTATAGTAAAAAGGGGGAATAGTGTTCTTATGCCATTGAGGTAGTATCGTGTGGATAATGGCTCAATGTAGTCTATCTCGTCCCCCGTATTGTCACTCCATGTCTCATGAAAATAGTAAATATTTGTTTAATTCATTTTAAAATTGAACCGTATTTGTATTTTAAAAATTAGAGCTAGTAATCATTTTAATTAATGCTGAATATTTCATTTATTTATTTGTTAACTGAGCTAGAACCTGTAATATTCGAAATAAACAGTATATTTTGGGGTGAGAACGTGCGGGGGGAGGTTAGAATATATATATATATAATGGGAAAACTAGGCAAATCTTATGTATAACTAATTTAAGATTAAGCCTGAAGCACCTAATTCATCTGTCTTTCTCAATCTTTCATAGCTATGATCCAATGCTCTTAGAGTTGTACTGAAGAGAGAAATGATTGCAAATTCAAAATAAAAAAGATATGTTTCATTACACAAAATGAATATGTAATGAATCACAAGAGTAATAGTATTCAAATCAGCATAAAAATAATGTTCTCAGCAGGCTGACCATGAATATGATGTGAAAAGTATACTTGGTACAATAATATTATTAAAAATTTTATATTCAAGCTCTGTATGAGTATTATTTTACACTAATATCTAGAGTGGCAAAGTATGGAAATGTAATTATCTATCTATCTATCTATCTATCTATCTATCTATCTATCTATCTATCTATCTATCTATCTATCTATCTATCTATCTATCTATCTATCTATCTATCTATCTATCTATCTATCTATCTATCTATCTATCTATCTATCTATCTATCTATCTATCTATCTATCTATCTATCTATCTATCTATCTATCTATCTATCTATCTATCTATTATAATGTGTAGAATCAAAAGAGGTTAATCTGGGGTGATGGCATTCATCATCAAGTAACAAAATATTTCAAATAATGAAATTTAATATATTTAACATTAAATTACAATAATGAGCATGAGAAATCACTGTATCACTCTAAGATCAGCAGCCAACTATCTTAATCATAAGCATAATTATCTACATTGACCAGCATTATAAATAAATATAAGTAATACTTATCATTATATATAACAATAAAATAAATCAACAGTCAATCTTGTAACTGGATTTGAACTAGGTCTACTGTAGACCAGGCTAACTATTTGGCCCTTGTCAGCTTGGGGCAATTATTTAAATATAACTTATAAGCACAAAGTAAGTGCTCATCCATCAGAATATATAACTATAAAACAATAATTTTGGAATATTAAAATATGATTATCATCATCAATGCTCTTGCCACTTAGTACCATTTGTGTACTGGACAACTATAAACTTAAATTCTAATAGAGACTAAACTAAAATAAAATATAATGCATGGACTTTACAAAATATTCTCTTTGTGCCAATCCAGGAATGATCATCATCAACAATTGGATGCCCATACACTAGACCATTATGCACAAATCTAGCTCAGAGAACCCAATCTCTATAACTGTTACTGTGAACAAGAGATGATGCAACATATAATAAACTAAAAACCACTTAGCATTAGGCACTGAAATAATTTTAATAATCAAATTTAAGTTTATTAAAAACAATAAAACAAAATGACATTAAAATCTTCAGAATGCAGTGATACATATAAATTAAGCATTCTGATTTTGATTAACATAAAAACAAATTTTAAGTTATCACCTTATGATTCACAATAACTTCCTAATGGGTTTACATAAAACACACACATATCATCATCATCATTATCAACCATTATCAATCCACTGCAGGATGAAAATCTCTCCAAGTTTAATCCATCTTCCCCGATCTTCAGCTTCTCTTCTCCACATCACCCCTGCACACTTTCTTATTTCATCCATCCATCTCACATGTGGTCTCTTTCTGGGTCTTTTACAATCTCTTGGAATCCAGTTTAAAATTTCAATTGTCCATCTATTATCATCTCTTCTAGCAATATGTCCAGCCCAACTCCACTTCAATCTTTTAATTTTTTCAATGAGGTCAGTAACACCCATTTGTTCTCTTACCCATACATTGCATTTTCGATCTCTTCTTGTTACTCCCAACATACATCTCTCCATACTTCTTTGAGTGGTCTGAAGTCTCTGTATTGCTCTTCTATTAAGTGTCCAAGTCTCAGATCCATAAGTAAGAACTGGTAAAACACATTTATTAAAAACCTTCCTTTTCAAACACATAGGCATATTTCCTTTTAGTATCAAGTTATTTCTACCAAAAGCACTCCAACCAAGTTTAATTCTATGATTAATTTCTTCCATTATGTTTCCATCTGTATTAATAATCTGACCAAGATATTTGTAACTGTTAACTTCTTCTAATTTATCATAATCAATCTTTATTTTCATATTTTGAGCAAATCGATTAAACATTACTTTAGTCTTTTTAACATTTATCTTTAGTCCTACTTTCCTACTTTCATCTGATAATTCCTGCAACATATCCTGCAGCTCTGAAGCATTATTTGCAAAAACAACTACATCATCTGTGAAATCTAAATGACTTAAATAATCTCCATTTACTTTCACTCCTTTAGTTTCCCATTTTAATCCACAAAATACTTCTTGCAGCACTGCTGTAAAAAGTTTTGGAGATATGGAGTCACCTTGTCTTACACCTTTCTCAATGTTGACTTTCCCAGTATCATTATGTAATCTAATTGTTGCTGTTGCATTTTTATAAATATTCTTCAAAATATGACAATATCCTGGATCTATACCTTGATGATCCAATGCTTTAATCACTGAAGAAATGTTTATAGAATCAAATGCCTTTTCATAATCTACAAATCCAAAACATAATGACAACTCATATTCATTTGACCTTTCTATAACTTCTCTCAACACCTGGATATGATCTATTGTACTAAAACCACTTTTAAATGCAGCTTGTTCTCTTGGTTGGTGGAAATCCAATGT
Source organism: Epiperipatus broadwayi (assembly GCA_028023455.1). Taxonomy (NCBI): domain Eukaryota; kingdom Metazoa; phylum Onychophora; class Udeonychophora; order Euonychophora; family Peripatidae; genus Epiperipatus; species Epiperipatus broadwayi. The sequence goes on along the minus strand of JAQFVV010012410.1, from coordinate 9,678,735 downwards.
TCTCTGTAGACGAGTTGTAATTATCTTGGTAAAAATTTCATATAAAACTGATAAAAGGCTAATAGGTCTGTAATTTCTAATATCTTCTTTATCACCTTTTTTAAATATTAATATTATTACTGCATTCTTCCAATCATCTGGTACATCTTTATCATTTAGACATTTGGTATATAACTTTGCTAAAAAAATTTCTATTTCTTCTCCTGCTTCTTTTAATATATCAATTATAATTCCATCATTACCTGGAGCCTTTCCCTTCTTCATACATTTAATTGCATGTCTCACTTCTTCATTTAAAATTCTGGGCAATTCGGAAGATGGAATAGATATAGGAGGTACTTGTTCTTTATTACTATATAATTCTTGATAAAAATCTTCTACCAATTTCATGATGTCATCTCTCTTTTTAGTAACAATTCCATCCTTTTTTCTTATTGCAGATATAAATTTTCTACCAATACCAAAATGTTGTTTTACATTCTTAAGACTTTTATTTTCTTCTACAGCTTTCCTTGCTAGTTCACAATTATACTTTCTTATATCATTCTCAACTCTTTTCCGCACCATTTTACAAAATTCGAGATATTCAATTCTTTTTAATGCATCATTTTTGTATATCTTCATATTCCTTCTTTTCTTCATAAATTCTCTAGTCTCAGTAGAAATTTTATTGGTCAATTGCTGCTTTTTTCTACCAGCTATCTTTGTTGCAGTTTTTAAAAGTGTATCAGTTATTTTCATATTAATTTCATTCAAATCTGAATTATGCTCAAAATCTACTAATACTTGAAACCGATTTCTAAGTTCTAATTTAAATTCATTAGAATGTTTCTAAAGATTAGGAATATCAACTGTAAATATTGTTTTTCTTAATAATTTTTGTCTCTCTAGTTTCACATTAACATGTATCTTACACCTTACTAATCGATGATCATTTCCTGTGTTAAATTTATTAAGAACATTACAATTTTGAAATATGTACTTCCTATTAGTCATAATATAATCCAATTCTGCTGTACCTTCATTTGGATGCTTCCATGTCCATTTCCTTTTAACATTTTTCTCAAAAAAAGAATTCATAATATAAAGTTTTTCTTTTTCTGCAAACTCCACAAGTCTATGTCCTCTCTCATTTCTATTACCATAACCAAAATTACCTACAGCACTTTCATCTTTCATTTGTTTACCAATTCTAGCATTAAAGTCTCCCATAACGATTTTAAAATGTTGTTTACTCTGATCAAAAGCATTTTGTACATCCATATAAAAATCTTCTACTACTTCATCACTATGAGAACTTGTTGGGGCATAAACCTGAATTATCTGCATTTGATATCTGCTATTAAGTTGTATAACTAATCTTGCCACTCTGTCTGATACACCATCAATCTCCACAATATTGTTCTTCCACTTTTTATTTATAATGAATCCTACTCCACTTGTATTTCCAATATTTGTGCCTTTATAATAGAGTATATGTCCACTTTTTAAATCAATTGTCTCTTCACCTTTTCTTCTAACTTCACAAAGTCCAATAATGTCCCATTTAATATAAGAGAGTTCTTCTTCTAATTCTTGCAATCTTCCTTCACTTGAAAGTGATCTGCAGTTGTAAGTACCTAAATAAAAAGTCGTCATCAAATGGCAGCCTGGGTCCGCAATCAGGGGATTCTTAGCACCCTCCACCTTCGGCCACCAACCGCTGCCTTGGTTGGTGACTTTACAGCCTCCTGGGAATAAGGGCCATGCTTTATTTTTGTCTGTCATAATTGTATATATGTATTGGAAAATATTTATCATTTACACAAACATTCATTCTGCCTTATCAGGCACTGAGAAGAAAGACCATGGTGTTTCTTGATCTTAAACTCAGAGGTAAAAAGCCAATAAACTCACCACGCTGGCTAATGCGTGTTGGTGAGCAGCCCATCCATGTTCGTATACTATATGAATAATCACATAGTAATAACAGCTGCAATGACAAGAACGTATGGAGTGGACATTAGGAATTTGCCCTGCTCGGTTCCTTTAAGGCCTCCAAGAGGAATCAAAGGGTCTCCTTTCAGTTAATAGCAAACTCCTTTCTGCAGCCACATATATATACAGACATGTGGTATCATACAAAATGAACACATTTGAATGATCATTTAATAAAAAAATGATGAAAATTTACATATATGCCTATATGACATGCATTGATATATGCACACAGACATGTGGCATAATAATTTCTGAACATATTTGATTTGCCATAAATTATTAATAAAATTTTAAGTTATCACATTTTAATGATGCAAAACCTCATACCAGGTTTGCATAAATGCACATATATCATTGCACAGACATGGTATAATAATTTATTAATAAGTTATCACAATTTAATGATATAGATACCTTATACAAGGTTTACATAAAACACATATATATATATCATTGCACAGATGTGTGGTATATAGTTGATTAACATGTAATTGAAATTAATTTTCTTTCTTAAAATTCACAATAATTGATATAACATATGTGTGTGCTCTTAGAAATGTATGTACATACTGACCTTTATACCATATTTAAATTTATCAAAATAATAAATGAATTACCATTTTTCATAATTAATTCCATTTTGCATATAATTTCACTGCTTTAATAATAAAGGCTTTAAAAAATATCAATCTTTGACAGATTACAGTTACCGTTAATTATAAACATCTTTAAATTTAACATATAGATTTTAAATATTTTTTTTTCATCAATAAATGATTTAAAATAATATTGTTTTTGATTATATTTCTCACTTTTAAAATATTTTATACTAAAGAAATTATTCAAAATTCCCATCTGTATTATATATTCATGCTACTCTATTCACAAGCTGTACTTCATATATTTATGTTTATTTGTGCTTCTCTGCATATAGATAAATGAGCATGTGTATAACTAATACTTCAGCGAGCTGATGATTTTCTTGATGGGAGCCAGTCTGGGATTGTCATCATTGGGAAAGGTATCATCAAGTAACTCTTGTCATTCAATAGGTTCCACTTAGACTTCAGGCAAGCCAGCCATTGTCATCTATACTAGGGCTTTGAAAAACTGGAAGCTGACCCTTTTTCTTTTGTGTGAATTCAAACTCTATGGTAGTGAAATATGAAGCAGCTGCTGGATTTACTCTCTGTGCCTTCATTATAATTTCATGGTAACTATTGTATAACTCTGGACACCCATTACTACAGAAAACCACTATGAAAATTCAACTACTTCTAATATTTCTATCCACTTTTTTATAGATAGGGTGGGGGTGAAAAAAATATATTAACTCATGAATGTTTTTTCTATCTTTATCAATTCTTTTAATCTACTTTAATCCTTTTAAAAGCAACCTTGAATTTTATCAAATTATGATCTACAAAGATTTTTTTAAGTGTCATAGCATCAGCCAGGATGCAAAACCACAACCTGGGCACTGCCTGCAAGTGCAAGGCAGTCGCGCTGACTTCTCGACCACCAATGCAAGACACAAAGATTTCAAAATAGATAGCAGAATTTTACAAAATTGTTATACAAGTTTTAATTTTAAAAAAATATTTCTAAAATAGTTAAAGGATATTTACTCTTATCAGTAAATCCATTTTAACATAAAACATGTTTGTTTAAATTTCAAAATCAGAATTCGATAAAAATATTTACTTAGATCTTTTTAAATACTTTATTTCATAGTAAAATTTTATTTTACATTTAAATTATTTACTTCTTTGTGCTATTCCAGTAACATGTAGAAAATATCTTCAAAAACATTTGATTGTGTTTATTTCTACTTTTCCTTTGAACTTTATATATATTTGTGCACATACTACTATGTTATTGTATGTCATGAAACCCATACAGTTACATATCTTCTCTTCTGGAAAAAAGAAAAATAGAAATAAAACATTTATCTAACAACATTTTACATAATATAAATGTATAATGAAAATAAAATTCATACCTCAAATTATGTACTCGTCAATTTTTTAGAGACCTGAAAAGAACCTGGCAGCCAACAGAATAAATAGTAAGTTGCAAATCTGAGTTAGATAAAGAATTTAGCAATTGGACTATAACTATACAATGCATGGTAAACTGGACCAAGAGAGCTATCTCAATTTAAATCCTATAAATTACCACAACCCTCGAAAAAAATAATGCAAAAATCTTTGCTAAGTCCTACTCCTTTGAGTCTTAAGGGCTAGAAAATATAATGGAAAATACAAAACTATCCCCTACTTCTTTGAGTCTTAGGGACTGAAAAATACAAACCTATGCCTTGCTCCTTTTGTAGGAGACTTATAGACTAGAAGCATGACAGGACTATGTTAACTGCATCATGATAAACAATAGGAAATCAGAAAACAAGTTGGAGCAATAATCAAAGTAGAACACACCTCAGAGTTGTATAAAAACATTGCATCTTTAAGCAAATGACAAAAACTCTCCATCCATTATCAAAACTGAAAATACAGCTAAACAAATTCCAACAATCAAATACCCAATCAAATCTCCAAATCATAGATTTTCTATTTAACTCTAAATATGCACTTTTATAATCATCAACACTCTTGTCACATATGTTACAGAAATTTTTGTTTAATGATAACTTATATTTCACAGTAATTTTTAAAATGAATTCTGCATAAAATGTATACTTTTTTCTTTCTTTCTCAGAGGTAATTGAGATCACATTGAGTGGTAATTTTATAGTGATGGTCACCAGTACATGATTATCATCTGCCCATAGTTGGGTAGCCATTTATAGTGATGCCTCCAGTACATGATCATCATTGTCCTTCAGTTGGGTAATCATTTATAATTGTATGGAATCAAAAAGGGTTAAACTAGGGTGATGGCATTCATCACCAAGTAACAAAATATTTCAAATAATGAAATTTAATATATTTAATATAAAATATACAATAATGAGCATGAAAAATCACTGTATCACTCTAAGATTAGCAGCCACCTATCTTAATCATAAGCACAATTATCTACATTCACCAGCATTATAAATAAATATAACTAATATTTATCATTATGAATGATTAACAATAAAATAAATCAACAGTCAATCTTGTAACTGGATCTGAACTGGGTCTACTGTAGATCAGGCTAACTATTTAGCCCTTGCCAGCTTGGGGAAATTATTTAAACATAATTTGTATGCATAAACTAAGTACTCATCCATCATAATATATAACAATAAAATGGCAAGGAAGTACCTTTGGATCAAGAACAGAACCCATGCCTATGAAAATACTCCATAGATGTCAATTTTCAATCCTCTGCATATTTTGGTTTCCAGTAATTCAAGATAAGATTAAATGATAGTAATCCACTTCTGTAATTGGTATAGCTTTAAGGATTAATTGTGATGGTGAACATTGAGCCCTATTATTTTCAGTTTCATGGAATACACAGAGGGTTAATGATACCAGAGGAGTTTTTCTGAAAGTAAGAAACTGTGAACTGGCATTTGATTCTGCTAAAGTGGACTATCAGTGGATGAAATTGTTTGTTGATCAATTGCTACTGAGAATAATTGATCAGTTTGATTGAGGGACATTCTGAGAATGATGTTGGTTCTGGCTTGGTTGGTGAACAAGGTGAGTGGTCAGGGTTGTACCATGAGATGGTAATTTGCATGATCTTGTAGGGATTGTTAGTAATCTCACTGATGAGTGATAGGTGGTCTGTATTATTGATTTTCCATTTTTTTTTGTTGGTGATTTTTCTTAGGCCTTCCAGATTTTCTCTTGCTTTCATTAGGAGTTGGGTGTGTAAGGAGAATTGGTATGAGTGATAGGCATGATGCAAATGTTTCCATGATATTTAATGAACTTTTATTTCTTATACTATGTTTATTCTTTGCTGTGTTTTACATGGGTCCATATCACAGAGGCTGGTTATTTATGCTGTAACCTGGAATTCTTGGTGCATTGAGAGGGGGTAGCAGGTTCACTGTGCATGGACAATAGGGGTAGACTGAGTTCTTTGTTCTGATGTGAGTGTGGAATCCATTGACATGAATTGTACATCTGGAACAAGGAGGGAAATAGCTAGAAGGTTGCAGGTCCCAGCTGAGGAGTGACCAGATTCTAATTGGTGACTAGTTGTTTGCAGATTTCTTTTAATGATAAATTGTAGATGAAGATAGAACCAGAACCCTCTCTTCATAAGCATAGCATTGAGATTTTAGACTACAAATGTATAAACATAAAGTTATCTTTTAGTCGAGAATTTGGGTAGGGATCATATTTGGGTCAATCTCTTTGCAGTTGAATTTTGAATTTGTAACTGCTGTCTGGAATAGATATAGGGGTATCCTTAAGAAAAATTGTGATGGTGACTTTGCCAAAGGGCTGCATCATTCATTGGAAATCTTGTGAGGTGAATCCAAAATAAATATTCTTCAACACCCCAGTGATATAGTTGTTCCAATTCTGGATCAATTATTATCAATGAGATTTCTAAGTTTTGATTTGACTTTGGAAGTGCTCCCTTTGGATAACCTGAAAAAAATCCAATTATTAGGTACATGGGATTTGAATGATCAGCTATGTGACTGATTGAATCCCACATCCCATGCATTGTAATGGTAGCATAGAGTAGTTTCCAAGAGAACTTGTATGGAGACACATTTATATCAGTCACTGATAGCATCATAGACTGGAATGAAAAAATCTTTTAAATGTTGTTGTATAAAGATACCAGAGGATAGTGTGGAAAAATCTGTAACTAATATTTGATAATGTTTCTGATGTCCAGTCAATGGTTGGAGTAGGATGGAACTGTTGTATATTTAAATCCAAATTTGTGATGTCATTGAGAGTAGTTTAGAAAAAATGTGAAATTGATCTTGGAGTGTTTGGTATTACATTGTTATTACTATGGGATGTTCATACATTATTGCTGGTTATATTTGCATATGTTTTTTAGAATTTGTACCTTGGCCTTTGAAGCCAGTAATAACATTTGAACACATATCCTGGTTAACCTGGAAAATTTGTGCATCATTGTTGACATTTCCATCTGTTGTAAGTACTATTATCTGATCTATACTTTGGTTGAGAATTTGTTCATCATTACTGATGACATTTCTATATGTTTGCTTAGGATTTGAATTTTTTTTTCTGAAACTGTTGATTTTATTAGAAATTATGTCCTTGTTGCTATGAAGAATTTGCACATTGTTGCTAATAAAGTTCTGATATATTTGATTAAAATCTGGACTTTGATGTTGAGAGTCCAACTTCATTGTCATATTTGACTTTGATAAAAATTTGTAATAAAAAAAATTAGCACAAATGGGAAAAAAAGTAATTGAGTGACTAAAAATTATAATAACTGTATATAAGTACTTTGAGACTATATAAAATAGAGCTAGTAATCCATGTTCTATGCAGGTGAACTGTTTTCTGCTGAACTTTATTATTATTATGTTTTAAAAGTTGTTAAAATGAAATTTTAAAAATTCTTTTTGACAAGAATGAATAATGAAATTACTCCACAAGATATTATTGAATACTTAAAAAATTATATTGGAAATAAATATTGCATGCTATAAATTAAATACAAATCCCAAAAATATTCTTTTTACTTGTCTGTAGATGAATGTGATATAGATAAGGTGATTACAGACGCTCTTTGGATTATTAGTGCTATACCTTTCTATGAAAACTTAAAATCTTTGCGAACTCTGAGAGGTGATGCTGATGACATTATACAGGATGACATGATATTAAATTGTAATAATGATGTTGAAAAAGAAAGTGAAAATATTTTACTGCAAGATTATGATGGCGGAAATAGCAAGTCATGCAAAAGATATAAATTTGCAAGAAGAGACTTCTATTAAGTTATGTAATAAATAGCAATTATTGCATTGTTATTAACAAAATGTATGTGAACTTAGAACTAAAATAATTGATTTTAAGAATAAACTGTTATTGCATAGATATGATATTATTTAACTAAGACATGGTTAAATGAGAGTATTAATAATGTAAATATATTTGATAATAGCTATTGCTTATACAGATGTGATAGAAAATATGTACATGAAACAAGAGATGGTGGTATATTGATTAGAGTTCAAAAATATATGATCAAATTTTTATTAGTGATAATAATATTGAATCCTGTTGAATTGAAATAGATCCAAAAAGTAAAACCAAAATATGATTGGGTACTGTATATTTTGGAACTACTTCTTTATATAGTGAAGTGGATACATTTTTGACAAAGGATGGAGAAATGCTAGTGAAATATTAAATATGATATTAATATAGTAGATGATTTTAATGAACTGGATAAGAGTAATAACAACCTTTTTAGAATAAAAAAAATTGTTGAATTAATTAAATTAGGGCAGTTTTATAAGGTTACTAATGTTAAGGGTAATATACTTGATTTATTATTTAATACTAATGATATTTTAAAATGTAATTTGGCTGATCAGACTCTTACATCTCCTGATTCTTATCATCCACCCTTGGACTTGGTAAAAGAAAGTTCATATGAGTATACAAAGACTATTAAAACTATTTTTAAAGATTATAAATAGGGTTTAAATAAAACAAAAAACACAAATATCATAGGTTGTATAAATTAATCAATGATAAAGAATTATATAAGAAATTTAATGCATTGTGTGTTTATACAAAAATTATTATGAAAAGTGATTATAATGAACACTTAAATAACATTGAAAAAGATTTTAAATATAATCCTCAAACATTTTGGAATTATATTAAAAATTTAAATATTGTTGGGAATAAAATTTACAAAAATAATTTAATACACCCTTCCATGAATGAAATAATTAATTAATCATTTCACAAATTTATACTCAAATATTACTGATGGTGATATGACTTATATTAAATCAAATAAGGAAAGTAGTTGGAATATTGATGTAAATGAAGTTAGTATTACTGATGTGTTTAACACAATATCTAAATCAGCTACAAAATATGATGATATTCCTAATTTTATTATTAAGGGTTGTGCAGACTCTTTGGTAACACCATTACATTATATAATTAATTTGTCTAAAGAAAAATGCATTATTCCTGACATATTTAAAATTTCTAAGATAGTGCCTATTTATAAAAAGGTGGATAGATCTGATCCAAGTAATTATAGACCTATCTCAGTTTTGTCTTTTTTGATAGGATGTATAAAAGATGTATTTTTAATAATATTATTACAAATATGGTTAAAGTATTGCCTAATTACCAATATGGTTTTATATCTGGAAAGTTAATTAATACTAACTTAATGGTAATATCTGATCACATTGCTCGTGCTCTTCCTGATCAGATGCAACTTGATGTTTTTACTTTGATATGTTACAGACATTTGATAATGTGGCACATAATCACTTTATATATAAACCTACAGTGATGGGAATTAGCTCTAATTTAATTGCATAGCTTATTAATTATTTGGAAAATAGATGTTCTTACATTTGTATAGATATAACGACATCTAACTTATCCAAAAATAAGATTGAGATTTCTCAGCATGGAATATTAGCAGCTTTACTTTTTAATATTTTATGTTTATCTGGATTAAAACATTAAAAAGGTACAATATTTAACTATGCAGATGATCATATTAATCTTCAAAGAGATCTTGTTTATTTCAAAGAATAATAAAAATTTAACATTATGAAAATAAATATAAGTAAAACAAGTATTGTCTCTTACACCAATAAAACAGATTTGTTTATCATTATAAGATTGAAGAAGATGTTATTATATACAAAGAAGTTGTTTCTGATTTAGGAATTATTTTTTGAATCATTTTACTTTTAATGAGCATATAAAATATATTATAAATAAAGCATATAGACGGATGGGATGTATTTTGAGATTTGGCAGAATCTTATCTCTTTATATAAAGTATATGTTATTCTGTTCTCTTATTGTATTTTTGTTAGAGTATAGTTCTTCTATATAGTATTTGATTTGATTTATATTGAATCTAAAATTACTAATGTAGAGAAAATATTTATTAAGCTAATAAAGGGAGAAATTTAAATCATAAAACTATAATAACTGAAAAAAGACTAAATAAAGTCATGGTATTTTTAAAAAAAGTTAACTGATTAAAAAAATGATGTTAATGAATAAATATTTAAAATAGAATTAAGAGTCCCTTCTCATTTGTTAAGGGAAATGTACACTTTTAATAATAAAAAAGTAAACATTTTTAAAACAAATCTGTCATTAACAGATTGCAAAAGTTATAGAGTCAAAAATTCAATACCATTGATGAATTTACTGTAGATAACATGTATTTATATATGTAGATAACATGCATTTATATACATTTCATATTTTGATTATGTTCTGTAATATTCTATATTATTGTATATTTCTGTTAATATAATACTTCGTTCATGTACATAATGTTCTGTTTATTTATATTTAATTTGTAATATTAATAATGTATTCATATTTACTGGTGTATTTCTGTTAAAATGAAAGTTTTGAAGTGTACATAATAAATAAGAATTGAATAATAATAATAATAATAATAATAATAATAATAATAATAATAATAATAATAATAATAATAATAATAATAATAATAATAATAATTATCATCATCATCATTATTAATTATTATTATGCAATTTGATGTTATTTATTTACATATGTCACAGGTATTTGATAATGAGATCACTTTAGATATAAACATAAACTGGTGGGAATTATTTCTCAATTAATTGCATAGTTTAATAATTATTTGGAAAATAGATGTTCTTACATTTGTATAGATATAACGAAACATAAGTTACTAAAAAATAAGATTGGGGTTCCTCAAGATGGAATATTAGCACCTTTATTTTTTAATATTTTTATGTGTGATCAAAACATTAAAAAAAGTATGATACTTATCTATGCAGCTGACTGTAAATTATTTTAAAAGATTAGCAAATATGATGATCATATTGATCTTCAAAGAGATATTGTTTACTTCAAAGAATGGTGTAAATTTAACAATATAAAAATAAATATAAGTAAAACATGTATTGTCTCTTATACCAATAAAACAAATAGATCTGTTTATCATTAGAAGATTGAAGATGTTATTAAATACAAAGAAGTTGTTTCTGATTTAAGAATTATATATTGTAACTATTTTACTTTTAATGAGTATATAAAATATATTATAAATAAGCATATAGATGGATGGATGGATTGGATGTACTTTGAGATATGGCAGAGATTTATCTCCTGTTGTCCCTTATTTGAAGTATTGTTCTTCTATATGGAATTTGGATTTGATTTATATTGAATCTAAAATTTCAAATGTAGAAAAAAGATTTATTAAGTTAATAAAGGGAAAAAATTTAAATCTTAAAACAATACTAACAGAAAGAAAACTAAACAAAGATATGGTACTCTTAAAGAAAATAATTTATGAAAAAATTGATATTAATGAGTGTATATCTAAAATAGAATTGAGTGCCTTTTCTTTTGTTAAAGGAAATGTACACTTTTAATATTAAAAAAAGGAAAAAAATTTTTTTAAACAAATCTGTTATTAATAGATTGCAAAAGTTATATAGTCAAAAATTCAATAACATTGATATTTTTTGTGATTACTTTATAACTGATATTAAAAAAGAATTGAATTTCTTGTAGATAGCATGTATTTATATATATTTCCATATTTTGATTATAACTTATATTCTTTATTATTGAATATTATTGTTAAAATGTAAATATATTGTATAATGTTTTATTTTTTATATTTATTTTGTAATTAATTGAATTATTATTATTATCATCATTATTTTCTCTTCCAATAATTTTATATTGAGCTATAAATTTCAATACATATGTATTGAATTAAATATTTCCATGGATTATAGTAAAGAATAGAAAGGAGATAATATTTCTAGAAATGATCTTTAACCTTTGATGTTACCAAAAAGTTATCAATTACGAATAATTGACAATTCCTGAGGCCAAACAAATTTTTTTCTTTAAACGTATAATAGTTCTTTTGTTTGAATTTTTTGCTAAAATAAAAGAGGTCCTCTTTTACTTCAAACCCAAGTTCTTATATGGATGTAAACCCCTTTTATTGGTTTAAAGAGAAAAACTGATTTGGCCTCAGGAATTGTCAGTTAGTAGTATTGATAATTTCTTGATAACATCAAAAGTTTAAGATTATTTCTATTTACATTGATATTATCACCTCATATTTATTCTTTATTATAATGGCAATCCATGGAAATATTTAATCCAACATATATAAGTCTCTGGAGAAGTTTAAAATATTATTTTCAGAATGTCATAAAAAAATCCTATTCTTTCACATTCCCACACCTATAAATATCTTTCTGGATTTAAATCTATATAAGAACTTGAAACTCAAACAAAAGAGCTATTATAGGTTTAAAGAAAAAATTGGTTTGGTCTCAGGAATTTTCAATTAGTAATAATTGATAATTTCTTGGTAATATTAAAGGTTAAAGGTCATTTCTATTTACATGGATCATTAACTCATCAAAAAATAATCATATATCACATGACCCAAATTTTAAGCTTGTAAATAAAAATGAAGGACTTTGCTAATTGCTCTAATAAGCTTTATTGATAAATGCTAGCAAGAGAAAGAATTTTAAATTACTCTTAGAAAACACACCCCAAATCTCAGACTAATGAATTCATGCTTTGGCACTCCTGAGTGAGGTGCTAGGGTAGCTTCAGACACTAGATCTAAAAATACCAACCTAAAGCAAACAGTTATCTAAGAGTTAACTATTGAGCTGAAAATCTAAAATTTTCAGACACCTATATGTTTTGAAACCCAGCTATTTATATATATATGTACATATGCAATATATGATACAAAATCAGTCATTAATTTTAAATAATAATAACAGTTAATAATTTACTATAAAACGATTAAATTATGACATGCTTCAACTTATGGAATTTCATACCAAAAGCATAGTGACTTACTATTTTGTTATTTAACCAAAAGTACTTCTGCAGATTGAAAAGACTGTATATAATAGATAATTACCATTGTTATTACATATATATAATCATAAACTCAATTATAGAGACAAACTACTTCATTTCCTTTTTCATATGATTGGAAAAACTTTATTCATAATAATAACAATTGATATGATCAAACATCCTTCTCAAAATTAACCATTATTTAATTAATGTATCAGAACAAATAAAATAAAACTACAATTCAAGATCACTCCTAATTAGCATCGGAGTATGCAAAAGCCTGTATTCAAATTATGAAATGATTCTTGTTTTGATGAAAAAATCAATATACTGTCTTCATACTATTATGACAAACCCCAGTCTTTGAAATCCCTAGTGAGATTTCTATTTCACGAAAAGAACCCTTTTGAGAAGTCAAAGCAATATGGGCAACATAGATAAATTTCCTACCTTCTATATCTAGAAGATTACTGATGAATATATTAAATAAAGTCAATGAGAGAACTGAATTCTGTGGAAATCTGTTTTGTAAAATTTTATAGAAACTATGATGATTATTTAATGACATTTGAATTTTTTTGTTGGAGTAATATTTTGTCAGGTAAATTAGTGATTTCCCTACATTTAAAAATATTAGAAACTTTTAGATCATTTTTTCAAACAGAATCATAAGCTGAGATTTAATTAATGAAGGTAGCACAAATTTTTAATTTATTTGAAAGCTTTTTTTCAATGTAAGTTTTTAAAGATAAAATTTGCTCACAATGTCTTCTTCCTGGATTACACCTAGCCTGCTCTATAGGTAACTGATTCTCAACTATTGATAAAATTCTAACTATGATTTTGTCCAAAAGATTCCAATAAACTCATGATATTAATATTAGATATTTTTTTGTATTATTGCTGACTTTGTTATATCGCTGCTATAGTTTTCCTTGTATGATAAATATTACTAAGTAATACTAAATAAATATTACTAAATAATTCTGCTAACCATGCTTTGATTCTAGGTCCTAATTTTTGAAAAATTCTAGAAGTGCTGACAATCACTGGATGATGCAAGAAAAGAACAATGGAGAGAAACCTTAGAGAAATAAAACTATTAGTAAGGTCCGAGCATTTTTACAATAGCTTGGTAGATATAAAAGTACCTCTATCAGAGCCATTACTATTACTATTCAATCAGGGTTGCCAGTCTTATATACCTGACTGATAAACCCAAAGTTGATAAAATGAGAAAAAAGCATCTTTTGAGCAAAATTGCAAGAATCTCTGGCAATCACATAAAATGTGTGGATGTTGATTAATCGAACTTGCCTTTAATTATCTTAAATCAAGAAAATTTCCAGGAATGCATAACATATTCATAGTTTGATATTATTATTCTATTGGGAGTTATAATGTCATGATGAGACAAATCATTTCCACTTATTAAAAATTAATTATCTCTTGTATGGTATGGTGCATTCATACAATTACTAACTCTGAAGCTCAAATCCATGAATCCAGCACCATGACTTCCACTTAAAAAAAACTATTTTTGATTTAACTATTTGATTATTTATTTAAAGTTGAATATAATATTGCATACAAGCTCATAAACTTTATGACCAGAGTTTATTGCGAGAAATACATATATAGTGAGAGAGAACAAAGCAAAACTCTCCATATAGTAGTGCCATATAGTTGTGATCATGTGATGTTTAATAGTGAGAGAGGGTCAGTCTGTTATCTTTTTTGCTGGTCAATAGCTTAGGAGAGTTTAGAGCTCATATTGAGAATGCTGTGAATTAATTTGGGTATACTGTATATATATTATGATAATCGTAAATCAAATCACAACGCTGATATATATTTAAAACTAAAATAGTTCTAAGTAAGCAGGTATTGTAGTTAGAAAATTAAAGATTTCAATGTTAAGGCGTCACAGTCATAAAAGGATCAACAAAATATATATTAAAAAAATCCATTTCTAAATGTAAAAATGTGTGTTCATCATTATGTATTAGTGATAAATATACAGTTTTAAATCATTTCTGTTGTTCGTTTATTTAAGTATTTCGAGCTTTTTCATTCTGTAAAAAATAGAGGTTTGTAAATGCGATTATGAATTATTCAAGTCTGGAATTGAAAATAATTTTCAGGTTTTTACAGTATTGCAAGCTATATAAATTTTATACAATGTGTTCGCAAAGATTAGGAGTTAAAATTCCACCTTTCATTACAACTGATAGGGAGTTAGACTTTACGGAATACATAAAAAAATTTAAAAAAAAACGTCAGCTGTCACCTATTTTACATTAAGCATATTTATCTCTAGGACGGTCGAAATTATAAACTTCTTGAATAACTAACTGCATGATTATATTTATTATACAACTATTTCCATAATACATTTTCAGTCTGTTCTTGCGAATAGATAATACAGTACATTAAATTTATTTTTCTTTAAATTAGTGATGATAAAGTATTAGCTTTATAATATAAATGACAAACTACTATAACAAGTGATGTTTTTAAAATGCCAAATTTGTTGAAAATAAAATGCACATTACTTTAAAGTTAAATATAGATATGTATTTAAATGAAAGTTTATAAGATGAACATTGTTTTTTAAAACTCTTCATTCAATTAATAGATGATTATGTAGTTATGCACTACATAAATTCATCTATATAAAAAATAATAAATACATTAATAATTTTCCAGACATTAATTG
Source organism: Epiperipatus broadwayi (assembly GCA_028023455.1). Lineage (NCBI taxonomy): Eukaryota > Metazoa > Onychophora > Udeonychophora > Euonychophora > Peripatidae > Epiperipatus > Epiperipatus broadwayi. The sequence goes on along the minus strand of JAQFVV010012410.1, from coordinate 9,662,997 downwards.
TTATTTATTTATGGTACAATCATTTGTTGGAAAATCAACAATGATCGAGCAACAAAATAGACCGAACAAGTGATCAAACAAATCAGATCCCTCCCTCCCCCATTTGAAAAGTCTTTATTTTACGAACTAGCCATTCCTATCATTGGAACAATGTTCTCATTCAATAATTTGTTTGATCAATGGTAAAATTTTTGTAAGTTATTAAATAATGTGCTAATAATTGTACAAAACTTTGTTCTTCAAGGTGATATCAATTAAAAAATAATTTCATTTTTATTTTTCGCCTCTAGAGGGCGATAAGTTCATATCATGGCTGCTCCTGAAGTGCATCCTCCTGCTTCAAGCGGCCAAGATCACGTCCGTTTATTTCGGAGGCAGCATAAGAGACAGTTTGAATTTCGTCCCAGGGCGGATGGCCGCCTTTCTATCGATTGTGAGGATGGGCTTCCGCCATTGGAAAGTATGCGGTATACGTGGTTTGACATGGCATTAACTATTTCTTCAATTTGTTGCTATTTATTTGATGTTGGAACGGATATTTATGTTTCCTACCTTTTATATCATGAGCCTGACGAAACTGGGAGCACAACTAAATGGTGGTTTGGATTAACGGTATTTTTTATAGTAGTTCCCTCGATCACCGTTTCTATGTTTAGTTTAAAATGGTATATTTCTGATTCAATGCAAACTGATATTCCTAAAGTTTCGCGATGGAAGTGGATTTTACGGATAATTTTTCTTATTTTTCAATTAGATCCTGTTATAAGGTAGTATACATACTCGAAATATTTTTTAATTAAATATATTTTATTTCATTATTTGGTATTAATAATTCCTATTGGGATTTATTGTTACTTTCATTCATGTTTTGAAAGAAAAAGGGGCTGGAGGAGATGTAGGTGCTACAATAATTTATTTACTGGAGGAAGATAAAAAAATGAGTAAAATCAGCATGCTTTAATATATTTTTGAATATACTGTATATGAAACAAAAGGACTCTAAAACTGAGTCAGTCATAAATATTTCCTTGGTTTGCTTCGTGATAGCTATCCCACTAGTGTATATATATAGAAACCTTATGTTTATGATATAGCGGTAATACATCTGCATGCTATGCTTATGAAGTTAGAATCCGGACTTAGTGAAATTCTTTTTTTAAGTTGTGTTGTGTTTTTGGTCTGGATTACAGACCCAACTAACAGTAAATAATACTGAAACAAGTATTATAATTTAATACATTTATTATGTACAAAATATATACAAACAATATATAGTATACAAATGCATATTTATAAGTTGAATCTTGGAATTAACGTAACTCTTGTGTTCAGCCTGCCGGTTCCAGCTATGTAGTTAGCTTGCCTCACGGGTAAGGTCTCTGACTCTTCCAGCTATGTAGTTAGCTTGCCTCGAGCTGAGTGTGATCTTAGCAGCGTCCGGTCTCTGTGAGACTTGCCTAGCTGCGTAGATCTAAATAGCGTAGTGCTATTAATGGGAGAACGCAAACGTCTGTTTAGGTTAGACACATTCTTCCCTGATTCTCTCAAAAGGCTGACTATTTATACCCAGATCCCTGACCTTATTGAAAACCTTCAGATTCAGCAAGCATCGTTGCTCATTGGCCTGTAATAATCATTGGCTATGCTTTTATCTATACATCAGCCTATTGGCCTGAGGCAAACAATGCTTAATTCGATCAGATAAGGCGGCATCTGGAATAGTCCACTTCTGAGAGAAGGGAGGACTATAATATCCCTCCCCCTGGCTAAAATTTAGCCTAGAGAATAATCCTGCAGGTATGCTGGAGGATGACTGACGCGCTTTGGTGCTGGTTTGCTGCCGTCTTTGAGTTGTTGGTCCTTCTTGCTTGTACTGCATGTCTCTGGAGCTTCATCCCTTGTGGCTGCATCAGTATAATCCAGTCTCAGTTGATCTCGATGGCGATGATGTTGACATCCATCTGCTGTTTTGACTATAAGGTTGTGTTGTCCTTTTTGTTGGATCACAACTGCTGGAATCCATTTTGTGGGTCCTCTATACATTCTGCATAGAACTTTAGTCTGTAAAGCTAGTGTTCTGGCAATCCTGGTGTTCCCATTTTTCATATTCATTTTTGTCAGCTTTTTGTTGACTTCTGGTTTTATCTTTTTATTCAGTGATAACTGAATTGGTGGTCCTAGATACTGACCTAGATCTTTTTTGACCACTTTAGAATAATTAGCCTTTGATTTAACTAATGTTGTGATCTGGTTCACTTTTGACACTACAAAGCCTAAGTGACTGAACCAGTCACAGCCTAACAAGTTGCTGTGATCACCTGATGCCACTAACAGTGGTAGGTGTATAGCTTTGTTAGGCATAATTATTTTAACTCTTGTCTGACCCAAGAGTTTTATTTTTTTACCCTGATAATCTGTTATAGTCCTAGTGCTAGGATGCAGATTATATTTATTATTTTTATTAATGATAGCCCAAGTCTTTTTTGAAACAATAGACACTGCTGCCTTTGTGTCCAGTTCCATTCTCACTGGCGTATCATTAATCATTATATTCTGTATAAATCCAGACTGATTGTCCTTAATATGATTTATACTGGCAACTTGTTTATTTTTCTTATAGTTGCCTTTGTGTTTTGGAATGGTTTTTTCCATTCTCATATTGGCTGTTTGTCTTTTTAAGTTAAGACATGCCTCTCTTATATGACCGACACGCTTGCAAAATGAGCATTCAGTATGGAGATGTGGACATTCTGTTTGCACGTGGATCAGTTCATCGCATCTATAACAACGCTTTACACTCGTAGTTGAGCTAACTGAGTGCTTGTCAGACTCAGCATTCTGTTCAACTTTTTGAACAGTATAATTTATTTTTGTAGTGGCTTTGCCTGACACGCTATAGACTCTGCCAGCGTGGCTTGAGTTACAGCCTTTTCAAAATCTATCTCTGGTGTCATTAATAGCCTTAGTCTTAAATTATGATCGTTCATGCCACAAATGAAACGATCGCGTAATGCTTCATTTAAGAACTCATTAAACTCGCATGTGAGTGCTAATGTTCGAATTCGTGTGGCGAATTCTGTAGCTTTTTCTCCCCCCGACTGCGTGCAAAGATTGAAATAATATCTCTGCATTATTGTTAGCGGTTTGGGGGAAAAATATTCCGTGAGAATCACCAACGCTTTCTCAAAATTCAAGTCGGCCAGTGTTTCTGATCCTATTTGAGATTTTAATATATTATAAGTTTGCGACCCGATTATAGTTATCAGCATCGCTAATTTTATTTCAGACTTTTTTATCTGATTGGCTTGCATATAGAACATTAGGCGCTCTTTGTAGCTTGACCAGTTCTCAGGGAATCCTGGATCAAAAGCTTCCATCGAGCCAATTATACAAGCCATTTTTTATTTTATTTTTCTCTGTTATCACGTGAGAAAAAGTATATTTATATATTTTTTCGTATATTTGCGAGTGACGAGTAAACACTCTATACGATTTTTAGACAGATTTTTTGCTCCGCTAGGGCGAGCTTCTGTCTTTTTAGCAAGGCTAATTTTGATTGGTTTATGAAACACCAATCGTATTTATGATCACTTTATGTTTCCTTCCAGAATTAAATGATTTTGACACTGGCGATTTAGTAAATACTATCGTGTATTTTACTTATTTTACCAGAAATAAGTGATTTCAGAATCACTGTTTAAAAAATACGTATAGTATTTTAATAAATACTTGGACCGTATTTAAGTGTGATTTAGTAATCACAGCTTCATAACTTACGAGTGTGTGCGCACTTGCGTATTTACATTTTCCAAGTTTTTTCTTTTTCCAGCCATGGGGAAAAAAAAATCTTTTGTCCAACTGCGCCAAATCTGTTGTGTTTTGGTCTGGATTACAGACCCAACCAACAGTAAATAATATAAAATAATATTGAGACACGTATTATAATTTAATACATTTATTATGTACAAATATATACAAACAATATATAGTATACAAATGCATATTTATAAGTTGAATCTTGGAGTCTTGGAGTTAACGTAACTCTTGTGTTCAGCCTGCCACTTCCAGCTATGTAGTTAGCTTGCCTCACGGGTAAGGTCTCTGACTCTTCCAGCTATTAGTTAGCTTGCCTCGAGCCAAGTGTGATCTTAGCAGCGTCCGGTCTCTGTGAGACTTGCCTAGCTGCGTAGATCTAAATAGCGTAGTGCTATTAATGGGAGAATGCAAACGTCTGTTTAGGTTAGACACGTTCTTCCCTGATTCTCTCAAAAGGCTGACTATTTATACCCAGATTCCTGACCTTATTGAAAACCTTCGGATTCAGCAAGCATCGTTGCTCATTGGTCTGTAATAATCATTGGCTATGCTTTTATCTATACATCAGCCTATTGGCCTGAGGCAAACAATGCTTAATCCGATCAGATAAGGCGGCATCTGGAATAGTCCACTTCTGAGAGAAGGGAGGACTATAACAAGTTGTTTAGGATTTTTATCTCAGGCAGTTGGACCATAAACATTCCAACTAATTATTTAATGTCAGTAAATGGATATCTAACGATTCTTAGTTAAAAATATGAAAAGCAATTCAAACTCTCATCAACTGGCAATTGGAAAGCCTTGAAAAATACTATCTTCTTCACTGTTTGTTTTAGAAATTGTTGGAGAAGCCTTTATCCTGCAGTAGTTATCTAAAATACTTACCTTTGTTTATTAAAAGGAGTTACATTGAATCATTATAGTGGACTCCTATTGTTTCCTTTATCTCTTTTTATCTTTGCAATTATTCTTACTGTATGAATGTTACATGTTCAACAAGTAGATGGACTACTTGCAATATTTACTAACCGGTGGGATGAGTTTACTGGCTTTTACTTTTGAATTTAAGAACATGAAAACACTATACTTTCTGTTCTTCTCAAAAATTAAACAATATCCAGTTTGCCAGTTTTATATATATATAAATATTTACTTTTTATTGAGACAAAAAAGAAAATAAGCATGTTTCCCTCCAAGAGGCCATAGAAAAACATTATTAGCTGTTAGTAATGAAAACAGAGATGCTAAGATCTAGATTGCCATTAGGGAACTTTGAAGCAAAGGGAAAATTATGAATTAAAAATTTCTCATTTAATAGAATATTTACATTTGATACTATTCCCAATATTCTTATATACTTAACGATACTATTTTTTACACCAAAACTTTACTCTTACAGTTTCGACTGTCCTCCTGTCATCATCAGGGCTACAATATCCAAATATATAATCATACAATTAATACTTTATATTTATATACATAATTAATAACATACATCTTAGCCTGATCTTTATAAATAATCAATTTCTATTGTATTGTTCTATTCTTAACTAATTTTATATTTTATTTATAGTATTTTATTATTAAATTATTCTAAAACAATTTTATTATAATTTTAAAACTTTAATCTTTAAACTGTACTATTTAATCTATCATTTTATTATTATCTTTTTAAACATTAATTCTTATTTTTTTTTTCCATATGTCATATATAAGGCTTTAACCTTACTACTATGCGAGTGGTCATCTTATCTTCAACCTACTTTCTAATTATGTAGACAAATCTGAAGCATTTTGATTTGAGTGTGAAGCTAGTACCTTCTTCAGTAATTAAGTCCACTACCTCATCTAGAAATCAACATTTGTGAAATCTTTTGATTCACAGTTGAATCAATTTAAAGTAGTAAACATTAATTCTTATTAAGCGTATGGTGAGCACATAAATGCACATAGGCTTTAATCTTACTACTATGTGCCTTGAGTGCTCAATTTTACCATGAGAGGGACCTCTAAAAATCTTAACATAAGATTACAACTTTATAAAGATAAGAACTTATCTTTTTAGTTATATTTTCTTAATTATTTCTAAACTTTCTTTTTGTTATATATTTAACTATTAACTTAATATAAAAAAAAAAATAAAGTTTAGAAATAATTAAGAAAATATAACTAAAAAGACAATAATAAAATGATAAAAAAAATAATAGAGTTTAAAGATTAAAGTTTTAAAATTATAATAAAATTGTTTTAGAATTTAATAATACAATACTATAAATAAAAAAATAAAATTAGTAAGAGTAGAATAATAAAATGGAAAATGATTATTTATAATGGTCAGGCTAAGATGTATGTTATTTATTAGTAATAGTGATATTAGTGATTAAGCCGATGCACATTAAAGATAAATTATAAATGAATACTCTCACTTTTCCAGACACAAGATATAGTTTTTTAGAAAAGATGGAATGAATTCACCCATCCTTTCGACCCAAATATTTATGTATGAGCAAATGTTAAGCGTATGGAAATGAGAGCGTGAAGATGTTAAGCAATCACTTTAAATTACATTTATTATGTTTGAACGAATGACGCTTCTGAAATCTTTACAATTTATAATGTGTCATTCTTTAGTTGAAATTAAACATATAATGAGATATTATTTTATGTAGCACTGATTTTATACTGTAATAGTGATATTAGCGATTAAGCCAATGCACATGGCTTTAAAGATAAATTATAAATGAATACTCTCACTTTTAAAAAATAGTATTGTTAAGTGTATAAGGTTGGAAATAGTATCATATGTAAATATAGAAATCAATACATAAAGTATTTAAATGAGCAAACAGTTTAAACTTTGTGGCTAATTGTTCTAAAGTGCAAAATATAAAATGTGCTAACATGCACAAGCACACAAAGCTGAAGATAAAGAGATTTTTTTTTTTTTAATATATATATTTAATTCTGGTTAAGCACTTTCGAGGGCTAGAACCCTCATATTCATAGCCATCTTGTAAATAGAATATTGTCAAACTTTTCTGAAATTATAAAGAATGGTCTAAGAAGTATGATTTGAAAAATAGATATATGTTATTTATTATAAAGATATAAATCTAATAAAAGTAAGTGTAATAGGATACAGTATAAGTAGAAAATGGAAGAACAACATTTTAGAAATTGAAGGTATTAGCAAGTTTAGTTATGTTAAAAGATCTCAAGTGCAGACAATTCATATTTATGCCCCAATAAATTGTCAGATTAGTGAAGAAGTAATGAAAGTTTCTATACCATCATATGATCACTCATATTCTTAATCATATAGCTTCCAAGTGCAGTTATTTTCATTGATTATTTAAATTTATAGTAGAGGGCTCTAGAGTTTGAAAGTAAATGCTTTTGGAATATTTATATAGACATACAGCATTTTTTTAATATTGAGAATCAAAAGATGATAAGAATACAAAAGAGAGGGGACATTTAATCTTCTGGAATTTGCAGAGACAGGAAAACTTACAATTTTTTTTTTGAGAAAAATCTAAAAAGGAAACAAAATATCCATATGAAGAACAAATGGGATTTAGATTTTGAGTAGGAGAAAAAGCATTAACATTTAAAGCACTTGATAGATTTGACTTAGGAAGTGATCATTAGTTGTTGAATTGCGAGCTTAATTTACAATTATAGGGTTACAAAGAGTCATGGGAGGCTGACAAAAAGTTCCAAAAAAAAAAGGAAGAATGGCAAAGCATTTAAATTCAAAAGGATCAGTATGGAAATGCTAAAGATTGAGGAAAAGAAAATTGTGAAAGCTCTTTAATAAAATATTACAAGGAGAATAAATGTCAGAAAAAATGAAGATTTTAAGAAAGGAAATAAGCAGAGCCGTTCATATTATCATAGGGTAATAGCAGTATAAAGAATGAATTGGAATGCAGTATGGAAAAAGAAAAATTCATTTCTGGAAGATCACGTAGAAATTATATATTCACTCTGTATTGGAACAAGTCAGGACTGGTATTCATAGTTTTGAAAAAGTGTGTTTAATGTTCCCAAAAAACAGTCTTTGAGCAGCATACTCATGGTAACCACTGATATTTTTTGAATAAAAGTATAGAATAAATATATTTGCAAGGTGAAAAGTTATCCTACAATTCTTTGGGAATTAAAAATTAACAGATGGCAGATAAAATGTGTATAAGTTGTACAAATAAAAAACATGGTCTATAAATATGATAAACTGGTCCGAGATAACAAAGTAAATATAAGTGCAATTAGCTATTAACAGATTAAAAAAATTAGCTTTAAAATATATTTTAAAAAATGAAATATACTTAGCAAAAGAAGGTAGACAATATTTGTGTACATGTATAAAAAAATGTAAAATTCTGTAAATTACACACAAAAAGATATTGTTTTGAATAAAATTATATACTATAGTTAATAAAAAAAGTTTGTCTTGTATCAATTTTTTTCAATTTTGAAATTTTCTATTAGTCATATTTTATTTTCTTATTTTTTTTTAATGCGAATTTTAAAGTAATTTTACATTGTTGCTTTGCTTTTATGCGATTTTTGAAAATTATAATATCTATCCTCCATTTTTCAAGGTAAGTTAATTCTATTTTTGTATGATTTCTTTTGTGCTCGTTTTCTGAGGAACCTATCTACCACATAAAATAAGACCCAGGTGTATTTAATTTTGTAATAAAATATTATTTTCAATCCAGAGTTATTTAACCCTTTATTTATTATTTTTATTTCAGTGAATGTAGAAAATATCTACTACAATTTTGTTTGTGTTTATATGCACACACATTATCTTATTGTGTGCTATGTAACCCAACTGGTCACAATATATACATTATTTATTTTAAAACAATATTTTACAAGAACTAATTTATTTATCCTCATTTATGAGACAATTAAATTCCCAGAATCACAATTATTGGCAATAATTTTTATAAAAATATAAGACAACTCAAAGGATGAGCGAAACTCATTAAAATAGGAGATTTAATATACACCTGGGTCTCATTTTATGCGATGGATAGGTTCCTCATAAAACACGCACAAACAAAATCATGCAAAAATAGACGTAACTTACATTGAAAAAGGGTGTGGGTGCGGTCTGTGATTTTTCAAAATTCGTGTAAAAGCAAAGCACCAATGTAAAATTACTTAAAAATTCGCGCAAAAAAAAAAATAAGGAAATAAAATATGACTAATAAAAAATTTCAAATTTGAAAAAAATTGATACAAGACAAACTTTTTTTAACTATAATATTTAATTTTATTCAAAATAATATATTTTTATGCATAATTTACATTTTTTTTTATACACGTTTTAATTATTATCGATATTTGCCGAAAAACACGTTCGTTTGCAAACTGAGGAAATACAACTAGCGCTAACTTCACACTCATGTTGTGTCAATGGATTTCTGGTGACAACGTAATTAGTAATTAATCTTTGAGATGATGATTTTATTAATTGTTTATGAACTTAGACTTACGATAATAAAAAGACATTTATTCACCACTGCTGGGAAAAATTTAATTAAAACTAACAACTAAAAATTAAATTCTTATTTTTGTCTTAAATTTTCAATTCCATTTAAAAATCAAATTTCGTTTCACTGCTATTACTCACCTTTTAAAAATAAACTTGCGGACACAATGATTAATAATTGATTACGTTCTTTTTTAAAAAGCAAAAACAGAATGTGATTTAAAATGCAAAATTAACACGCACAATGTTTGAACAAATTTACATTATAATCTTGTAAAATTTAATGTGTGTATACATAAAATGTGGAAATCATGATTTTAATTTCATTATTGCATAAAATCTTACTATTATAAAGCACTGAAAATATTGAAATTACTAAGATGAAAGTCGAATTCCAATTATGTGCTATTACTTTCAATATAACGTAAGTGCGCACAATTTATTATTTAAAGTAATAGCGCATTATCAGAGTTCGACTTCCGGCGAACTTCAAAATCGTGTTAAATAAATCCGCGTAAAAAGAGACCCAGGTGTACTTCAGCAGAGCACAGGTTATGATTCATTATAGCATTAAAGAATTATGATAAACAAGTAGAAATCAAAATTACAATATATATAGCGGTATTGACATCACAGCCGTTATATAGACGATCTTCATATTGATTGACGAGTAGTGCTTCATAAAGAAAAGAAACATGGCTCAGACCCTCTATTCATTTAGAGCAGTTCTTAGATAAAACAGGTAGGACAATGTGAAGGGCCGGGATCATTCTCCCGCAGAGCATACCATTCCTTAAGAGCACTTTTCAATGTGGCGAGATTTCCTGTCATTGAAAGATATGTAAAATCCATGGGTTCAGACTTCTGAATATCCCATATTTAAAGCACTTGAGTTTGAAAGACTACGATGTCAGCAACGCAAAAGATAAAATGTTATTAACGACATTGAAATAACTTTAATGCTAATATTAAAATGACTATCTTGAATGATATTGCTTAAATGCTAAACATGCGCTATTCTATACTAATATACCTAAATTATATATTAATTTATAAAATAAATCTTGAGTTCACCCCTTCCCATTCAAAAGTAAAAAAAAAAAACTTCAGAGAAATAAATCCCATATGCGTTTAATAGGTGGGGGTTTACATTCAACTAACAACATTTCATGAGGATGTAGACTGGATGTAAATGGTGGTCATTTCATTGAGACAATGACAACAAAAAAAAAAATTATTTGATAATGTTAACCAACAAGATGGATTTCTATTAGACCAATTAATAAATTCATTTAATTCTACCTGTGTTAAATGTAACTTTTCATAAACATTACATAAAAGACAACTCAACCTGGTGGGCATACATATTTACAATAAATAAATGGATAGGCAATTAAGGACCCCAATAAAAATTAAAAAAAGGGTGTAATTTTAAGAGGGCTTAGCGAATGAACTCACGAAGTTGAGTTGGATTGGCATATTAATTTCAAGTAGGTTAAATACAAAATATAATTATTAATCATAAACAATTTTTACTGCACCGAAGCCTGATATGTAAAAAAATAAAGAGCATGAAAGAAATAGACATTTATGAAGGTAAATATCTAGAGTCGTTTACATAGTTAATGTATATGTGATGGGTCAGTGGCATCATACCACGCCAACTCGATGAAAAACAAATATACGGACATGATTCAAAGGCAGTAGGAAAAGTTATTTTTGAGTTTGAGATAATATAAAGTCTTTGGTTGTGGCAGTTATGTATTACCTTGCGATGTGGCGGGGATCCAACAGGTTGATTGGTCCTTGTTCGTGCACGGCAATCAATGGACTCCATTGGTGATGGCTAATTGCTTTGGTGGCAGGAAACTTTTCCTAGGGCTTAGGATTTTATTTACACTGTAGGCAGTTCATTGGGTGTTCAGAGCTAACAGCATTCTGGCAAGGAGATGATCCTAGAGATTGGGGGGAAATGGCTTTAGTCCCTCTACTCAAGTATCATATCAAAAATTCTTAGTGGCGTGGAGTATGTTACCAGCACGACTTTTAATGGAACACTTTTTTTGATATTTTCACCCTATTTATATCGTGCCAAGTTATTCCAGAAATGCTTTTACAAAATCTTTTTGCCTGCGGCAAAATCAATGTAGCTTTGCTTTGCCTCACTAATTTTAAGAAAACTATGCCTTTGTCCTTTTGTTTAAGAAAATGCAAATGGTCGATAAGGTTCGAAATGTATTTAAAATATATTTCTCGATTTTGAAATAGATTAACATAAATATTTTGAAATGAATAGAATATCCATTAGTAATCTTAACCCTAAATTTAAGTAAATTTCAATTAAAGAATGCAATTTTACAAAATTTGAATAATAGATTACTTCCCTCCCTGATTATAGGTTTTTCTAAGTGTCTTCGAGAACCTTCTTCATGTATTGCATCATCTTTCTGGCCTGTTATACATAACATAATAATAAAATAAAATACATATATAAAATATTTGTAATAATGTTAGTAATTCTAGATCCATCTCCATTATATATGTATATACGAGTATGTACACAATTTCTATTTTTAAAATATTAAATGATAATTAAATTTATTAATTAATTAATTTACTCTTTTCATGTATATAGACTTAATATTCATGTATTAAATGGTAAAACACGATGGAATTCAAGGTTTGAGCCCTATTGAATAGGTAGTAGACAGGTCAGGCCATAAAGCTCAATCTGGACTCCAGATTGACTACTTTAATATATATATATATATATAGTTTGCATATTATTAAATGGATATATATATATATCCAACAGTTGGTTAACTTTATCTCAGTACATCTATATTATCTATGGGAATGTAGATAATTACTTTATATATATCACAATTGATTTAAAACTTGCTCCTCTAATTGAAATTGCTTTCAACAATTTTTTTATATAACAATGTAAAAAACATATTGTTGAAAACTGTTGCTATTGGAAAAATCAATTATTCATGGCAACAATCACTTTAAGAGAAGACTCTTGAGCTTTAGACAAGTGTATTAATATATACATGCATATGTATATAAAAGAAGATTGATATAAAACATCTCTTTATATGAATATGAAATAATACATTTGTCGATTATACTTCTAATAAATAACTGAATGGTTAATTGTTTGGGAAGTTTTCTTAAACCACACAAAGCATTATTGTTTTAAAGAAGACTGCTAAATGTTCAAAATTTATAATTGGTGATAATAATGAAAAAAACATTATATAAGAAAAAATTGCAATAAGCAATATAAAATATTAATGTGAACGAACTAAATAAGTGTTATTATTTAATGTTTGAGAAGATTTTGTATGATTTGGAAATAAAATTGTTAAAAAATACAAAAATAAAAAAAAATTTATAGAATTATCATAATTTTAATATACCCATGAATGAATTAAGACTATGAAATATGTAATGCTGAACATACAAGCTTATTCACAGAGCAATTAAATCCAAATATACTACAATAATTCATAAATCAGATTTTTAAAAATAATTTTTTAAACGAATTTGCAAATAATGTTCACTTTCTCATATCTCTGTCAATCTATTGGTCATTTTATCTGACCTCTATGTTGTTATATAGTAAATAAATGAAACATTGATATCCAAAAGGGTAAAACATATACTAGGGGTGGTTTTTATAATTATTAATCCAGCCATCTTACAGTTTGAAATAATCAAAATGAAGACTGTAATAAATTTAATATACTTGGACAAGTAATAGGTATGATGTAGCAAAATTTATATGGAAAAAACTTGGGTGCCTAATTTAATATTAAAGAATAATGCATGTGTCCTCAGAGCCAATAAATATTTTGGAGAGAATTCAATATGAAATGTGAAGATATACTTCAAATGTGATCATATTAATAGCAATTTAGAGGAAATGATCACATTTTTACTTGAGGGACTAGTTTTTTAATTGAATGTAAGAAAGGAACAAACAATAAGGAAAATAAAGACGGTAGAGTATGCTAAATATTTCATCAAAAATTTTGACACTATCTGCAAATAAATTGGGTTGAATGAGTCATGAGAATTGTGAAATACTATAATACTAAAGATTGGGATGTGGTAATGTTAACCAAATCTAGACAAATTTTTGCCTATTTCATTCAGACATCTCGTGATAACCTTATATTATCTAAATAGAATTATAAGTTTTGAACTATACCAATTGACCAATAGTTATATTTTAATGATTTCAATTATGTACTAATTATAGGCATTTAAGATGTTTTGACTAGGGTGGTATATACTAAACATAGCATGAAATAACTCTTAGCTTACTTTTGTCTAAATGAGGCAAAGTGATTCTAATGCAGCTGTTGAATGGATCCCATCTAGGTGCTGTTATTTTTAAGTCTTATATTAGATTACTATAGAACTGTAATGGAGATATTGAAAGTAAGCTAAGAGGTATGATGGTTTGTTTGGTCTTAACTGAGATAATATTGACATCTTTGGAGAACTGAGTTCCAGAATCAATCACATGAGACTTACATATGTTAGCTAAAGAATAACTTTTTATTCTTTTAACCAAAATTTTAATATCACTTAAGTAAGTACACTAATATTTTTATTATGAGAAAAAATTAAACAAGAGTTTCGCTTTGAGCACTTAATAGTTTTTTTACTGATTTATAGAAAAAAAATCCACTTCAAAGAGCTAGTGTATTTACACTTGTTGCAATTCTGAACATACCAATGTACACAATTGATTTACTTTTATATGTATTAACTTTTATATGTATTATTCAAATGTTTATTTAAAAGATTGCATTGATTAATATTTAGCCACATTTTGTTTGCAGATATGTTGACTCTATTATGTGGGGATATTGTTTTTTAAAAAGCGAGAATATTATTGATAAGGTTCGTTATTATAATCTAATGCTTGATGAAGATACTGACACAGCTATGCTGAGATTGTTTGAAGGTTTTATGGAATCTGCTCCTCAGCTAGTTTTGCAAATTTATATTTTAGCCAGCAGAAATCAGAAAGAAATAAATTTCTTAAAAGATCAACCCTGGTTCGTACAGCTGTCTATTGATCAATGGACATTAACGGGTGAGTTGAGAACAATTACTCATTATTTTTAAGTATTCTTGGGATGCATTACATATATATATTTAATAGATTATGCAAGGATTACATACGTAATAATTAATGGTAGCATTATAGACTGAATAAATCAAACAGAAGGCAAAATTTTATATATATTATAATAATTTTAATAATTATTTTAAATAAATCATGGCTATTAAATATGTAACATTGAAAATATAAACTTATCCATGGATCAACTAAATCTATATACATTACTGTAGTTCACACTGTTAGATTTCTAAAAAAACACTTTAATGAATATGTAAACAGTGCTCACTTTCTCATATCAATATGCAACCTCTAGATTCTTAAATGGCAAATGAGTGAATCAGCTATACGTCACTGATGATTGTGTAATTGTTATCAAGCCATTTAACAGTTTCAAGTAAAAAATCAGATGAAATTCTAATAAGTTTGTAAATAAAGCACTGCTATTAAATGTGTAATGTTGGGAATACATAAATTTATTCATAAACCACAATGCATTAATATAATTCATAAATCACTACTAATATAAAATGTTTCACATTTTCAAAATGTTGATATATATTTATTTCTTTATCATTTATGAACTTGGGCATCAGATAAAAGTGGCTATTTTTTTATCTAACCAATGAATTTACATTAACACAAGAAAGTGAATATTAAATGATTTTTTAAAAATTTTACTTTTGATTATAGTAATGTATTCATATTCAGTTGGTTCATGAATAAGATTATATTCCTACTTAATTGGTCCATTAATAAGATTATATATATATCTTTATAAAAAATGTATAATATCCAAATCATTCCGTAACTTTTTCCAATGACATCTGAGTAAATATCAATAATAAAGGCTTTCATAAAACTATTTGAATCAGTGGCAAAAATTTACTAATGAATATGTTTAAGGATTTAAGAAAAGAATTTTTAATAGCAAATGTCTCTTCGATTCAGCTTGTTGATTAAAATTGTGATAATATTCAAGTAATTTAATAAACCATGTAGTAATATAAATAGATCACATAATCACCATCTCTTATACTAGCACAATTGTTATTAAACAAGGCAAAACTCCATACAGTAGTGCCACTCTGTGCCATGCCAGAAGACTTGTGCATAAAATCCCTATCTAGTGCCAACTCATCCAATATCCCCAGACTAGATTCTGGCTTGTGACCTTCGTTAGTGAGGAGTCTTGGATCTGAGAGCACTGCACCTAGATCTTAGGATTTAATGCAACCCTCCAATAGCCACCTTTTATCTCTCCTTAACTACAAAACTATGAGAACGAAATCACAAATTTTCAATCTAAGCTCAATAGCTTATATAGTCATATGGGTCTGAACTCAGTTCAGCACCCATACATTTTGGTGTCTTTGGCTCTTTAACAACCACAGCCACCACTATCTATTAGTCAGGATTGGTGTTAAACCACTAAACATCACATGATCACCATCTCTTATACTAGCACATAATTGTTATTAAACAAGGCAAAACTCTCCATACAGTACTGCCACCCTGTGCCAACCAGAGTAATCAATGGATGCCAGAAGGCTTGTGCATAAAATCCCTATCCAGTGCCTATTCATCCAATATCCCCAGACTAATTTCTGGCTTGTGGCCTTCGTCAGTGCCAAAGACACCAAAATGTATGGGTGCTGAACTGAGTTCAGATCTATATGACTATATCAGCTATTGGGCTTAGATTGAAAATATTATTGTGTTTTAAATTTCATTCTCATAGTTTTGTAGTTAAGTAGAGGTAAAAGGTGGCTGCTGGAGGGTTGCATTAGATCCTAAGAACTAGGTGCAGTGCTCTCAGATCCAAGGTAGGGTGGCACTACTGTATGGAGAGAGTTTTGCCTTGTTTACTATAAATAGATGTATAAAACAGATAATTAAAGTTATAATGAATATCTGTGTGTATGTGCAAGATAGAATGTTATTTATTTATTTATGATTATTTATGTACATGGTTAATAATTATAAACTTCTTGTATCTTTTTTTAAATAAAATGAAGTCAACAAACTTGCATAAAAACATATTTTTCAAGTTAATTTTATTCCAATTCAGTCCTGCAACCTATTGTCAGCTTGAATAATCAATAGACATTAGGTAATAATATTCCCAGACTAGTTTTGAACTAGTGAGGAGTTTTAAACCTGGATCTAGTGCACCTCTATTTTTTTAAATATCTAATGCACTTTTCCTTAAGTAATTTTTACACCTTTTTATATTAATAAGCTATCAGCCTGAAATTCAAAAACATATTAATTTTTAAATGCAAATCTAATTTACTTGCATAATTATATAGTTTTGACATCAATTCAGTATTAACATACATTCAATATTATGCAATAAA
Organism: Epiperipatus broadwayi; assembly: GCA_028023455.1. NCBI lineage: Eukaryota > Metazoa > Onychophora > Udeonychophora > Euonychophora > Peripatidae > Epiperipatus > Epiperipatus broadwayi. Next base: position 9,646,169 of record JAQFVV010012410.1, on the reverse strand, counting down.
TGTAAGCACTTCTATATTTTGGCCAAAGTTGATATTGATCGAATTCATTGAATGCTTAAGTTTTTGGAAGAGTGGAGTAGAATGTGTTTAATTCATTGAAATAATAAAATTTTCTTTCTACAAATATGTATGTTTATATATATATATTGCTTACTCTTGAAGCTGATTAAAAAGACAGTCAAGATTCCCATCATGACTGGAATAGATTATGAAGTTTTATATTATGAGATTTAGAAAGAGCATGTATAAAAGTTTGCTTTTACTACTTATTAAAAATGCTCAGATATAAATTCAAAATTTATCACTTATTATAAATATTAATTATTTTTTATCCTTTGAAGTTTAGAGACTCACTTGATGTTGTCAAGATCAGGTTTGACAATATCCAGATGATAAACAGGATTTACTTTTGTAGAAAGGTGATTGTTATTTACTGAAAGGAGGCATCCAATTCATTTTTTGAGATTTTATTGAAACTGAGCAGGGCAAATTCCTAATGTTCTCTCCATTTGTTGCTTCTTATTACAACTGTTATTATGTCATTATTCATATAGTATATGAACATGGATAGGTTGCGCACCAACACGCATTAGTCAACATAGCGAGTTTATTGGCTTTTAACCTTTGAATTTAACATCAAGAAATAACATGGTCTTCTCAATTGACTGATAGCTCAAGTGAAATATTTTCTTGAAGACAGAATGAATGTGTGTGTGAATGAATTTTTTTCTAATAGATATTTACAATCACAACAAAAATAAAGCATGGCCCTTATTCCCAGGAGGCTGTAAAGTTATTAGCCAATGTAGAGGTTGACAGCCGAAGTCAGAAAGTGCTATAAACTCCTGATTTTAGACCCAGACTGCCACTTGATGATGATCTTTTATTTAGGTACATATAACTGCAGATTATTTTCAAGTTAAGGAAGGTTGCTAGAATTAGAAGAACTATCTAATGTTAAATGGACATTATTGGACTGTGTGAAGTTAGAAGAAAAGGTGAAGAGACAATTAGTTTTAAAAATGGATATGTATTATACTACAAAGGCATAAACATTGGAAGTACAAGTGGAATAGGATTCATTATAAATAAAAAGTGGAAGAACAACATTTTGGAGATTGATGTTGTGTCAGACAGAGTGACAAGATTAGTTATTCAACGTAATAGCAGATATCAAATGCAGATAATTCAGGTTTATGCCCCAACAAGTTCTCATTGTGATGAAATAAAGAAAATAAAGTATTTTTATATGGATGTACAAAAGGCTTTTTTATCAGACCAAACAACATTTTTAAATTGTCATGGAGATTTTAATACTAGAATCGATAAATAATTCAAAAATGAATATGTTGTAGGTTAATTTGGTTATGGTGATAGAAATTAGAGAGGACATAGACTTGGGAGTTTGCAGAAAAAGAAAAACTTTATATTATGAATTCTTTTTTTAGAAAAATGCTAAATGGATATGAAAGCATCCAAATGAAGATACAGCAAAATTGGATTATATTTTGACTAACAGAAAATATGTATTTTAAGATTGTAACATTCTTAACAAATTTAACACAGAAAGTAATTATCAATTAGTAAGATGTTAGATATGTGCTAATGCAAAACTAGAGAGACAGAAATTATTAAGAAAAAATAATATTTATAATTGATGTTCCTACAAAAATATTCCAATGAATTTAAAATAGAACTACAAATGTTTTCAAATATCAACAGGTTTTGAACATGATTCAGATTTGAATGAAATCAATAAAAAGATAGCTGATAGACTTTTAAAAACTGCAAGAAAGATAGCTAATACAAAAAAGCAGCAATTGACCAATAAAATTTTTACTGAGACAACAATTTATGAAGAAAAGAAGGAATATAAAAGTATATAAAAATGATGCCTTAAGAAAGATTGAATATCTTGAATTAAGAAAGTATAATTGTGAACTAGCAAGGAAAGCTATAGAAGAGAATAAAAGTCTCAAGAGTGTAAAACATAATATCTTGGAATTGTTAAGAAACTAAAAAAATGGAACTATTAATAAAAAGAGAGATGATATCATCAAATGTGGAGAAGAGTTCTATCAAGAATTATATAACAATAAAGAACAAGGAAAAATACCTCATACAACTTCTATATCTTCTAAATTGCCTCATATTTTAAATGAAGAACTAAGATATGCAATTAAATTTATGAAGAAGAGAAAAACTCCAGGTAATGACAGAATTATACTTGATATCTTAAAAGAAGCAGGTGAAGAAATAGAAAATTTGTTGGCAAAGTTATATACCAAATATCTAAATGATAAAGATGTACCATATGATTGGAAGAATGCAATATTAATATATAAAAAAATTGATAAAAAGATATTAGAAATTATAGATCTATTATCTTTTATCACTTCTATACAAAATTTTTACTAAGATAATGACAACTCATCTACAAAAAACTTAGGATTTTAACCAACCAAAAGAACAAACTGGATTTAAAAATAGTTTTAGTTATAGAAAAGACCAATGAATATGAGTTGTCATTATGCTTTAGATTTGTAAATTATGAAATTGTATTTAATTCTATAAGCATTTGTTTAGTGATTAAAGCATTGGATAATCAAGGTATAGATTCAGAATATTGTCATATTCTGAAGAATATTTATAAAAATGCAACAGCAATAATTAGATTGCATAATGATATTAGTACAATTAACATTGTGAAAGGTATATGACAAGGTGGCTCCAAAACTGATATTATTTCATTTAAATTTTGCAGATGATGTAATTGTTTTTGCAAATAATGCTTTAAAATTTCAGGAAATGTTGCTATCATTATCAGATGAAAGTAAGAAAGTGGAACTAATAAGTGTTAAAAAAGACTAAAATAATGTAATGGAATTTCTCAAAAGAATGAAGTAAAGATTGATAATGATGAATTAGAAAAAGTTAACTATTATAAATACTGTGGTCAGATTATTACTACACATGGAAACATAATGGACGAAATTAATCATAGAATTAAACTTGAGTGCTTTTTATAAAAATAACTTAATATTAAAAGAAAATATACATATATGTTTGAAAAGGAAGATATTTAATAAATATGTTTTACAAGTTCTTACTTGTGAATCCGAGATTTGGACGCTTAACACGAGCAATATAGAGATGTCAGGCTGCTCAGTGAAGTATGGAGAGATGTATGTTAGGAATAATAATAAGAGATCGAAAATGAATACATGGGTGAGAGAACAAACAAGTGTTATTGATATCATTGAAAGAATTAATAAACTGAAGTGAAGCTGGGCTGAGCATATTGTTAAAAGAGATGATAACAGATGAACAATTGAAATCTTAAACTGGATTCCAAGAGATTGTAAATTACAAGACCCAGAAAGAGACTACATGTTAGGATGAAATAGGAAAGTGTGTTGGGATGATGTGGAGAAGAGATAAACTTGGAGTGATCTTCATCCTGCAGTAGATCGATAATAATAATTGAAAATTATGATTGTAAATATATATGTAATTAAGAAGCAAAAATAATTTTCCCATTTTAATGCAGACTATCAAAACTTTCTTTTTTGACATTAATAAATTTTTTCCCAATATCATCTGTTCCACTAAATTAATACAAAGAATTGATCCAAATTTGATTTTTCTTAACTTAAATATAATTTCTAGTTTGTCACAGTAGATTTTTTCAACTAGAAAGTATGTGAACATATTTTATCAATAATCAAATGCTTATAAATATCTCCTGAGATTAGTTTAGTCTTAAGATTTTTATTGTTTTAGTTCTTTAATTACAGGCTTTGTGGCCTCATTCTTTTTCATTTCTTATTTCTTAAGTTTATTTCTAACAATTAATAACTATAATTATGGGTTTAGATAATTTATTAATAAATCTTTAAAAAATTCATTTTTTTTGTTCTTTTTATAATGCTTTTCATTCGATTCACTTATCTGAACGCTTTGTCAGTCTACCAGTCTTCTTAAGAATTTTTTATCTTTTTCTCTTTACTTTGTATTTTATTCTTTATATTTTTTTTCCATATTTGTAATATCATTTTCAGTTAATATTGTATCTGTTTTGTCTGATATAAAATTTGTCTTTTTTTCCAGATAAGCATTTTGGATATCTTAATGTAGTGTTTCAATATTTTGTCTTACTTTATTTTTACTGATCTTTTTACATTTTTATTTTATTCATTTTCTGATACCTTTTGATTTTCTATTGTTTTATTTCTGTAAATCATAAATCTTACATTATTAACATACCATTTGAATCATTCAGCTTATTATTGTATAAACAAAGGCTGTTCTCCTCCCACTACTAGTTTCAAATTAAAAGTTAATATTGATAGAAGCAAAAGCCAGAAACTGATGTGGTGGTGAGAATTAACTTGTTTTCAAATCTGATAACTACTAATTAATCTAGCTTACTGTAGATGGCACTATTTTAAAGAGAGAATTGCTTTTGTAAATCTTACATTACTAATTTTTTTTACCCCCTTACAAAAGTGTCATTTTTCTGGTGAAAGTTATCATTTTTAAGCATCATCTTTTTTAAGTTTTATCTTTTTACATGATCACATATTTTAATTTCTTTGATAATTCTTTTAAACTGATATAATTCTTTGTTATTATATTTAATTTTAGTCAGATTTCATCTTTTAACATTCTTTTTTCTTTAGACAAAATTTGTATTTTCTTTGTTTTTTTTATGAATAAACTTTCATCACTGAGGGAAAAAAAGATTAAGATTTGAGTCTATGTGTGATTCTTGATAGTTTTTATATAACTGCTGTTATTTTTGTTATTTTTCTTATTTTTTATATTATCTGATACTGATTTCAAAGTCTATTCTATACCTATCTTCTTTATAGTTAATGGAAAATAGTGTTGATTTTTGAAATGTTCTGATAATCTTTTGTATCTGCAGTTTTTGGTTTCTTGTCTAAAAATTTCAGTTTTGTTTCGTACTTATTATTTGCAATCACTACAGTGGTTTTTTTTTAAAAATTAATAATGTTTCACATTCATTTATTTATATCATTACTTCACTATTTTTCTACCTAATTATCCAATTAAATTAAGAGGGCAGTAAATCTATACTAAAAGTTATGTTTCTTGGACTAGCTCTTGTAGAGCAAAACATATTTTCCCAATTCCATCTCTTTATTCAGTACTATTTTAATATTACCAGGTATTTTACCCATTAATAAATATTTTTATTCTTCTATATATTTCCATTTTTTTTTATAGGTGACTTAAATTTACGTAAACTCCATTCCAATTTAGCTGGAATTTTATTGGAAATTTACCGAAGAAGTACTGTTTTCCTTCTTGCTGTAGGAAATATTGGATTTATATTCTTATTAAAATTTATGACTATTGTAGTAAATTTTGATATATGGATAAGTACAATATTAGCTACTTTTTTGGAATTTAACTATGTTCATGAATCTTTTCACATATAGCAACTTAATTTTATTTAAATTTTTGTCAACAGTATGGTATTTTAACAATCTTTCTGAAGGTAATATTGTATTTAATTTTATATAACAAATTATGTGATTATTGTATATATAGGCTTTGCTGCCAGAAAATAATGTTTTCAAGCTAATAAATTAATAAAATAACATCATAGTAGCACAAAAACATTTATTGCATCTATTTATAATAGTAATACATTTGTATCGCTTAAAAGAGTTTACCATAGCAATATTACAAATGCATAAGTTGTTACCAATAACAACCAGAGATTGAAAGAATGCTATGACTCATTCTAATAAACCTAATACGTCTTGACTCATGAAAGATCCAATTCTATTTATGGCCAGAACCTTATCATTCCAAACTTAAATATACTTGACTGTTTTCTGCTTATAGTGGACAATATACATTATTGTCTGAGTAATTCAAAACCAGTGAATTTCTGTTTTGAAAATGATTCGGTAACACTTGCAGTAACTTTTTTATCCAATGAATCAGTTTTATTGCTAGCTTCTCTTCATTAATAATGAAAAATCAGATTTACTGACCTAGTTTTATGATTGACCTATTTGTGCTTTTAGCTGTTTATTTATGATGTTAATGATACTGCATTCTCAGTCTGATCTAGAGAGCTCTATAGTTTTCGAAAAACCATTAAGTGACAATTCATAATTTATTATATTAAACAGCTACAATTTATAATATTGATGAGTAGTAAAATGATTTGTTTATTTTGACCTGGGAATCTGAGCATTGAAACTCCCTCTTAACTCACTATAAAACTATTCAGAAGTTGGTTTTTTGTATATAATATTGCTGAGTTAAAAGACAATTCAGTGCTTTCATTCATAATATTAAAGATTTCCTTAATATAGTGCAATTTCTCTATTAAATTCTCAGAGCTGTAAATATACAGTACATATAAATAGAATGTTATTATAATACTAATATTCTCATACAATCTAAATTTTTGTTTATTCATATTTTTGTATATGTTATATATAGAAAACAATTAAAATTATTTCATTCAAATTTAGTTTTTCTTTTAATAATTTTATTATGTATACTATTAATTATGACTAAATACTTAATTTTAAATTATATTTAATTTTTAATTTAATCCGTTTTTTTAAACCTCACATTTAACTTGAATTTTTAGACAGATATTTTTTATTTTAATAATATAAATAAGCCCATAAATAAATTACAACTTTGCAAATAAATTTATATATCATTTTATATTTATTATATTAGTTTTAAAATTATTATTGTAACTGTCATTAAAATCTTTTCCACACCAACTAAATTCTAATGTGTGTGTGAATATATATATATAACAACTATGCAAATATCATGGTCAGATTATTAATATTGATGGAAACATAATGGATGAAATTAAACAGAGAATTAATCTTGCTTGGAATGTTTTGATAAAATAACTTAATACTAAAAGGAAATATATCAGCGTTTGAAAAGAAAAGTTTTTTAATTAATGTATTTTAATAATTTTTAGTTATGAATTTGAGACTTAGACATTTAACAGAAGAGTAATGTAAGGAAAAAAGTATCTTGGGAATAACAATAAGGGATCAAAAGCAAATTATTTTGGTAAGAAAACAAATAGGGATCAATGACATTATTGAAAGAACTAAATCTGAATTGGAGCTGAGTTAGATATATTATAAAGTTGATAATAGATGGACAGATGAAGTCTTGAACTGAATCCCCCAAAATTGTAAAAGTCTTAGAAAAGGATCACATGTGAGATAGATGGCTATGAATCAGCACAACATGATTTATCATGGAGAGACCTTCATACTGCATTGGATCAATAGTGATTGAAAATGATGATAATATATATATATTCAGACATATATCATTTAAATTATTTTAAAAACTTTTTACTTTTTTTTCTTGTTGATAAATGTATAAAGAATGTGCATATCTATAAATGATACAAGTTATACATCAGGCTTTTAAAAATTGGTTAAAGTTAAACATAATATTATAACAATGTTAGTACTCACATATATATATTTACAGCTCTGAAAAATATTATTATGTAGTAAAATGTCAACTTTTTTGGAGAATTTAATAAATATATTGCATTGAATATTAGCTCCATAAGACAATTTCATTAATTTTATATCTTCAAAATGATTTTTAATGATATATGTATATTTTTAATATTCATTATAAATTTTCTTTAGTATTATATTGTTAATTATTACATTAAGTTATAATACTTTTTAAAATTTATTTTCAGTTATAGTGCAGGGTACTTGTGTCTTGACATCTTTACTATCACTTTCATGGGCCTTAGCAGGTTATCATCGTGCCTTACGTTTTTCAAGAGATGATAAAAGAATCATAAGTATGTGTGGTTCTTTTTTACAATTTTTATGGAGAATTTTTACGATTGCATCACGTGTTCTTGCCTTGGCTTTATTTGCGTCCATATATAAGGAAAATATAGCCATTGTGTGTGGTATTCATTGGTTTTTTATGTTACTTTGGATTATTCATCAGAAAACGAATTTTTGTGATCGTAAATGGGAAGAAGGGCTTTTTGACACTGTAGTTGCTTGCATTTATATATTTTGCTTTTTTAATGTGAAAGAAGGTGAAACTAGATGGCGTTATTTTATTTATTATTGTATTATTTACATTGAAGATGTGATATTAATAATATGTTGGTATTATGAACTACCATCCGAATATTGGTACGGTATACCAGCTTTAGTTGCAGTGCTTGTTGGATTTTGGATTGGTATTATGTTTATGTTAATTTATTATAAATTTTTTCATCCAGATGGCAATTTAAGAAAATTTATTTGTTGGAATATAAACACTTCTAGACAAGGAAATAAAATTGAAGAAAAGGAGCACGCAATGTTAACACCACCATTGACTTCTGGAAATGAGGATATAAAGCTCCAAGAGATTTCTTTAGAAGATAATGCTAATCCTAGTTGCAATAATCAAAAGAATTTAGTTGCCTAATTGTTAATCATTTGATCTTATAGATCAGTTTAATTTAGATTTACTTTAAATTTTTTTTTTTAAAGTGAGATATATTTTTGCATTTGTTTTTGATGCAAATTATATAATTGCAGTATGCTTCCATTATTGTTTATAAGATCGATATGTTTGTTTCATTACTTTACTCAATTTTTTTATAGTCTTTTTTTAAATCTTTGTTTTAAATTCTTATAAATTCCTTATATATATATGTTTAATTGTACAGGGTGTTTCAAAAGTTTTTTTTGTACTCTCCAGAATGTTTTAGTGGTTTAAACAATACTAAAAAAGACAGCCTAAATTCAATTATAAATTAGTAAAATTATTAATCATCAACTTCATATGCTCTTGAAGATTGTCACAAACTATCAAAGCAGAAAATGATTCTATTAATGTATTCCGAGGAATATTTTGATAATGTAACTTTATCAGTTTGAGTATAGCTTTTATTAAACTGTTGAGTACTGACACATTTTTTTGGTATGTTGATTTTGCTTATTGTCTATAATGTATTGTAATAAGAGAAATTGAATTTAAATAATCAATGTTTGATCTGTTCTTAGTTAACATTATCTAACAATAATTGTATTGTGAATGATCCCATGTCTTGTTAAAATTAAGAAAAAAAAGTCAAAGTAGGAGAGCAATGATTTTTGGAACACTCTGCATATAAATTTATATGTTGTTCAAGATCATGACATTTTATCATGAAATTATGACTTATAATTTTTTTAATAATGAAGCGATATATGTATAATAATAATTATGAATTATAATATTGTTTAAAAATGAGTGAAATTTAACTTTGAATGCAACCAGTGTAAGCTTAAATTATTATTATTTTTAATGAGATAAAATTTTAGATGTTTGCAATTTTATCTTATTAACAAGTTCCTAAGCATTGTTGTTGCATTTCATAGAGTTGATACCGTCCCCTGATTGTTCTGGGTGCAAATACTGTTCATTCTCTTCTATTCATGAGCATTACATATCTTCACAATTCTGAAAAATAATTTCAAAAGTATCAAAAAAGAAAACAGATTTCTTATGATTATTGAAATTGCTATTTATTATGATATTTGTTAAATGAAAAAATATATCTATATATACATTTGTGCATTTAGATATATATAATATATGTAGTCACCCTAGTGTAATAAAGTATATTTTAAGCATATGTATACACTATATATGTTTTTGTATATATCTGTAAATAGAAAACTATAGCAATGGTAATCCAGACAGAATATTTCAAAAGTCTATAAACTAGAAATATATGACATTATAGTGAAAAGTATCATTCTGTATAATAGTGAAAATTTGACAGTTCAGAAATGGTTTATTGTCAATGATCTGCAAAAATGTCAAGAAGAAAATGAATAAGTTATAAAAGAATTAAAAAAAAAAAATTGAACAAACAATATATGAAATGAAATTAGAACAACGCAAGTAGAATAATATGGACATGTACAAAGGATGTCTCAGGAAAAATCACCAAAGCAAAAATATTAAATTGGACACCACTGGGAATGAAAAAAAGAAGACACCTAAAAAGACATTAGAAAGAATGAATAGATGAGAAATTAGAAAAAATTGCAAGATTTGATCAATAGAGAGCCTTGACAATTGGGGAGGCATTATAGAGCATTATAGATTGATAATAAAACAAAGGATTTGTCTATAAATTAAATATATTAATACCATACCAGAAATAATATAATTTAACTACTGCTAATCAAATTTAAATAAGTTATTATGCTAAAAAAATAAGTCACTCAGCTGATGGTTCATTTAATGTGATGTAATTGTTGATAAATGGAAATTATTATAGATTAATTAGTTTATTTATTTAAATTTAATTAGAATTAATTAATATATACATTACATGTGTATCTGTTTATACTTATCTGAATATTGGGGGAGGGGGCTTTCATATGACTGGCAAAATTTTATTTTCAATGCCAATAATATAATCCTTCTTACAACCTAATGCAGTATTTAATGTAATTTAAATTTATATTCATTTAATATATTTTCAGTCATCTCATAGACCACTAGTACAAATGGTTTAATACAAATATTAGAAAAAGATTAAATCTGTCTGAACTTTACATCATCTTGATTCTTTGATGTGGAACTGTAAGTTGCATTTTATCCAGACTGCATTGGTTTTATATCAAATTTTGAATCGTGGTATAATCAATAAGATATAAATTACATTTATCAAATAAAAAATGATGGCTTTTTTTTTATGTCTACACATTACAAGACACTCATCATTTTTAGGTATTCCCATTAACTTGTCCAAAACTAAGTTGTGTCATCATTTGAATCAATTAATTAATTGTTGATACTTTTAGGACCTAGTGAATACTTTCTGTCTAAAATTGCTTTACACCATTGTGAAAAATCACTTAGTGAATGGTCTGCTTAGTAACATTGTAGTGTATTACAGACCATGGGCATTCATATTTAACATCACTATTAATAATCTTATTTCCATGATTAAATCATATATCTGGGGTTCATTTTATATCTACTTTTAGTTTCTTTAGCCTGATATTCTATTTGCAGAGGAAACCTGAATTTGATAAGTCTCAAATTTTTCTTGTCATATATAAGAACCACAATCTATATTGCAATCTATCTAATACATTTTTTAATGCCAAATTGCCTCAAATTTCATTACTTATAACAGTTCCATCTGCAGAAAGAGTCTTCTTCACAAATAATGTCTTAAAGCATGCCAACCTTCTAGACCTTTATAATCCCTGGTTGGATTCTCATATATACAAAGATTGGAAGAAAATAACATTTTCTTTTAGACAGTTATGAATTAAACTCATCAATTCTCAGGAATTTAATTAAATTTCAGAGTTTCTATGGACTCCAGGCATGGTTAAAGTTTATTTTAAATTTACTGTGATCATGTGATTACTGTGAAGAATAGTGTTGATCAAAGAATATCTTATTAATCATTTTAAATTTAATTTTGAACACATGTATTTTATGCAAAAAATGTCCAGAAGAAACCTTTATTTTGATTCATCAAGACTTTTTGAATTTCATAATCACACAATCAATTTCAAGTGATTGTTATTAAAATATATTCAACAATTCCAATCTTTTAATGCATTAGTAATCATTCATAATCTTAGAATTATATGCCTTGCATTATATTGTCTTGTGTTTGATAATAAAAAGTACAACATACTTTAAAGAAATCACAAGTAATGGTTTAATAATTACTTATTTCCCCTTAAATTTCTATCCAGGAATATCATGAGCAAAATATAGCAGGTTAAAATCTTTATTAACTATTCAGTAATTTTTTTTTTTTACTGCATATCATATTTAGGAAACAATTTTATATGACACTTAGTAATGTACCAGCATGATTTCAGTATCTTTTTCTATATCAAATTCAATTTCATTTATTGGCAACTAATAGTCATTACATATTCTATCATAATTGGCATATAAACTAATTTTATGTATTGTTTCTCCATGATTTTATTTTATATGTTAAAAAAACAATCTTGTATAGTTCTTTAAATAAATAATTAAAAAATAAAATTATGCAGAATTAATTAATTCTGTTAAAAGTTTTTTTTTTTTTTGATAAATGAATCTTATTTTTTTATAAAAATATTTGCCATGGCAGTTGATAGTTTTTAAAAACATAACTTTTAAAACATTGTCAAAAACTTAATTTTTTTCTACTGTATAATATTTGCCATGGCAGTTGATAGTTTTTAAAAACATAACTTTTAAAACATTATCAAAAACTTAATTTTTTTCTACTGTATATTCACTAAAAGGCATTTAATGCTTGTGGGTGTATATATAATTGCTGCCTCATTTTATATATAAAAATATTTATTGTGTTTAAAAAAAAAAGGACTTCATAAAACATGCACCAGCTTAGATCAGCATTCTATGTATTTTCAAAACAATAGTTTTTAAGGTCTCAAATTTTCATTTGCAATGGGATTAAATTAATAGAATGTTAAGAGTAATGCTCCATGAAAATCTGTTATTCAAATATAGTTTATTGAACAATCTTTGCACTCTTGGTTCTTTTATTTATATGCCATACAATTGTTACTATTATATATATATATTTATTAGTTTATAAAGTTTACTGACAGAATTAGTTTAAAATAATGTTGAAATGTTTTAAAAAGAAATATTATATTAATAGTAATTGTTAATGTATATAAAAAGTTGTAATTAATTATTGATATTTTATTCCATTCTTATATTTATTTAAGTTTTAACTTGATAACTTGAAAATTAGATGCAAGGCATCAAGTACAGGTTGTCCATATTGTAGATATAATACAGGAATAGCAAAAATTGTAAAAAGGGTAAACATATTATTTGATGTGAAATTAGTCTTTTTTGTTTTCCTAGAATTCTAAGTTGTGAAAGTTTTTTCTTTTTTTTTTTTGCTTTGAAATGTGCTCCAGAAGACTGTAATTGACTCTTAATTTTGTATCCTGTAGTATTGCAGGTAATATCATTATCATATTTGCAATAATATTTTTTAGTGTTTTTAAAAATTAAATGATAGATTAATATTGTTAAAAAAACATACCCATACTCCTTATACTCTTTCCACAATGCTTTATTTAGACAGTTTTGACTGTCTAGAAGCCTTCTTAAGATCTAAAAACTAATTAGACATTTTTGTTTTACATAGACTACAATATATTGCTTTATTTTATATATATATATGCTGCACATACTTATATACTTTTATCATTATTTATAAATATTTTAAAATATTTTGTACATACACTTAACAATTACCATTAATTAAACTTAAACGTATTTAATATATATGTACAACACATATTATAAATTATATTATTAACATTTTTAAAAAAAACACAACTTTATTATTTTAATTTACAATGTTTTCATCTTCTATAATATCCTTTTTAAATTTAAAATTATTCTATATTCTGAAATATGTCACAACAAATCTTTTCAATGATTTTTTTTTTTTTAAATAATAATTAATAGATTGTACAGGCTTACACCTGCATTTATATATGTAATATATATGGGATTCGAACTCAGACATTCATACGACCCACAACTTTCAGTACCATCTTATATTGCTGGACCCACCTGATCACACACATGTTGAAAAGATAAATAATCACCAATATACATATTTCATGCTAAACTAGCACTCATCAGTTGGTCCAGATTACCATCTCCACACATATATATCTGATTGTATATATGTAATCTGGACCAACTGATGAGTGCTGGCTTAGGACGAAATACATATATTGGTGATTATTTATCTTTCAACATGTATGTGATCAGGTGGGTCAGCAATATAAGATGGCACTGTGTGAAAGTCTGAGTTTGAATCCCGCACATATTAAATAATAATTGAAAATTGTCTCTATACTTTCCTTGCGGACTTTTTTGGAAACATTTTTATTATTAATTTAATTCTAAGTTCAATAATATATATATATTTACTATTAGGTAATCAAAACTAAATATAATATTGTGGAATGTGCATCAGGAGCAGTGGGGTTTTGGAAATATTTAATGTAATGTAAGCAATGCAGTAAGACTAGAAAAGATTTTGAACATCCTGGAATAGACAGTATTCTGATGTTATAAAAAGTGAAGTGTCCAAAGCTATGTAGGCTAAGTAAGAATTACTGAGTTTGGAAATATGAGTAGCACTGTATGAAAATTTTTGAATTTACCAGTAAAATTTCAGAGCACATTTTTGTGGAAGCCACAGATTTGTGAGTTTTCATGCATTATTGGTAATATCCCCATTCTGAGACTATTGGGGGGTTACAGATGTATTGACATAAAAGCTGTTGTTTTTGATACTGCCACAATTGTGCTAAAATTTTGTTACAGTTTTAAGGAACACTCATGTTTCTTCAAGATTCTAAGTCTTTGTCATATTTTTTAATGTATATTTATAAATAAATTTGGAAGATATGAGTTCCGATCACAGGGCATGGAACATTTATTATTTGGACATAATACTATATAAAAAAACAAACTAACAATCATTTTTCAAATATACATTTCAAGAAAATCTTTCTCATTAGTGGCATAAAGTGCTTCCAATTTTTCAAGAAAATTACTGTTATTAATCTAAAACAGGGGTTTCTGCATTTGTAATTTATGATGCTTTAGGCAGCAGATGAGAGAAGTTTTCTTGGAATATATACATACTGTAAAGTGATTGCTAGAGTTTAAATAGAATGTTAATGACATGACAGATGTTCCATGGACTGACTGGAATTTGCATCTTCCAAATTTGTTTATTTATACTTGTGTTTTGTGTATATTTATGTCTTGTACTAATTTTGGCAGCTATTACTTTATTAAAGTTATGAGTCTTAAAAAAATAAAATTATTATTGAAACCTTGTGATAGTAAAGTCAGGGATGTTCACATTTTTATAGATAATGAATAATACACAATTGTTTAATATTAAAAGCTAAAGTATAAACTGATTGTCTTAGTTAAATGATGTAGCATATTAATTTTAAAACTTCATTTTTTTAAAAGATTTTTTGCACTGTGATAAAAGAAGAGTTAGAATACTGTTAAATCATTATTAGGCTTAAATAAAACTGAAAACATTGCCTTTTTCTTAGTAACAATCTATTCTTATTATTCTTTGTCATAGACAAAAAGGTCAAAGATTTTCTTATTTTAAAGAGAGTTTTACTTGATGTTATTATAAACATATGTAATGAAAGGTAAAATAAAAATATCCTCAAATATCTTTAGTATAAACTGTATTGATATTATTCAAATTTT
Source organism: Epiperipatus broadwayi (assembly GCA_028023455.1). NCBI lineage: Eukaryota > Metazoa > Onychophora > Udeonychophora > Euonychophora > Peripatidae > Epiperipatus > Epiperipatus broadwayi. The sequence continues at coordinate 9,630,842 of JAQFVV010012410.1, read as the reverse complement.
AGAATTTTTTTAATGAAGTGCCTTATTCTAGTTAATGTATTTATAGATTGTCAATTTACAAACTGCCTAGCACATAGTTTTTTAGCAAAAAAATATTTTTAGATGATTAAATCTTGTAGAGTTTATCTAGTGATTAGTTTATTGTAAATTATAAATAACTTACTATGATTACTGCCATTTAAAAAAATACTCTGCATCTTTAAAAAAAATCACTGATTTTCATCTGTGGAAGTAAAAAAAAAATCTCTGCAACTTGGTCACTTGATTGGAATCATTATTTTAATTTTTTTTCGATGTTTGATTACTATTAGATTTCTTGAAAAACTGAACATATTTAATTCCACCATTGGAAATTTGAAAGTTAGTAAATTGATTTGGGTTTTTCATAGTATGTTTAAAAGATGAATCAAATGCTCAGTGCCTTTAGAAATATAAAATCTTTTCATCACTGACATTTCATCATATTATAATTGTATTTTTGTTTTATGGTCAGCCAATTAACTAATTACCCATTTGCCAATCAATAATTAAATGACTAGATGGGTTAGCTACCTATAAAAAATTTTAAATTTGTTTTGCAGCCTCTAAAATATATCATTATATTTGTGTGTGTATATATATGTGGGTGTGTGAATTGGATGGAGGGATAAAATGGCAGCATCTAGAACTCAAGGTCTATTAACTCAGTTTATTCCTGGTAATTGAATTTTATATTAATTCCTGAGCAACAGACTGTTTGTTTTGCTTTGAATTGTTTAGTGCAGTAATAAATTGGCAGACTTGACTACTAAAGATGTATGGTTTGTAACTTGCACTCTCACTTCTTGTGCTCAAATGTCATATGATCTCTTGAACAATAAACCATTTTAGTTACTTCATTAATATAAAAATACTTAACACAAATATTCTTTTACATGAAAGATATATATATATATTTTTAATAAGATCTGAACATCTTTTAATTAATGCAAATCCACTTCTTGAAAGTTATTACTAATTTATGCTAATTAAGTTTTTTTGATAGTTCATCATATTGCAAAGTTCAGGTTGGGTGCTAATGTATAATGCGGATAATATTACAAAGAAATGTTTTTATACTTAAAAATAATAGTCAAGCATTGGTAGTCGAGAGGTCAGTACAGCTGCCTTACAAGCAGTTGTCCCGGGTTAGTGGGTTCAATTCTCGGCCGATGCTATGACACATGAAAAAAAAAAATAGAATGCAGTATATGTTTATATAAAATGTTCTTTCTTAATATCAATGACCTCCCATATGATTCATCTATTCAAATTTACAATTCTTGGAAACTTATGAATAAGCATATGAAATCATGTGAGCTATTGTTGGTAGTAATCTTGCTAGTCAAAAGATATAATGATCTTACAATTGTTATAAAACTAAAGTTTTAAAAAATAAAGAAACTCCAAATGGTATCTGAAATATATAGCTATGCAAATAATTTAATCTGGATTTGAAACTTTAGTTTTTAAATTTCAGATTAATAATTTAAAGGAAATAAAGATGGGTATTAGATGACATAAGTGTAGTAGTTCCAATTTTGAATCATAAACTCCTCTGATGAAAGGCAAAAACTAGTCACTCTGGAGTTTTTATAGCATTATGTCATCTGGTATCTATTGATTACTCAAATTTATAGCAGAAAATTTTAATTCAATAATATTAATTATTAGTGCTTAACAAACATTCTTTGCAATTGTAATATTATAGCTTCCAATCAATAGGTTTTCTAAAAATAATCAACTAATAATTATAAGTGTTAAACGTACAACATTACCAATTAGTGAATATATACCATGAGACAACATAGGGTGTTTTTGTTTCCAGTACTAAGTGTTATGTTTGTTAATGGTTCTAAGATCGAATCAAAATATTGAAAAAGAACAAACAATATTTTACTATTTGAGCCTTTGCCCCGCGACTGCAACTTAAGTTAGAATTTTAACCAATCATTGACTTTAAATCATGATTGCACCATGTAAACAGTAATGGGTACAGACATGTAGCATATGTCATCTTTTTTGTTATTGTATCGTCTTTCTAACAGTGTTTTTGGTTTTTTCTATATTTTAAAAATTGCTTATTTTATGAACATTTTAGTGAAATGAGATTTTTAATTTTTTTTTTTCTTAGATTTTTTTAAACTTCATGGAAAAGAATTAACAGCAATGTTTTTTTTTTTTTTTTTTGCCGAAAATAAAGCTTATTATTCCGTTATGTAAGCATTGAAATCAGAGGCCTTAGAATCTAGGTAATAGAAATTATGTAAAAATGCAGGAATAATCATTTCTACTAACTATAAGTATATAATATTTTTCATATATAAATAACTTATAATGCTGTAGAATAAAAGTTTATTTTGTTTTAGAATGTCTGTTTGTGCTCCGCTTAGCCAATTGTAAATATGATATTTCAGAGATAATATTTTTTATTATCTGTAACTATACAATATTTTTTTATATATAAATAATTTACAGTGTCACTAGAATAAAGGTTTGTTTTGTGTTGTAGAATATTTGTTTGTGTTTCAATACATATATAACTTCAAATGATTTTTATATGAGAGTAATATTTCTATCAGTTGTGTAAATATTATCTATATGTATATTTTGTAAATAATGTTTATAATGAAAAGATCAAATTTATTTCTTTGTCATATCTTACTGTAACTATTTCACATGTTTTTTGTATGGATCTATATCATATATCTTGATCATGTACATCAATTATATTTTTTCCAATTTAAATTAATATTTTTTATTGCATTAAATGGAAAAAAATATTTTTTCTTGTTTAGCTATCATTGTGTGTAAAAATATTATACATACACCCTGAAAAAACTTTTTTGTCTTTCATCTTGTCACTTTTTCTCTTTGCTCTTTTATGTTTTATTATTTTTTGCAATTATTTTATAAGTAATTTCATTATTATAATGAATTAACAGTTTTTATTAAGGCCTTTATAAATTTAACACTAATCAAACATTATTATTATTATTACCCTTGTTAATAACTTAAAATTATTTTAAACAATATTATAATATTTTTAATAATGCTGTTAAAAATATTTGGCAAAATTCAAGACTTTTTCAAATAAAGTTCACTCATGATCACAAACTTATTTTAGTACACATAATTTTTTTTTATATTTATATTTGAGGATTAAAAATTCCCTAAAGTCACTGCTAGGACAAACAAACTTTGTGATTATACAGAAAGTAGCTTATTGGTTTTTATGCCGGGTTTGGGAAAAGATAAGGGGGTTTTAGATCTAAAGGCCATGGAGTTGACAAAGATTATGTTGTGGAAATGGGATGGAGCAGGGTAGAAAAGAATATGGGAAAACTTGGGGTGGGGAATGGAAAGGGGTTAACAGGTTTCTCTAAGCATAGTTGCTGAGAATTACAGTGCATCACATCAAATTCTGCACCTGCAACTTTGTTCACATTAGTTGAAAATTACCAAATTTTTTACAGACAAGTAATATAAAGCAAAAATTCATAGCTTATGCAATCCCCTCCCCCCAAAAAAATCATGCAAGATTTATAAAGATTGGTGCAATATTTGTTGAGTTATTAAGTAACAAACTTTCAAATTTATGTATATATAGTTATTTGTATCTGTGGCATTGTTTGCATTAGTAACATAAACAAGTATAAATTCAATATGTAGCTGTTTCTGTAATAATACAGGAGTTATCAACAGCAATATTGCAAAGAATATGTCTGTTTACAATCAATTATACTATTGAATTTGATCATGTTTTAGGATTTTAGTTTAAATATATTTGTCACTTGATAAACTAATTTAAAAATGGCTATGGAATTTTAATATTGTGGTATTTTGGCATACTTCTTGCAAGTGAGAAATTAAATACATGATTCAAACAAAATTTAATTAATTTAAAATATATTTACAAAATCAAATTTTATCTTGCTTTACCAAAAACTATAATTATTTCGCTTTCTATAGAAAATATTTGAACACATAGGTACCCATTTAAAATTTTTTCCAACATCTGTAATCTTTTAATCTGTGCTGTTCTCCTGCATTTTTATGAAGTCATTCAAAAATAGTTGTGAGTTTGATACACATTGCAAATTGCCAAAGGTTTTAACAAAAAAATCCATATCCTATGTAATCTCCACAAAAAAAAAGAAAAGAAAGGAAAACATGCAAGAATTGCCAAGATTGGTGCCATATTTATTGATTACAAACAAATGTTCACATTTACATTGTAAAGTAATGAAGATTCATATATAGAATGTACTATTTATTTGCTCTTAATATTTTAGCAATAAATTATTTTTAAATATTTCAGTAAAATAGCATGCAGCTGCAATAACCTATACAAAATTTAAAATACTTCTAATTATTTTAAATTACTAATTCTAAAATGCAAATAAGAGAAATTGTGCAATTTAAATGACAATTTAATGCACTATATAAAAATTTGGAAGACCATAAGGTTTTAGATTATTTAAAAATTTTTTTTTTGCTTACTTGCAAAATCATTACTATTATCAGTAAGAAAATTTATTCATAATGACTTCCTCACTAGTTCTGCTATAATGTACAAATCATATTTTTTCTGTTCAACTGAAAATTTCAATATGAAGATAATTGTAAAAAGAGTAATCTATTTTCATTGTCATAAATTTTAGTTTGTTAAATCATTTGGTACCTTTTTCAAAATTAGTAGCCCTAATTGTCCACGAATAAAGTGTATTGAATATACATAATATATATGTGAGGAGATACCCAAAAATAACCGGAATTTTGTAATTTAAAATTGTTTATTTATTTATTTTTAAGAATTATAAATTTAACCTCTTTCAAATTACTATCCATTTGTACAGTATACCGATCTAAACATATTTTTCAAAGTAATCCAGAAATACTTTGGTGGTTTTTTTCACCACCTCTAAGTTTTCAAAAAAATAATTGAGGCATTTTTTTATTCAAGAGATTAAAAAAAAATTGCATGAAGCGAGATTGAGCAAATATGGCTGGTAGATAAGCTGAGTCAGGCTGAATTTAATTAAAAAGGGTTTCACACTCGAGGCTTTGAGAGATGGAACTTTGTCAGGGTGAAACCTACACTCTTCTCTTTACCAAAAATTAGGACATTTACATTTTACTGCATTATGTTAAAGTTTCATTACTTGTTGATAAAATATCTGATCATTACAAACTAAATCTGAGAGAAAAATGCTGTTTGCATAAAAAAAAAATCAGCATTATTTGGACTTTAGACTTCACTTGTCATACTTTTTAGGAATGTGGTGAATTTAACATTTCAATTAAACCACTTATAAATTTGTGTTTTTACAAGATCAGTTTGCTTATTACCTATTTCAAGTATTATAACTGTTTTTTCTGTCATTTTCTATAAACAAAAACAGAATTTCACATAGTTCAAATTTTTCAGTCATTATAAAAATTGACAAATACTTGAAACACACTTTACACAAAAATTTGCTACATGGCACCACGTTTTCATACAGTGATGTCATTTTGCAGATTGATGCAGAATTCCTGAAAGGAGTATGTAACAGCAGAAACATATACTACATCTGGCATACAAATTAGAAAACGATTTGTTATCTTTGAGTACCCCCTTGTGTGTATCTATATGTTAGACTGTTGTAATTATCTAGAATAAATAGTTAAATGATTTTAAAAAAATTCAGACTTTATTTGCATATTTTGAAATACATTCAATTGTTAGTATCAACACATAGATTAGTATGTAATGCAATTTGAATAGTATTATAGTCTCTTCTTCAGATACTGCTGACCTGAGTACTGACAGTTTAGACTGAGAATCAGTTGGAACTCTAATTAATTAGGATATTCTGTCAAAACATTAATGAACATTTATTCCTTGTTCAATCCTCTTATCAATGGTATTATTGAACATATTAGAAACACTTGCAAAAGGAGAAGAATACCACTTGAAACATTGAATGTATTTAAAAAATTTAAACAAAGTTTGAATTTTTCTAAAAATATTTAACAATTCAACCAGATGATAGAAATAGTCTGACATATATCTAAAAGAAAAATGCCGTCATTGCAAATTTTTCAGATAAATATTAATTGCACGTGTATATAATCATAAACCACCTAACACAATAATTTACTCCAATATTTTTATGGAAGGTTTTATGATTCTATATGCTTTCTGTTTTTATTATCCAAATTCAAACTAAATTTTTTCTCATCTCCAGGTAACTGATCAATAATTGCCCTTCATCATTCAGAAATATTCTTCATGTTGTGCGATAAGCCTATCTTTTTTTATGGTCTTTAATTTCATAATAACATTATTAATGTCACTTTGCATTTAAATCCTTTCATATCTTTTTTTAAACCTTTTTGTTATTTTTAGCATACATTTTCCTTTATATTATTTACAATATTAATTTTTTAATCCAAACAAGCATTTCCTTTTAATCACAAGAAATTATTTCTTTACATCTATTATTAAACTTATACTATTATTTTTATTTCTTCCAGTTGTCTGAAACAAAATGTCCTAAATTAATCTATTTGCTTCAGTGATTAATTAAGGTTTTTAAATATTTCATATTAATAAGCAATGAAGTAGGATGGAGTGAAGTCCAAAAATGAGACTTGCAACATTTATTATTCCACAATTATCACTAGTGGAATTAAAACAGTTTACAAAATATTTACTTGAAGTATAGCTTTCTGTGAAACAAAGACTTGAACAGTTAAAAAAAAATCGATCACAGCTTTTAGATATGGATTTAAAGAAAAATAGAAAAGAGTGGTTGAGCCAATAATAATGAAAAAATGTGTTTGAAACCTATTAATCTTTAATTTTATCTAAATTTATTTTCAAATTTCTTCAAACTAGTAATAGTCATCCAAATTTATTGTGAAAATAACATCTCAAATTGAAGATGATTTCTAATAATATTCATTTATTCTGAGATAGTAGAATTTAAGCACGCTCTTGCACTATAATTTTATTAGATATGATTCATTCTTTGTTCTTATGATTCTATTTTAATCTTTGAGATATGTTACATAATTTGAAAATAAAAAAAGACCATATAATGATCATTCTATTTAGTTGAAACTTGCTCCAATAATTCAAACTAAAGACATAAAATAATGATTTTTGTTTTTTATTAATATTTGCTCTCATTTCAACTACACATTACGATCATCTACCAGTACAGAAAGTCAGACCATCTTGTATGTACAGATTTTACAAATATGAGCTAAAAATATCAAGCACTCAAATTTATATCTTTAGTGTAAAAATTGTTCATCCATCCACTGGCTGTTAAAAGTGACTAGAAACTAGTTTCTATCTTATGTGAAAAGGGTGTAAGGAAAGATATCAAGTTATCAGTACAGGCACGGAGATTTGAATATTTGATAACTTTGGCTCACCTGCAGAGCAAAGGTTATTTATACATGGTAATAGAAGGTATTCTTGAGTTTCTGTGCTGGTGATTAGTTGTGATATTGGGAATTGAGATGATAGAGGTACTGATAAAAAACAGTTTGCAGATTTGAAACTAATAATTTAAGAAAAAGTGTATAACTTTGATGTAAAGGTAAACCATGGTGTAGAACCCATAAGAATATGATACCTCCCACAATGTATTTTAATAATACTAAAGTCATTCTATTGGTTCTCTTTAAATTGGAATTTTTACCTTTCAAGTAAGAATAAATAAATATTCAATTTAATAATAATTTGTCTAGCTTTGTTTATGGAAATTTCAGAGAAATACATTTACCAAAAGTTCCTTCATAATTTGCAATATATATTCTATCCTGAATTTCTCATTGATTTTCTGTAAATTTATTGATATGGAATTCTTTTAAGTTTTATTAAAAGCAATTTTCTTGCATTTTTAAAGCATTAATCATAGTTGATGGATTTCTAGAATCAAAATAATCTAGTTTTGTCAGTTTCATTGTATATTTAAGTTTATAAATGATATACATTGTACAGAATTCATATCTAAATCTTATGTATAATATCTTTTCTTGCTATGTTCTAATTTTCTTTGTAATCTTCTGCAGAAAGCTTTTATGAGAAGTTGATAAAAGATTTCTATTATTTAACTCTATGTTTTAGAATCATAATCTCTTTAAAATGTGATTTACAGGGTTTATGAAATAACAAAAAGGTGAAGACATTTTATTTTAGAACAAAAGTGTAGAAAGGTCTAGAATGTATTTGGAAATAACTTTGCAATTTATTGTGAGTTGATACACACTTCTTTAGTGTTTGATACTACATTTACCTATTTAAATTTACTATTATTAAAAATAAAATGTACATGCACAGAAAAATGTCTAATAGTGCAATATTGTCAGAAAATCATAAATCAACTATTGGCTAAGCAAAGAACCATTAAGTTTTAGTGGAAAATTACTTCAAACTTTTTGAAATATTTCAGAAAGACATTTTGTAGATCTATTGTGGATAAGCAATAATATATTTATTTTCGAAATAACTTCTTTATCAAAGTTACTGAAAGATTTGTATGAATATACATTTATATGTTAATGTAATTATATATTTTTTGAGGAAATTTAAACTTAGATTTTTAGTAAATAAAATAATTATTAATAAGAAATAATATGATTTTGAAACATTATAGAATTTATTTAAACAGTAAATATTAACTATAATTCAGAGATTAATAAAAAAATTACCAGTACATCTAATTTTTTATTATTTAAATTTAATTATTAATATAATGGATGAGAAAAAGTTATCAGTTCTATAAAATATATATGTGAAGAATGGTTTAAGAAAAATATTTGTCTTCCCTGATAGATGTCCATATTGATTTTTGCCTGGAACTGCAAGAGATTCCATTCCAGCTCTGTTATGAACTCATATCTATTCCTTTCATGGATTTATGTAAAGTAACATTTTTCAAAAAGTATGAGATTCTAAAAACTGATTATATATACACATATATATCCTGTTTTCTGATAATATATATATATAATTTTTGAAAAAAAAAAAAATTATTTAAGAAATTTAATCAATTACAGGCTATACTAATACCATATATTCAGAAAAAGCTTTGAAAATATTAAATATAATTGTTGCCTTTGCAAAATGTTCTCAGTACTGAATATGCGTGAAGATTGAATGTAATATTTTGAATGTTTTTTGAGAATGTATAGTATGACTATTGCCTTTAATTTGATGGAATTATAGTTATTTACAATTTAAGAAATTGATTAGTAATAGAGTAGCCCCCCCCCCCCCACATCGCTTTCATTTTTTTTAAAAAATTGATAAAATGTAGTTAAATTTTAAATATCTTTCATTTTTGTTTTTATAAAATATACAAAGTTTGCCATATTGGGATTGTTAATACTAAACAGTAGATTTACCAATAAATTTATTTTCAGATATTATGAATATCTAGAAGATTGAAATCAGTATAATAATCAAACAGTTAATTTTTCTGAAAATCATATGATCAAGCACCAAAAGTGATAGATTGAGTTTTGATCCAAAAAACCTTTAGTTCTCTAGTTCTTTATTACTGCACTAAACAACACAAAATTGCTGTTGTCAGTAAGACTTCAAAATCTTTTAAATTTTATAGGTAATTAAAATGTGCTAGTCAGCAATAACTCAAGGATATATACAGACCTTCAAGAATATATTGATTGATGATATCTGTATAAAGAAAAAGATAAAATAATCCCTGTTGCAGGACAAAGGCCTCTCCTAGAGACCTCCATCGAAGAACAGTGAAGGAAAAAATCATTACCATGATAGTAATTGCTGATTGGTAAAAATTTGAATGATTTTCAGTAGACATTCATTTATGTATCATATTGGGTATCTAGATAAGTCGATTGAGTCAGCTATCTTAAAAACCCCAAGCCTGATTAAACCTAACAAATTTTTAGGAATTATCTGGCCTGGATTTGAATTTAGATCTATATCATATCATTATCACTTTATCATAAAATCTTTCAGCATTTCTATATCTACACACTTTTGACAATCAGAAATTGAAATCAAACTTTCGAAGTGTTTATGACACTAGATTTTAAAAATATATAATCCATTCTGTTTATATATAAATATATTTTTAGTGTAAATAAATTACAACTTAATAATTATACTTAGTATGATCTATAATAAATTTGAATAATCAGAAATTATCAGATTGTATTGCATTTAAATCCTCATCCTCAAAACAACTTGACTAGCAGTGATGCTTAGAATTCACATCTGTAAGTAATGCCATTTGCATCTGTCAACCATCATTAACTCCATTTTGCAACTTAAATTAAAAATCTGAAACTCAAAATATCCTAAGGTTTTGAACCCAAAATGATCCTAGATTAATAACTATATTTTAGTACCCTCAGTTCTTTATTAGTGGTAGGCACTTGTTTCCACTTAATTTCTTGTTTATTTGGTCTTATCTATATTTATATATAACTTTAAGTGGATTGGCTTAGATTTTAAACCTTAGAATGTTTTGAATTTCAGGCTCTTATCTTGAATAATATGATAGATTTAAAAATAAATGCATAATTGCATTATTTATAATTTTGAATCCCAATATTCATTGATAAAGATAAAAACTAGAAATTGGTTGTCAAGCGTTGGTGGTCGAGAGGTATCACAACTACTTACAAGCAGTTGTCCCGGGTTAGCGGATTCGCTTCCTGGCCGATGCTATGACACATGAAAAAAAAAAAACTAGAAATTGGTTTAGGGATGTAAATGTAATACCATCTAGTAATTACTGATTGCTGAAATTATTGTATTTGGCACTAAAATAGAGAGCTAACTTTGTTTAATTGTATGTTGTGTAAACTAAGAAATTAAATGATTTTTTATTGCTGATGGTTTCAATTACTTATGAGAGTTCCTATTATATGATATATATAATATTTTATTAATACAACAGTATTCACTTATTACAAATAAGTACATAAAATATATTTTTAAAAAAATATACTTCACATATTCTAGTAATATATGGAATTTGTCAAAAAAGACATTGACTCCCAAGAAGCACATTTCATGGCAGCCTAGTTGATCTCTTACATATGTCATCATGTATTCAATATTTATCCATATCAAATTATAATTTGATTTACAAGTGTCACATTTTGTTCACTCCCGATTTTGACTTAAATCACTTCAGATAAATTCACAAATAATTATTATTAATCAAAAACATTAAGTTTTAACAGATTTAACAAATGATTAATGATAACTTAATGTATTTATTTGAAGTGATATGGCATCAAAGTTGTGAGTGTAGAAAATTTGACACCAATCAAACTTATTCATATCAATATATTTTTATTTAATGAGTAGCATTTATTAAGCTGGTACTCGTAGTTGAAGGCACCCATAACTTATGCCTATTTGATCTTTTTTTTTGGCATTATTGTTCAATATCACCTTTGACAAGTCTTCCATGTACTAAAGTTAAAAAAAAAAAGTGCAAATATTACATTTTAATGAATCTTGAACAGTATTTTATAAGTTTGATTTTATTTATCTAGGAATGAAATTGGCTCTTTGATTAAAATATCAGATTATAAGTGGATTTATTTTTCTTATAATTTTTTTGTTTGTTTCATTTACTATTTGTTTTATTATTGTTGTAAGTGATATCTTCTACAATTTTAGAAGCTGGTAATATAGTTGAAAGACCAGTATTTCTAATTTCAATTGATGTATGCTGAAAAGAAAGAGAGTATATACCATTTGACAATATGTTGCTTTTCATAGTTTATGACATATATATTAAGGGTTTATATTTTATTATTTGATATAAATTTATTATGAAGCCCTGAAAATCCTTCTACACAATTATTATTTGAAATATGAATACATTTCTTGAGGACTTGGCGAAATCACAAATATATTTTCTAGACATCACATATTAAACACATGTATATATACTTTATATGTAATAAGATACAATTACATTTCTAGTAATTCCTTTATGAGAACAAAGATATAAATATTACATATATACTGTATAGTAACTTTTTAAATATAGCATAAATTTAAAAAAAAAAAAAACATTTTTTATGAGGTCTCATATTTATTTTGTTTATGTATTATTCCCATTTTCCTCTTATTAACAATAATTAAAAAATATCTGGAATAAACATGCATAAATAAGATTTTTCATTGTTGATTTAGTATTCGCTCATGGCCATTTTGAATTATAAGAATCGTCTAAAAACCCAGGATGACACATCCAAGCGATAAATGACATTGATCAATCTATGCGTTGTTGCAATCCGACCATTCGTTACAAAATCGCCATTTTCATAATAATAAAAAAAAAAACCAATTTTTGTAGTTTTAAGAAATCTAATCGCGCGATAAAAAATTAAAACATATTCTACTATATATATTTTTTGTCTTGAAACATGTTAATATTTTATCTGTCAGGATGTCCTGCTGTAGTAAATGTTTCATATGAATATATACATGTTATTTAAAGAAGTTCTAGACCTATATTTGCTTTCTTATAAAAGTTTCTATATATACATGTACTGATTTTTGGAAAGTATATTTGTTGATTTTGGACAGTTTGTTGAGAAAGTATCCAGTGGTCAAATATTTAGAAAGCATTTGACCATTGGTTATAATAGTAATCTGTCATTGCTTCCTGTTCATCCCTAATAAATATTAGTTACTATTCCATTAATATGTGAAGAAAAAATCAAGACTGGACAGTAATTATGGAACTTAAAGAGCTTTTTTTTCTCTCCATTTTTAAGTTCAGAAGCAGTGTTTTTGTTTGCATGTAGCCCATTTCAATCTTCAGCCTTAATACTTCTCTCTCTTTTTTAAGTGAAACTTTAGTATATCCTTTATTTGCAAAGATATAAAAAAAAGAGAGTGGAGGAAATCATATTCAACGATAATTGTTTTATTGATATTATTAAAGAGTTAATAATTTAATAATGACATTTATGTGTAGCATATGGATGCAAATATTTTTTAAAGCTTAACATAAAGGGAAAATATACTTGGTTTTATGTTTTATTGCTGGCTTTGTTTCTTTGTACTTATATGATTTTTTTTTTTACATAGCAATAGGTACTTATGTTGATTTAGTATTATCATTTCTAATTCTATAATAACCAAAAATATGAAAAAAATATTTCATGAATTAATCCTGTTAGTCACATGTTTCTCACCTTACAGTCTGTTCTCAACTATAATTACATTCTAAACATTCTCTCACACATGTTCTAATTCTACATGTAATCAAAGACTTGATTAGTTAACAATAATTTTCAAATTTTAGCTTTCAATCATAATATTAATTTATGATCTAAATATTTTTTGTTCTTACAAAGGAGATTGTCAAATGTTTCTTTATTATATGTGGCGTCCATGTATCAGAATTTAAGGAAATTAATACTTATTTATTAATAAATCTTGAAAAATTACAGAACAGTCAAGTTGTTTTTTTTTTTACTCAATTTTTATGTGATCTAAATTATCTTTAATTTTTTATGTGTGTGTATATATATATAGGTAGACTACTATTAATTCAAAATCCATGGTTCCAGAATTTCTTAAGATTTGCGATTTTTTTCAGATTTTAATAATTAATCTTTTTCTCAATATAAACCCAAACTGTCTAACACTAAGGTAAACATTAATTTTGCTATTGATAATTTGTATATATATATTGAATTTTATATATATACAGTACAAATGTATTTTATTAGTAACAATTTAATAAACAGATTATGTTTATTTATTTCAGCACAAAATTTTTATATAGCAGCAGTTAAACAATAAATCAATTTTGTTCACATAATAAAAGTTTTTGAATTGGTGGTGTTTGAATTAATAGTAGTCCTGTATGTTTATAAACATATATATACTTTAAATATTTATTTTTGTATTAAAATTTTATGAATTATTTTATAAAGCTTTTGTAAAGGTATATTTTTATTGTGTATATAAATAAAGCTTCTGTTTACTCATTTGTATTTGTTTATTTCTGTTGAATATAAGAAAAAATGAGGTATTCAAAATGTATCTAATACAATTATTAATGATTTAATCATGAAATCATCATTTCAATATATTACAAATAAGAGGAATAATCAAAAATAAATAGACATCAACACATAGACATGTATACACATATATACAAACAGTCACACAATAACATAGACAAAATATGTACAGTATATAAAGTTATTAAAAGTGTTGACATTTGTGAGAACATGTTTAGCTAGTGCACCATTAACATTTTGTGAATAAAATATATGCTTTTTTTTAAGGCAATGAGAATTAAGTAAAAAGATTGCCATTTCAAAATAATGGTAAATTTGTTTTATTAGTATCTGAAATATCTTTTAATTTATTGTAGAAATTACTTATCTGAATTGGAAATTTATATACAGGAATTAAATATATTAGAATTCCAGTTAACTTCCAATGTGTCAATAATTTCCTTATACACTAATATCATGGTTTCATTGATTAACAGACATAATTGTCATTCATATTATTAACAACATACTTTTTTGGTATTAATTTGCAAATTAATATAATTCAATTAAGGATTAGCAATTAGATATTTTAAATTGATATAGTTTTGATTAACAGACATAATTGTCATTCATATTATTACAACATACTTTTTTGGTATTAATTTGCAAATTAATATAATTCAATTAAGGATTAGCAATTAGATATTTTAAATTGATATAGTTTTATTTAATTTATAGAAATAAATATAATTTTTTTTTCACATGAATAACATCTAAATAGGTTATTTAATAACAATTTTATTATATTAGTATTAAAAAAAACTTATTAACATTCATATAAATATTACTCTCACGCCCAAAAAGAGTATTTTAAAGAGAACATGAAATTCCTCAATAATAAAATAATTTGTTACATTGATATGAATTGACCCTTTGTCTTAACTGGCCAAATAAGAAATTGTTATGTAAATTTCAGTGAAAGTGAACTTCAACTTCTATTCAAAAAATTTGGAGTGATTTCCAATTTCAAATACATATTGGAGAAAAGAATAGAAATTCCAGTGCACTCTCCTCAAAAACACTTCTCCAATAGACATGCCTACTCTACACATGACATATCTCACCACATATCTTTCAAAGGAGTGCCACCTCAATGTTTTCACTGCAAGGAAAGAACCCACTTAGTAAAAGATTTTCCAATTAGATTCTGCCACAATTGCAATATGAGGGAAACAAAAAACCACCAATGTTTTAATCCACAAATGCAATTAATCAACTCTATTAATCATATCCAGTAGAACAGTTTCTGCACAAATAACTCCAACCAGAGAGGCAAGCAATTACTCCATAAAGTTACAGACCGATCACAGTAGATCTCAAATCAGAATCGAGAAATATTGTCTCTTCCGCTGATGAAATTGAAACTTCCACATCTGAAGATTTCTCCCCAACCTCAAAAACAAAAAAGGAAAACTAAGAAAGTAAAAAACAACAGCAAAATTGATTCGTCACTGAAAAAATCCTACAAGTTAACAAAGCAAATTAAAACAGGAAGCAAAATAAAAATAAAAACTCCCATACCTAAAAAATGACACAAGTTATATGATTACAGAGCTACCAAGAAAAATATGGAAAAGAAGACAAAATAAGGTCACCCAGGCCTCACAAGAACAGATAGTGAAAGGAAATTTAAGTACAACAAAATACCAAGAATCATCAGAAGGATAACCTAAATGACATGAGTCAATAGAAAATCTAAATCACCTCCAAATAAAACATTCCTAGAAGAAATCACAACCATGATAAACATCTCAGGCATCAATGTTAGAGGGATGAAATCCTTAAAAAGAGTCCAAGCCATAAAGAATTGGATAACAATACAATCCACACAGCTTTCTTCTCAGAAACCAAAATACATAGCCAAACAGAAATCAACATTAAAAGGCTATTGGGAAAATTTGGTTTTATACATCATTCACTATCCAGCACCCCAGCTGCAGGAGTAGGTATACTAATGCATAATATCTCACCATTCGCATCCTTCAAAATCAAACAAAACAATTACAATCTTTCATCACCCAGCCTTCTCCATAAATAATATATCTATATTTATACAAGAACTTGGTGACTAATATGACATACCAAATCTTCACTAGCAAATATCTATACCTTTTAAACTACTGATTTATGAGTGGTGAAAGATTTTTGCCAAATGACTCCTACATATCAATATACAACCTTAATTGATCTATTATTTTACACCCCAGACCTTCACCTTATGCCAAATCCCACTTTGGAACCAATAGCGTTTTCGGACCATCGCACTCATCAAAATAAAAATTGATATCCAATTACCACCAAATCTTCAATACAATAACACAGTAAGTATCCAGCTAAAGACAGCAGTACTGGAGACAATGATCTCCAAAACATACATATACTTGTAATAAAATCAACTTATACTGCCTCCAATTGAGGTCTGGTTTGCATTTATCATCCAAGCAATTATCAACAACTACATGAAGAATAAAACACTCAACCTTATTAAAAAAATAGTTAACAAACTCAAAGCAACACCAAACAACCCAACCTCAATACTTGAACTTGAGATGCAATACAAAGAAATGCAAAATATATTCGCTGAATACTTTGCCATGAAAAAAACAATAATATACCTAGCACAACTCCATAACTGGTCTAGAGGATACATCTGCTTCCATTGATCTAGAAGATGGTAGTTTTGTCTTTATGTCCATTGGATCTAATATGCTTTCAGAAATTTTACAATTACTTCAGAGGAAAAGTACAAAAATCCACTCAACATCAAACCTTTATCCCAGAAAAAAGACCCACATAAACTTGAAATGACAAGATATTTTAAGCAAACTCAAATCCTTTCCTAACAGTATGCATGCCATCCCAAAATTCCTTTACTCCACCTAAGTCATTTCACTATACCGATTATCAACTACCTAGCCAAGCTCCTATCAGAAAAATATTACACAATAGATGGATTAAATCCAATCTCCCTAGTTCCATTTTTAAAGAAAAACATTTTTCCTTCCCTAATTGAAAATCTCAGGCCTATCTCAATGACCCAAATTCTGATTAAAACCATCGAATCCATTATCAAAGATAAAATACAGCCCATCATTTTACCCTTAATATCCAAAAACCAATTTGCAAAAAAAGGCTCATTGACAACAGATGCCATTATTGTTTTCAAATTTCATTATAGATCATATCAGAACAATTAGAAAATCAAGTCCTATTATCATGCAGCTTAACATTGCAGCCACTTTTGACTCTGTATGCACTGACCTCGTGGAGTTATTTAAATCATGGAATCCCCAAGAAAATCAATCGGTTAATAGCTGACTTATTAAATAACTAATATAGATCACCCTAAATGGCAAAAGCACACTAGGCTTCAAACCTCATAATTTAATCCCCAGGGCCCATCTCTGACTGCACTCTCATTCATTACCTACATTAACTATTACTGAAGATAGAAAAAAAACTTCCAGGAATTTACATACCAATAATTCAAAAAACAACATCTCTTTCATGCAAAATGTGGCAGTATTCCTTCCATCAAAGAAATACCTGCAATTATCAACAATATTACACAGCACAATATAAACTCCAATTTAACCTAGATAAATCAGCGGCATGGAGAATTTTGACACAATTCAGTGCCAAAGCAACTTCCGAGGATTCCCAATCTTCAAATCCACAACAGTGATGAGAAAGACCATTCAAGACTCAACTCTCAATGATTCAAAACATCACAAATGCCCTATCAAAGGGTCTATCTCTATACACGCTAAAATCTCATTCATCAATATTCTCATCTTCCCCAGACTAAACTACTTCATGCCAACAATAAATACACAAATGTATTCAAAAGCAAAATCAATTCACTGTGGCAATCAGCATCAGAACTCTTCAGAAACAATCTAAATATAATGGATTGTCTCTTCACTCAATAGACACCTTTTATTATCAGAGAGCATACAACATCATTCACAAGATCCTTGCACCACCAAATTGATCAAAATTTCTACTGATACTCCACCATCCTCCTTAAACGAATGGTTTTTAACCCTCATCAAAGTCACCACAGAAACAACAAATGCAATTTGCATAACATATTCTGCCAAAATTAATTTCTGGGAGGCTTATAATATGATAAATAAAATTATGACTCCAAGGCAGGGCCTTCTGAAGATCAACAACAAACATTTGATCCATATGTTCAAACATTGGTTCCTGGAACCAAGATTTCCTAGATTTCATGATCAAAATTAACCTGGAAGCCCTACCAACAAATCAATTCCTATCATTTAGAAGGAATCTCCACAATAGATCCGATATGCCATCTATGCCAACGATCAGAAAAAACCACTCGCCACTTTATATTCCAATATCAAATACAATCATATAGAAGCACCATCTTAGCTATCACCCAATTAAAGAAATCTCCAATCTCATAGAGGCTATCTAAATAGGTCACTACCCATCATCAATAAGAATTGCTACCTTTATGATATTTACAATTTGGACAATTCGTTGCCACCTATGCTTCAACCAAACAACAAAGCTTGACTCACTTTTCTTTAAAAAAATAAAATCAAGAATAAGGACAACATATTAGCACCACCACCAGACAGCTACATGGAATCTAATAAACATACCAAATACCTCAAGGATCCAAATAAATTAGCTGACAGGTACAAAATAGCTACCGGAGAATAACCACAAACAAACCAAATCCCCCCTCCACCAACAAAAGCCTGTTCTAAAACCCATGGGAAACATTGCAAGAACAAAATTAGACAAAAATCACTATATTTAACACCCTACCAAAAATGGTTAAAATAAGGACATAAAAAAATTAAAAATTTGCATGTATTGTCATATGTAATATAGAGTTCCAAAATAAAAAAATAATATAAATATTAGTGAAAAAAGTTTTTTTTATTGTTAAGTAATCTGTATAGGTTTTATTTAATTGTAATTCATTTTTTAATTTCTTCCCAAAATGCTAGAAAACATTTTATCTCACATATTGAGGTTTTCATTAGATTTGATATTTAACATTTGTGACCAATATACAGACTTCACCAACTGTTTATATATTTTTTATACAGATTATTTTTATTTCAAATTAAATACTTTGCTGTGCTAATTGTTATTCAATTTGAATGGAATGCATTTTTAATTTCAAACAGTCTATTATCCCCAAATGAAAATTATTTCAGAGCACTTCTAACCTTTATATGCAAAGATATATTGTTTATTTTCTTGTGTGAACTTTGTTAGTTTAATCAGCAAATATTGATTAGCGATTATGGATTGAATTATTCTTACTTGAAAATAAAGCAAGAAAAGGAATTAATCAGCCAGATGAGGGTTCCTCAATATCTGGAGAAATGTTCAAGCCTCTGTCCTTAAGTGAGCTATTTTACAAGAATTTTATCTCTCTTTAAATTATACTTTCACTTGCTTTTTTATTTCTAAAATTAGATGTTGATTCCAATGGTATGCTAAGAGATTAGATAAAATGAAAGCAATTTAATTTTTTTGGTAATTAAATAATTATTTAAATATTTCTAAAAATTAATTTGTTCTTGTTTTACAAAACTTTTGGTTACTTCATTTATAAATGTTTCCTTGTGATTATTAAGAACCAGTTGATAAAAACTTCTCTATTGTCACTATAAAGCTACTTTTAATAGGTGCTTTTATCCAATAGCTTTTCGTGCATGATTTTTAATTTTATTCTTAGTATTGAAAAACTTTCTATAGACAAACTCAGAAAATAGTCAAGATTAAGATGGAAATAAAATAATACTATTTGTGGAAAGTTAGAATTTATATATTCAGAAGTTTATTAACATTTTTGCTTTTTAAATCTAAATAATAAATGCATATTAATTCATTTTTTAACTTTGAAAAACCAAATCTATTATAAATAAGTTTAGATTTCTAGAATTTTCTCCATTTGAGCAATAGTTTCTAATTTTTGGATTAATTTGAAAAAGGTAAATTTGATAAAGTTTTTAAATTGCTCGTCTATTTGTATGAAAAGATTTAAAACAGTCTCCCATGGTTGTCTTTTGTTTAATCACATTTTAAGTCATTTTTTAATGGAATATACATAAATATTTCATTTGATTATTCCAGTAATTTTTAAACTGATCAGTTTAGGAGTGTTTTTAACTCTTTATTTTTAATAAATAATATTTAATATCACTAGTTAATTTTGTAAAATATTGTGTAGCTCATCAAAAGCAATAGGGTAATAAGAAAATAATGGGTAAAACTCTCCATACAGTAGTGTCACTCATTGCAAGCCAGAGTAATCAATGGATGTCAGAAGTCTTGTGCATAAAATCCCTATCTAGTGCCTACTCATCCAATATCTCCAGACATGTTTCTAGCTTGTGGCTTTCATCAGTGAGGAGCCTTGGATCTGAGAGCACTGCGCCTAGATCTTAGGATCTAATGCAACCCTCCAGTAGCCATCTTTTATCTCAACTACAAAACTTTTGAGAATAAAATTGAAAACAATTATTTTCAATCCAAGCTCATTAACTTATATAGTCATATAGGGATGACCCATACATTTTGTTGTCTGGTTATTTAATAACCATAGCCATCACTATCTTATTAGGCGCCTATATGACTATATAAGCTAATGAGCTTGTATTGAAAATATTTTTGTGTTTTCAATTTTATTCTCAAAAGTTTTGTAGTTAAGTAGAGATAAAAGGTGGTTGCCAGAGGGTTGCATTAGATTCTAAGATCTAAAGTGCAGTGCTCTCGGATCCAAGACTCCTCACTGACAAAAGCCACAAGCTAGAAACTAGTCTGCGGATATTGGATGAGTAGGTACTAGATAGGGATTTTGTGCACAAGCCTTCAGGCATCCATTGATTACTCTGGATTGCACTGAGTGGCACTACCATATAGAGAGTTTTGCCTGTTTTAATAACAGTTATGAGCAAGCATAAGAAATAGTGATCATGTGATGTTTAGTGGTTTAAGAAAATAACAGTTGAAATTATATAAATATGCTAAGTAACCACATGATAATGCATCTGCACCATTTGTCAGGTTTTCTCAAATCACTTCAAACATTATTATGAAATCTTTCTGACATTTAAAAATTATTTAAATAATTCTTTCATTATGTGCCTTACAGTTCCAGATCAAAAGCTTTTAAGTTCTTCAGATGATTAGTGCATTTTATAGAACTATTGGAAAAAGTATGCTAAAATATTGTTTTAAAGCTTTTACATTCTTTGATTTGTGATTTTTCAAGAACTAGCAAGAAACTAAAAAATAAATAACAAGAACTTCTCAGTATTGTTGTTTTAGCTTTACTTGAAACCCTAACAAATTTCCAGACATTATAACTATGTACAATTTGCTTTTTCTTAAATTCATATGTATATATATTTAAAGTTGAAATATATATTCTGCTAAAACAAATGACATTCTATAGTGATGAATGTTTAGAAATTTTATAAATCGATCATTGACTTAGCCATATTCCTATAACCAGCATTTTCATCAAGTGATATCACAACAAATAAAATACTTGTTATTGCATTATAAATAATTATATTAACATTTTTGATGGAATTTATTAAATCATTCTGTATTCACTTCAAAAGTCCTAAAATAGAAGGATCTAAATAACATGACAATAGCTCATCAGAATTACTTATATGCATATCAATATAGTTGCTTGAGCTGTAAGAATGGCCATCTTTTTCATATATTATGGAATGCGAATTCATATATTTTTAAGTGACACATTACCATAATTAAACATTTCTAGTATTTTTCTTGAGCTTTTCATTATAAATTAAAATATTTAAAGCTGTTGTGTATTTGTAGCACAAGTAATTTTAACAACCCAATGTTTTAAATGAAATCCCTATTATATGATTTAATCATGTTTCAAGTCTTTTTTTTTTAAAATTTTAAATGTTATTTTAATCACTAGAACCAGCTGAATTCCATACATTTTTTCCATTGAAAAGGTGTGACCATAAAATAATTTGCTTCATTTTTTCACCTTTTTAACCAAATATTGTGTTGTATTAGCTAATAAACATCACATGATCACCATTTCTTATGCTTGTTTTTAACTGTTACTAAAACAGGCAAAACTCTATACGTATTGCCACTCAATGCAAGCCAGAAATGAAGGCCACAATCCAGAAACTAGTCTGGGGATATTGGATGAGTAGGTACTAGATGGGGATTTTATGCACAAGTCTTATGGCATCCATTGATTATTCTGGCTTGCACTGAGTGGTAATAGATAGAGTTTTGCCTGTTTTAATAACATAAGAGCAAGCATAAGAAATGGTGATCATGTGATGTTTATTGGCTTAAAACCAATCCTGCCTAATAGGATAATGGTGGCTATGGTTATTAAAGAACCAAAGACACCAAAATGTATAGGTACTGAACTGAGTTCAGACCTATATGAGTATAAAGACTAATGAGCTTGGATTGAAAATATATAGTGTTATCGATTCGTCTTATAGTTTTGTAGTTAAGTAGAGATAAAAGGTAGCTGCTGAAGAGTTGCATTAGATCCTAAGATTGAGGTACAGTGCTCTCAGATCCAAGGCTCCTCACTGATGATTGCCACAAGCCAGAAACTAGTCTGGGGATATTGGATGAGTAGGCACTAGATGGGGATTTTAGGCACAAACCTTCTGGCATCCATTGATTACTCTGGCTTACACTGAGTGGCAATACATATAGAGAGTTTTGCCTGGCTTAATTATTTCCAAAACAAATGAAAATTCTTAACACAGATAAACTATTATTAATCTAAACACCATTGATTCAAAGACTTTATCTGAACAAAATTATAAAGTTGTGCTTTATTGTTTTAATTACTACTGCATAAATATTTTATCTGATATAAATATATTTTAATATTAAATAGTGATTAATAAAATAAATTTTCACAAGAATTGGTATTCATAAGACGAAGAAAAAAGGTTTACTATTCAAATCCAAATAAGTTCTGGAACCAGGAATTTTGGATTAATAGTTGTATTGCAATTAAATACTGTATGATCAACTAATTTCAGCCGATAAAATTCAATGATTATTTTCAGCATAGACATTTTCTCTAAATACATTCTTTTAATATCTAATTGAAGCATCATAATAGGCTAAATGCATCATGGTTTATAAAATATTAAAGCTTTTTAACTATTACCACTTTAATCTTCGTTTGACATAAAGCTTGTTTATACAGGTCAAAAGTATTTAATTTCAAAATTTTTCAACAAATCAAAGAAGTTTCATTCTTTCTTAACATTTCCGTTTTTTAAAAAATATTATTTATAAGTTTAATTTCAAAATGTTTCAACAATTCAAAAGTTTAATTCTCCATTAACATTACTGTTTTAAAAAATGTTTATTTATAAACACAATCTTGAAAAATTATTATGATTCAGAACTTGTTTTGATGATCTCTATTAACTATAGAGCTTTGTCCCTGTATAAGCTGCCATATAACTTACTTTGTATACATAGTATTTTGGAGAACTTAATTTAAATAATATTTAATAAAATTAAAGGAAATCACATTCTGCTTATAATTAAAAGATCAAATAAAAAGCCACTGTTTTACAGTCTTGCTAAGGTAGATATAATCTTTCAATCTGATTTTCAAGTTCATTAATAAATGTGGTTTATATTGGAAAAAAAAGTTACTTGGAATAACGAAATTTTTATAAATATTAAATTAGTATTATCCACTCTGATTTTTGTTACTAAAGTTTTAATTTCTGTTGTGGCTAACAATAGTTGTTTTTGAAATTAAAGGAATCTGTTAATTTTATCCACAGAATTAATTTTTTTTAAGTTGAGAATCAAACTTTCTATTAATGAGTTGGCCATATTTAGTATTGAGAGCAATTTTTACTTTCTACTTTCACTGTTGGACTTTAAAAAATTGCAACATCCTTCATGAATAATTTTATCTCATTAAAAATGTTTCTAATTCTTAATACACCTGGGTCTCGTTTTATGCAATAGATAGGTTCCTCAGAAAACATGTGCAAACGAAATCACGCAAAAATAGATGTAACTTACCTTGAAAAAAAAAAAAGGGGGGGGTCCTGTGATTTTTCAAAATTTGTGTAAAAGCAAAGCACCAACGTAAAATTATTTTAAAATTCATGCAAAAAAAAAATATAAGGAAATAAAATATGACTAATAAAAAATTTCAAATTTGAAAAAAATTGATACAAGACAAACTTTTTTTAACTATAATATTTAATTTTATTCAAAATAATATATTTTTATGCATAATTTACAGTACAGTAATTTCCATTTTTTTATACACATTTTAATTATCGCTATTTGCTGAAAAACACGTTCGTTTGCAAACTGAGGAAATACAACTAGAGCCAACTTCACACTCACGTTGTGTCAATGGTTTTCTGGTGACAACGTAATTAGTAATTAATCTTTGAGATGATGATTTTATTAATTGTTTATGAAACTAACAACTAAAAATTAAATTCTTATTTTTGTCTTTAATTTTCAATTCCGTTTAAAAATCAAATTTCACATCACATTAATTTCAAGTCACCAATTGTTAATTACAATTAAAAATCAGATTTTAATTTTTAATTGTCAAATTTAATTGTGCCCACTGCTATTACTCACCTTTTAAAAATAAACTTGTGGACACTAAATGATTAATAATTGATTACGTTCTTTTTTAAAAAGCAAAAACAGAATGTGATTTAAAATGCAAAATTAACACGCACAATGTTTGAACAAATTTACATTATAATCTTGTAAAATTTAATATGTTATAACGGATGGAACAATTAGCACTTGGATATATCTATCAAATATATCAACAATCAGCTGGTTTGATCACAATGTGTGACCAACTTATACAAAGTCTATATGTGATGATAGACCTATCTATCGAGCCCCAAACGTTGCTGGTGCCAGATATAATGGATGGAACGATGACCACTAGCCCCAAAAGATGATGATGCCAGATATAATGGACGGAATGATTACAACTAATCCCAAACACTGCAAACATCAGATGTAATGAATGGTCAACTAACTTGCAGACTGTACTACTATGCAGATGTAGCAATATGGTGAGGGGATAAGTTAATATGCTCTAATTTATTACCCCTAATGAAACAATCTGCAAAGACCTACCAGGCTTAGAAGGAAAAAAATTTGCATCCAACTATGTTCAGACTGTGGGTCATCTGATAAAGTGCTAATGAGAACCCAATGAAATGCTTAACCAATGATTGCATACCCTTTAATTGACTAACTATATCCCTATTTAATAATATTAAATGCAATTTAGGTTAGTTCATCCACTTTCCCCTTTTTAATTCCGTTATGCCCTAATATTCAAGCCCAGAGAGAATATTGCTTTTAACTCCTTTATACACAGCAACACCTGCACCTATATGTAGGTTACAACTAGCATTTATAATATTTGTTTTATTTTCAAGCTTTTATATAATAAGAAAAATAGATGTGTGTGCATGTATAATTATTTCTAAACTGTAGAATGTCAGGACAATTCAATAAACCAGAGACCGGAATAATACAAACTCAAACATTTATTAACAATAATAAATATCAAGTATAACGACAATAGTAATGACAAAAAAAAATATAATAATCATCATATGTACATGTGTCACAAGTGAACCTCTACCATCTTACTAATTAATTATCCTCTAGATCCAACCCTTATACCCCATGGTAGAAATCCACCTATGTCACTCATTCTCTACAAATCATAATTATATAGAAAAATCAACTTTAGTTATTTAATATAATTGAGATGCTGGCTAGCTAAATTATATATTTACAAATGTTAACCTATTTAACAAGTTTCCCCAATTTATATATATATATGATAGAGACAGCTACCAATTCATTAGTCAAACATACTAGAAAATATACGTACATGGTTAATCACAAAATAAAACAATATGTATTCTGTATGTGTTGTAATTTAACCTATATATAAATTTAGAGAATCTTACCTCAATATTTATGTGGATAGCCTGATATGAAGCAGGTGACTATACCTAAATTTATTTATAATGAAAATATAAAAAATATCAAAATGAATAATTCCCCCTTTTCTTCTTTGCTAATTCTGAAAGATGTGGCTTCAGCATCAGAGTGTGAAAATACAACAGATAATATAAATAAAAAAATAAATAAATAAAAATTTACAATATTGATTCTTTGATTAAAAAAAAAATTGTAATTGGAACAACTTTCATAAAAATCATCCTAATAAAAGTAGTAGTAGCTGATAGTTAGGCAAGTTGTTCTTCAAAGCAGTTTCACTTAGTAAATCATTTTCCTTAGCATGGATAGATAGGTACAATGGTGTCTCCTATAGTTGTGTTTAATGGTAAACATCTTGATCCTCATTTGATTCACCATAAAATATTCCAATCCTTATTTACTTTGACTGTAGGCATCTTCTTGTGTGTTTACAATAAAGTAGAAATATATATAGATATAATGCAGCTGGCAGGAAATACCATGACCACAAAAGCATGTTTTGCTCTAGCCCATTTTCATATTAAAGTACAATTTAATAATTATTTATAATCATATATTTTTATTGAATAGTATTGAAGCGCTTATATATATATTAAGAAAACTATTTCATTTTTTTTTCTTTTCCAATTTCAGCAGACTTAATTCTCATTATTCTTTTTGAAAAAATTTAAAATATTCAAATTTACTCCAACAACTATTAAAACACGATTTAATTATTTAAGAATTAATCAGTTATTCTTACTTCTTATTTCACTTTCTTTCCTTTGAATTTGATAAACTTTTAGTTACAACATTTGACATTTTAAAATGTTTATAATTTAACTAAAAGAAAAAAGAAAACTCCATTTTAGCATTCTAAATTTTATTTTTAATTGCTGTCCTTTGTTACAAATGCTATAACAATAAGCACGATTTGTAAACTGTCTTTTGTTTTTATACATTTCACGCACGTAGATTTCCAGGAACGCTGATATCTTTAACTGCCTATTGTTTAAATACATTTATTATAAATAAAATAAAAATAATAAAATCAGTTTTATTTTCACACACATGTGCACACCTAATTAACTTCAGGTCATCCCACATTCATTTAACTATAAATTAATATTCAATTTTAAATTTAAAAATATATATATACATTACAGTTTATTTAATCAAATAGTTTTATATATATACAATATCACTTTCTAAAATATTGATCGTATTTTATTTTATAAATATAATAATTTATTGTGTATTATATGTATATAGGTAATAATAATAACAAATAATAATCTTCCCACTATTAATATAAATTCCAAATAGATTGGGTTCAATAAATATGTTTGATCTTTTTAGGAATGTGTGCATTGTAAGCTACCCTTTACAATGTGTATACATAAAATGTGGAAATCATGATTTTAATTTCATTGTTGCATAAAATCTTACTATTATAAAGCACTGAAAATATTGAAATTACTAAGATGAAAGTCGAATTCCAATAATGTGCTATTACTTTCAATATAACCTAAGTGCATGGAATTTATTATTTAAATTAATAGCGCATTATTGGAGTTCGACTTCCGGTGAAACCTGAATCGTGTAACTTCAAAATCGTGTTAAATAAGTCCGCATACAAAGAGACCCAGGTGTAGTTTACAAATGCAGATATAAACTATATATGATTTTCTCAAAGAGTGAGAAACTTACCATGCTCTTAGGAGAATAGAAATCTTAAAAATCAATGCATTTTCAAAATCTTTTGCTGACTGGATAGTCATTTATACTATTTAATTATATTGAATTAACATTACTTTTGTTATTTATCATTCAATTTAACTATTTGTATTAAATCAAGCAAAACTTCATACAGTGCAAGCCAGAGTAATCAATGTATGCAAGGTTTGTGCATAAAATCCCTATCTAATGCCTACTCATTCAATATCCTCAGACCAGTTTCTAGCCTATGACCTTCATCAGTGAGGAACCTTGGATCTGACAACACTGCACCTAGATCTTATGATTTAATACAACCCTCCAGCAGTTACCTTTCATCTCTACTTAACTACAAAAGTCTAAAATTTAGACTCATAGTTTTGTAGTCGAGAGTTGCATTAGATCCTAAGATCTAGGTGCAGTGCTCTGATTCAAGGCTCCTCAGTAATATGGGACATGAGCTAGAAACCAGTCTGAGGATATTGGATCAGTAGGCACGAAACAGGAATTATATGCATCCATTGATTACTCTGGCTTGCACTGTGTGGCACTACTGTATGGAAAGTTTTGCCTGTTTTAACAGCTTGAGCAAGTATAAGAAATGGTGATCATGTGATGTTTATATTTGTAGTTTTAATTTACCTATAGATAATTTAAGAAAAAGCATGCTTAGGTGAATTCTTGATAATTTACTAGTTATTGTTTCTGAAAAATTATTCTATCATGATCCTTATCTGGGTAAATTTCAATCTAGGTAAAAAATCAATAGCATCAGTGGTTAAGAATACTAGTTTATCTGACTTATTAGTTATTAAAAAAATTTTTTTGTGAAAGAAATTAATAAGTTTTGCAATGGTGGTCCATGTAATTTTTAAGCAGGGGTTTCTTTATTACAGAATCGCTGCCAAAATGTAAGCAAAGAAAACAAAAGCATTTCTAATGCTACAATTATACAACCATTTTGTTTTTCCATACCAATCATTGTTAAAAAAATAAATGTATTTTGTTTTTACAAACTGCTGTTTGACAAATAATGATATCTGATTCTGGAGTAGATGAATCTTTATTATTCATATTAATTTTTTCATATACTGTACATTTGGAAAAATATACTTTTTTATATATATTCCATACTAACACTGACCATGATAAATATTTAAAATATTTCTTTTACTATTACATTTTTCTGTCATAAATATTTATGTTATAAGAAAAAAGCAGAATATTTTATTGCTCATCCTAAATCATAACAATAAAAATTTAGTCACTCTAAACAAAAACCAGAATAGATAAACATACCATACTCAAATAACTATTGGCACTGTGCAGTGAGAAGTTCCATGATACTAGTTACACCTGTTGATAAAATCAAACAAATTGTCAGTAGAACTTGCTGAAATTCACCACATATGATGTTTCTGGCACTGTCATCTTTTGTCTTTGAATATAATTTGAAGTAATGCTTAAAATAATTCTTTTTACAAACAATTTAATTAGTTGTGTTTCATAATAATTAGGCAAAATATTAAATGATTGTTATATAATCGATATTTTCAAACACAAATTTAATTTTTTTTTTCTGGGGTGCTGCAGTGCCTATGGATGATCTGCCACTCAAGTTTTGCCTAACAATTTACACAAATAATTTCAGAGGTGTCTATGCCCAATAAAACTTATTCAGATTGTCTAAAAATTCTTCTTTCACCATTTTTGTCTGGTTACTTTTGACTCTCCTTAATAAAGAGTTTGTATGAAAATGTAGTCTCTACTCAAAGTTTTTGGTTAGAATCAGTAATCAAATTAATTTTAATAAAATGGACATGTAAATATAATGTAATATAAAAATTCACTATTTTCACCCAAGCCAATAAATAATAAAACATTTATACTTACACACACACACACACATACCCAAGTGCATTTATATACACAGAACCATTTAATCTTTATTTTTTGATAACAATGTTTTGTTTATCTATTGTAACAGTCTGGTGTCCACATGGGAGAGGGGACTCGCATCTTACTGTGGTCAGATCTAGTCTATTTGTAGGATGCAGTGAGTGATGCGATGAAGAGCCTGAACAATGATCGCATCCACCTCCAATGGCTAGCTCAAATAATTATGCATCAAATCTGAAAACAATTTATATCAGTTCACCCACTTCCTATTCCTCTTTCAGGTTCCATTACACCAGATTTCAAACTCAGGGAGAAGTTGCTGTTGACTCTCTTCAGGGGTGAATCTACATAAATAACAATATCCTCAATTCTATATAAGTGCAATAAATTACTTTCCAACCAATCTTACTAAAATATTATAATGAAAAAGAGTATGTGTGGGCATATAATTTAAATATGTAATCATGCTAAAATAGAATGATTTTGATAAATCAGAGATTTCTCAAAGCTTCAAAATCGTGTAAAGTTTTATTTTAACAAAGAAAAATTAAGAACTATTCAAACAGGAATCCTAGCAACTTTGTGAATGACTGGCATGCATCCCTAACAATTAGTAAGATAATTGATCATTCAAACCATCCCCTTTTATTTACAAATTTATTACAATTTAAAATAAGAATCCTAACAAGTTTATATTTAAACTCAAACAGTATTTTGGGTAGTATCCTTGCAGCTTGTTCCAACTGATTAAAGTCCATCTTTCTTGGGAAAGAGACTTCTGTATATTAATAATCTACTGTTAATAGTAAAGTACATATATTCAAGGTGAATCTTTTATACCAAAGAAAAAAAAAATAAACAAGAGTTAGTTAGTATAAGTTAACAAACAATTCTATCCTGTACATAGTGTTCTTAATGTGGGCAAAGTAAAATCCTACCTTCCATATTAAGTTAGATGACCTGTCAAACTTGTTCAGGAAGGGAACAAAAATATTTGTCCATCCTATAAGCTGTAATCACCCCTTTTCATTTCATTTGAAAAATGAAATGATCCAAGCTAGGCATATACTTTCCCATTGTTCATAGATAAAGTTTAAAATTCAGACACTTTACTTAAATGATTTGAACACTTGTCTTAAGAATGTCCTATAAAATGTTTCTAAACTTCACAGCAGTCTCTCAATCTTGCAAATTCACTCCTTTTAGGATTTATACATTGGTAGGGTGAGCACTGCCAGTCGGCTTCGGTATGTGCTACCCTCTCATAGCATCCATTTCATCCTCATCAAGCTGATATAGTGAAACTAAGTTCATTCTTTAGAATTTTGGTATCTCAATTAGACATTTGATGGATGAATTGTGTACGTCTTCAGGTAAGCATTTACACAAGACCACAGCAAGTTGTTTAGCTGAAAACATTGGAGTTTTTAAATAACTTGAATATTCTCTGTTATAAATTATTTAACATTAAAAGCTTTAAAATGTGAATCTGCGATATATATATAGCATTCGCAAAATTACTATTCTGATAATATTCGAGCGATGTGCTATTCCCTTATAATTTTCACAATTGATATTTCTATTCTGAATGATTGCTAATAGGAAACTTCCTTGGGTGCAGGTTTGCAATATTGTAAAAGTTTGTTGCTGTCAAAGATTATGCAAGTGAATAATTCCTTTAGCTTAGTCAACCATCTTTGAAGTTATTCAAATCTGGAAAAAAAATCTTAATATATATTTTTTTATGATCTTCCAAGATTTTTATATATAGTGACTGTTAAGTTAGTTAATGTTTTCAATTAAGTAATTGAATCATAAATTTTCATTTTTTGAACAATGGGTTGTTTGGATATGCTTGACATAGATCTTCAGATTTTAAATAACAAGTCTTGGTTAGTTTCCTTGGTTACTAAGCAATAGGTTTACTTTTGTTTTATCTATATATGTGGAATATATAATCTTTAATTGTTGTCTAGTTAGGGAAATATTTTATTTAAAGGTAATGTTTTCTTATTGACATTACTAATATATATATAATTTAATTTTTTTGTGTATTATGTTGATCTCAATCATTTATGTTAAGCTGTTTATTAGTGTACTGACTTGCAAATGTGCAGGTTCATGTGTTTATGTGAGTTGTAAGTGATCCTTACAACACCCCCACTCTTACAGGTTTAAAATTTTCTGACATAGTCGGGAAATTTCAATTCTCTAAGTGTGTATAGATCTGTTTAAAGTTGGATATGTGTTGTCCTAAGTAACGCTTATGGAGTTATTTGAATTATTCACAATCTATTCATTCATTTTCCTTTTTTGTTACTCATTCATGAGGTTGGCATGAGGGTGGTTTTTGTGGTTTAATTGTAGAGGGCACATGCAAAATTTCATTACCTCTTCATCCTGCTCTCTTTTGGAATCTTATTGGATTTTCTTGAAAGGTATGGAGGATCCATTTTTGTGTATGGATTAGCTCCTAATTGATTGGCTCAAGAATATCCCCTAAGTGGCTTTTCTTGAGATCCAGGGTATGCTCTCATCACTGAAATAGCTGATTAATACTGTCATTTTCTTTCATTTTTTTAACAATCTGAAATTCTTTTGCACACTGCAAGCCTTAGGATCTGGTGCTTATAGTTGACCTAAATATGGTTAAAAATTCTTGCATTATGTGTTCCTTTCACCTCTCCATTGATATTTATCCAAAAAGTGTTAGGGCCTGACTATTTCATGACAGTGAATGGTCCTCAATAGGGGTTGTTAAACTTTTGGTATTTACCCTCTATTTGTTTAGGATTAAAGGTTTTAATAAAGACTATATCTTAAATTGGTTGGTAGTTCTTTTAGACTTCTCCACTCTGCTTCAACTCTTAATTGTTACAGTGCCTTCAAAATGTCAATTTCTCTATTATAATGTTCAAGCTCAGCTGGTGGTTGGTATTTTTGGAATAATACAGGTGTGGAAGCAATGTCATCTTTAAAACCTCATCATTTACCCTAACTAATTTGTCTGAGAAATTAACAGCATGTGTTCATATGCAGGAAATCTACCCCCAGAATATCATGTATCAAGTCATTCAGAATTAGGAATACATGACAGAGCATTGTCTGGCCAAATTAAGGGTCTTTCCTTCCCAAGAGCTTATTAGCTTGGTAATTTCTCTGTATGGGGTTTGGTTTTATATTATTGTCCCCAGGTGTTCCTTTGGTCTCTTGAGATGAGGAATGTACTCTCAAGTACCTTTTTAGTTTGATTTGAATGGGATTTTGGATACATAATTACTATACTCTGACTTTAGGGTTTTTCCTGGGATAGTAGAAGAGCTGGCCAAGATTAGATCATTCCAGTATTGGTATTCTTTTGGGAAGCAGCAATCTGTAGAGGTAGGTCTCACCATTTTATCTTTCCAGAGATTTGGGACGGTATTGTTTTTCCTGCATTCATTTATAAAAAATTGATTTATAAACATTAGAATTAAATTTTCAATAATTATAATGAGGGTAAAAAAAATATTACTCAAATTATGAATATAAACTCTTATTTTAATTTGCATGTTAAAAAATGTTTAAAACAGATTTTGTTTTTCTCTATTTTTTTTATTTTTTTCTACAATTTTATATAAATATAACATAATACATTAATTTTGATAAGTTACATGTTCTTTATGCTTACATTTAAACTTTTTAGCATGTAAATTTGTTTTGTTTTGATAATGCTGGAATTAATAAATATGAAGATAAATGCAGAAGATACTTAATATATTTTTATTATTTGAAAACTTTAATAGTTTTCTTCCTTCTCTTCTTTCTCATTCACTCACATGCATGCATATTCTTTTAATTCTATTATTTCATAAATGATTATTATTCTATGTTGGTTCTTGCTGTGTTTGGGTGTTAGTGCAAGTAGTCTGTTCTGAAGTTGTAACAACTTGTGCTGTTTGAATCTGTCCATGGGCAATTTGTACTGTTTGAGTGGGTGCTTGAATGGTCGCTTGAGTGGTTACTCCTTGAGGAATAAAAACTTGGGTTGCACCTGGCTGGGCTCCAACTGGTACTTGTTGGATTTGATAGACAGTCTAATAACAAAAAAAAGATAATAAATATAAAAGTGAACAAATATAATATGGAAAATTCTATTTATCTCTAAAATAATTTACAAATGACAATTTTGATGTTATATATAAGATAAAAATGAATCCCAGGTTTAATGTCAGTAAGGGTATGATAGTTATCTCTCTAACTAATAAGAATTTCATACACATTAATAACCAATATTATATGCTAATTAAATTATCTATTAGTTGACTACATGAAAAAAATTTCAAAACTGTCCAGATGTGAACATTAGATTAGGAGCATGACAGATAAAAATATATTATGACTTTATTATGAGAGTCTTTCTACTTTATATACTTATATATTATAATTATATGATATTGGATAATATGTAAGTGCTGTCTATATTAAATTTAATTCTATAACTGCAGCTCAGATCTTATAATGAAAGCAGATTTAGACAGTAACAATTATGAAAACCAATGTCTAATTCACAAGGATATGTATAACCAGCTTTATTTAAATTGGCCTTAAATCATATTCACAAAAGAGACTCACTAAATAATCATTTTGATAATCATGTAAACAACTGTTGTAGTAAATATGAAATATTGGAATTACCAGTCATTAGATAATATCTAATATTTTGGAAAAGTTCATTGTTATAAAATTACACATCTAGCACTGTGTAATTCCAATATTACTTATGTGTGATGAGTTCAATTATTTTAAAAATTATTAAAATGAATATTAGTGCTTCTGCTTGTGAATTTAAGACCAACCAAAATAAGCCCGTGCAAGCAATTTTGTAGACTGGATGTTTGCTCTCATAATTACAAAATGTACTTCTCTTATGAGTACTTTGCTGCAATCAAAAATAGATTTATATTTTTTATCTGCTTTGCAGATAGACTTTGATATTATGAATTCATAGTTTCAAAATATTACATATATAGTACTGTATTATTTCAATATTACATATTTACAATAAATTCAATTGTTTACAATTATTAAGTGAATACTTAATGATTCTATGTTATAACTGTAATTTAAGGCACATTTAAATAAGGTAGTGTAAACATCTCCATGGATTAGATGTTGGATCTTGTAATTATCATTGTCTAAACTCACTTCCTTATAAGATCTTGGGCCTCAGTTGAAAATAATTCATGTTCATTTGCTTTGCAGATAGACTTTGATATATTAAGATTAAATTTAAGATAGATATTGTTTGGAGAGTTTATTCTCCAAATTATTATGTATTTAATTTCAATGTTTTATATAAAAAAAAAAATAATTCAGTTGTAACAAGATTATTACAATGAATATTTAAAGGTTCAATCTTGCTAATATGATTTCAGCTAATTCAAATAAAATGATGTAAACACTTCTGTGATCACTTTCTCTTGTTCACTACCCTTATTGAAGAAGGCTTTTAACTTCATTACAAAACAGGTACTGTTTTCATTTATCTTAGCTCTGCTTTTGATACTGTTTGGAGGAAGGGATTAACCTACAAATTAAACAAGGTCATCCAATGCAAATCTATTCGTACACTCTTGAGAGGAAATTTAGGGTTGTTCTTGGCCAACAACACTAGCAAAACTTACTCGACTAAAAACAGTCTACCATAGGGATCAATTCTCTCCTCAACCTTTTTTAACTGATATATTCTTGATCTTCTTAATTCAGCTTCAAAAAAGTTAATCTTTGCTTTCAGAGAATACAATTTCAGTGGAATAGAAAGAAACCTAAACTCTAATTTAAAAATAATTGGAAGATTATTTCAGTTTTGGCACCTCAAGCCTAATCCAGAAAAATCAGTTTCCACCTCAATAGTAATTTGGTCAAAAAACTCTTAATGTTAATTTCTGTAATATAAAGTTACAAATCAATCATACCCAAAATACTTGAGAATGAAATTGGATCAAACTCTTTCTCTTTAAATCCAATTTTGCAAGAAGAAACTTGTCAAAAGCTTGCAGATACTACATGGGGTTTTTAATGCTGATATCGCATTTTAATCAGTCCCCCAAACCTCAGGCTAAAATCAAGGCCTTTGGGCAATTCTCAATAGTCACCCACATTGAATATCAACATGTGGATTCATGAATGGAATAACACCTATATAAATAATCACATTTTAATAACTGACTCTAACTTCCAGATTCTTCCAAGAAAACTCTGGTCAAAGATGAACAGAATTAAAACAGGCTAGGGTAGATATGACTATATGTTGCACAAGTGGGGATTTATATTCTCTCCAAACTGTGAGTGTGGAAGAGCACAATCTATGGTAAATATTTATAAAGAGTGTCTAATTTATCAGACCCCTGTTGACATCTTTGTTCTACATAACTTGAAGAAGGCAGCTCTTGATTGGTGTTGAATTTTGACTTGCTGATACAATATGCTAAATAAAACAAATAACTATTGGGTATATGTTATCTATTCACATATCTATTGGTCGGTGGCTACGAATAATCAATCTGATCAAGATAAGATGAAATCTGGACTAGTCTATTAGTTCAAAGTAAATTGAGATATAACACTAAATATTTAAAATTATCCAATTATTACTACAAAATATGCATGGCATATAAAATACTGTAAATACATGAAAATACCAAAAGATATTTCAACAAATTATATTAAAAGTTTTTATAAGTTTATAGGTAACTTACACACAAATGGAGATGGCAATATAGAGTCCAATTTAGATTTAGATTCAAATAAAATTGTGTCATAAATATTAATTATTCTTTAATTACTTGTTTCAGAGCAAAGGTAAAAGCCTGATGTATATTTGTAAATCCTTTATTCTTTTATTGCTTTATTTAAATTTTATTTATAATATTTAATATTGACAATCCTTTTTGTAAATAATACTTTATTCTATTTATCTAGTTGCTGGTGAGACAAATACAATATTTTATTCCTAATACTTTTTCTGTATGAAGTTGGTTTACCTATGTAGGGAAGATTTTTTTAATTTCAGCCTGCCATTGAAGTTCAACTTATGTTAAAGATTTTAGTTATAGCCATTTTAGAAACAGCATTAAATCTAATTTTCTTATCCATCTTTAGAATGTACAGATGATAAAATACCATGAATTATTTGTTTTTAAATTATATTTTTATAAGAATAATCTCAACCATAACATTTGGCCAATGTAAGCTTTAAAATATTAATCATACATTATAATTAAATTTAGAATTACTTTACAAAATATTAAAATTACATTATATATTACATTAAAAAATCTTTAAATATATTTTTATTATTAATATATAAGTAATAATGAAATATTATACAACATATGCTTGCATATATATGCAACATAACACACGTGTTTGTTAATGTTATGAGTTGTTTGCTTTTTTAAATGTATATTTTTTAATTATTATATCCACCTTGTTTTAATCTTCCCTTGATTTGCCTAGCTTGTCACCAAAGAATAAAAACCTATGCAGTATTACATCCCTTTACCCCTACTGCTATGGAATAATGAATGACTATAATCAGGTGAATGTGCCAGCCGAAATTTGGTGAAATGTCAAGCATACATTTTTTTTTGTAATTATCTAATTAGTTTTAATAGAAAATGCATTAGTTTAAGAACATTGAAATAGGTAGCTATGAAAACAAATGTTAAAGCAAGAAATGTGTTGTTTTTGCAACATAAATTTATAAATTAATTCTCTTCATTTAAAATACATATGTAAATAATAAAATTTATAATTTTAATAAAGTTATTATTTCTTTAGTCTGTATATATTTTATTTACTGCATTCATAAGCAGATCATAAACAGTACACATGAATATTTAATGTCTTAAATGTGTTTGTTGTTATGTTTATATGATATCTGTAATATTTTATTGGAATATATATAAAGTATATATTTCCTATGCTATATTATGAGAAGGTAGTGTAAAATGTTGTAGTTTGTGTTGAGTTAAAAGACTCTCATTTTTTAATTATTATTATTGTAAAAGAGATTTTAAGCATGCAACACAGGGTGATTTTGATATTAGAGGGAATAAAGAGTGTAACCTTGGATTAAATGATATCAATTATGCAAGGTTATAAATAAGACTGAATGATTCGAATTCGCTCTCTCACATCCTGACTTTCATAGAAGCAAATCTAAGTTCTTTTATAAATGTATTATTTATTTTAAAAGTATTTGTTTGATGACTACAAAATGATAGAGTAGAAAGGACTATATTTGTCTAGGAGCTTGAACTGGATTGCCGAATAATTGTTAAAAGAAGGAGAAAAGTAATTTATGGAATTCAAATTCGTCTTAATATTTCCCTACTAAAAAAATGACTATTGCATAAGAACAAAACATTTAAATAATGAAACATTGAAGCTGACAATCTATTGCTATATATAAGAATCGTTTCTACTGACAGATATTTTATAATATCAATGGAGTATTTAGGATTTAAACCAATTTATTACTATGTTGTATCTTTGTAATGGAGATCAATGTTTATTTATTCAGAATGCCATTACGATATCAAATGTTCGATAAATATGGGATAAAAAAATAATACTTCAAGAATATTGGAATTTAACAAATATGCATTGTTTTGTATAACTGTTTATGATACTTTTACCTTGTTTGAATTAGTGAATATCATTAAATTATAGTTTAGAGAATAGACATTGAAACTATTGTTTCTTTGAAGTGCCACACAGAAGGATTGTGTTCAGATCATATATTAATATTTGCTTTATTTATGAATTCATTTGTATAATATTTTATAAATATTATTGGTTACTATATGTTAGTTGTTTGTTTTTACAGGTATGAAATAAAAGAAAGTTAAATATAGTTTAAATTTATATCTTAAATTTTAATGATTAAAATTTTGCTTTGAAATATAATGCTTATCCGTCGACTATAAATTACTTTTGGATATACATATTATAAGTATTGAAAATCTGAAAGGATTGTATTGTAACAATTATTCACTGATGTTTTATTTGGAAAATAAGATGAATGAATAAACATTAAATAGGTGAATTTTTGTTGTATAAGCACCTGTTTTTATTAGTATGTACATGTCACAAACAATGATTGTCTATTTATCATTTTTTTAATATTTATTATTAATAAATTTTTAATTCATTTAAACAAATTAACTTGTTTTAGTGGTCATTTTAATTAATAGTGCAAACCTATTGAATAATAAAATTTAAATATATAGTAGTTATATATTGAATTATACCATATATATTTTGTAATAAATAATCCTAAAATAGTCTGGGAATCAAACAATTGGATTGGTAAGTATATGTATTATTATGTATAATTTTGTCTATTTTGGTTTTATGTATTATTATGTATAATTTTGTCTATTATAAATACATGATCTTTTGAGCTGGTTATACATGTTATATGATAATAGATTAATTAATTTGGTATAGCTATATGATCAATAACTAATTAGATCACCATAATTATTTTAATAGTTATATGCAATAGTTATTTTTTGATAAAAATTTATATTTGAGCTAGTATGACAGTTTATAAAGTATATTAATTATTTAGGATGAACAAAGGCAACTATAATTGGATGCCTGCTATTATTTATTGGATGTATGTTATAGTAACTTATTGTTTAGTTACAAAAATGGTAATTTTGTGGTGTTATAAAATTAATATTTGCATACATTGAAACTGTTATTTGAATTACATTAAATAGAATGATTTACTTTGCTTAGACTTAAAACTCATCGGAGTAAATTATATATTAAATTTAAAGATTAAGCTTTTAACATTACCATTTGCTTATAATAGAGTATTAAAAATACTATGCATATTAGGGTAATTATAATTTAGAGTTCAATAACTTAGCTTTATTGATTTGAAGAATAATTCGTCGTGATTTGTTAATCGTATTTATATAAGTGTCGTTATGATTTGAGTATTGTAAATTTTAAGGCTATTTGAAATATTGACTTTCATTTTATATCATTATAAGTTAGCACAAATAAGGAGGTATGTTAGATGAGTCGATTTTGTATATTGTGTTTTATTATAGTTTTAGTGAAGTAAACATTTTATTCCATTACAATTTGATGTTGCAAATTTATGAGATTTTAAAAGAGAAAATTTTCTATAATTTATTAATGATAGATTAATGTGCATAAATCTGTAGGATAATAAAGCTTCTTATCTTCAGTAAGCATTTTTATCCTATTAAAATTGGCTTACCCAACAAGGGCATATTAATATTTATGAGATAGTGTTGATCTGCTAACATTATTTTCATGTTATTCGATTACAATTGGCGATCAATGATTGGACTATACTTTTGTTCTGTTACAATTGGTGTCTCAAGTTCGCAGGCTATATTAAAGTCCTTCTTTCCTAGTCTTATCATATTTTTATTGTGATACAAATGCTGCTTAAACTTTTGGAGCTATTAAATAAGAGTCTATCACAATTTTTATTCTGTTATAATAAATAGTAAAAAAACTTAGTTCATAAGAAGTTTATTATATATATATTAAAATAAAAATTTTCATGAGCTATAGGTATATATTTTTACTACAATTAATTATACACAGATATACTTGACTGTAGAAAGATGGCAATACATTTTCATGTAAATTTTATTATTATCTGTAATATAATTTCATTTCTGCAGATTTTGAAAAGTTTTTTTTAATGAATAATTAAATCCTTAGTATACAAACACAAAAAAATCATCTAATTTTATTGAAAGAATTTAAATCATACTTGCAATTTTTATTATTTCAAATCATTTTCTGCTTAAAAAACAAAAAAAAAAAATCTATATCCTATTTTTTTTTTTTAAAAAAAGCTATATTCTAATTTTTTGTTTGAGAAAAAAAATACAAACCTGCACTTGTGCATTGGAGAAATTTGCAGCTTGTGCTATTTGTGTAGTTTGTTGCTGTGTCTGCTGTGTTTGTTGTATAGGTGTAGCTTGAATTATAATTGGTTGACTACCCTGCTGCTGCATCTGCATTCGTATCAACTGAAGTTGAGCTGGACTTAACTGAATCTAAACAAAGTAAAAGTTAAATTAATATTTACATATAAATATATATATGTAGAATCTTGACAAAACATAAATTTGAATCTTTTATTTATCTATAAGTTTAAATTAAAAACAAAAAAAAAGCCAATATGTAAATTACATTAATGAATTATAAGTTGAATGAAACTTAATGATAATAAATGTCCATGTCATATCAAAAAACAATTTAAAAAATAGCCAACTTATATAATAATTATATATGTTACATATATTATGTGTATTTTGGATGTGAAAACAAATCGATTAACTTAGTAAAAGGTTACTGAAATAAAGCGATAACACTTTGTTATCTTAATCAGTAATTTGCTACTACAGCATAGCACTACTTTAACAAAATGTATTTTAGTATTTCAATATTTAGTATTAAAATGTATTAGAATTCTAGCAATCAATTCTTTATTTTAAAATTGTACTTTTATTATTTTGTGGAATAAATTTAAAATATACCTTTAATTATCAAAATATTATACTAAAGTGATATATGCCATCATATTAATTTTAATTATCAGTAAAAAAATCAATCAATTTATAATGAAGATTTACCATAAACAAATATCTCCATTATATTAGGCATAATAAATCAGCAATTGTAATAACAAAGTTTACAGTAATTTTGTGCATGAAAGTTTTAAAAAAAGTTTCAAATATTTTATTAATAATGAAGCTACTCAAAACAAATAACAATATCATTCATTCTTAATGTTGAT
Organism: Epiperipatus broadwayi; assembly: GCA_028023455.1. Taxonomy (NCBI): domain Eukaryota; kingdom Metazoa; phylum Onychophora; class Udeonychophora; order Euonychophora; family Peripatidae; genus Epiperipatus; species Epiperipatus broadwayi. The sequence goes on along the minus strand of JAQFVV010012410.1, from coordinate 9,589,225 downwards.
TTCCTCTAAACTATAATATTTTTAATTTACAATTGTAATAAGAGCCGACACTTCTAATTGCTTTCTTAAAATCTTTTATTTTAAAAAGCTTTGTCTATAGTTTAATAATCATTGTCAAATTTTTTAATTGTTAAATAATGAATATAAAAATATGTCAAAATAACACAGTTAAAAAGGTAATAAAACAACAACAATAAAAAATATTATAATACCCCATCTTACACAATGCTCTTCATGTCAGACTCTGTTTATATTACTACAATTCTATAACCTATTATAAGCTCGAGTAATCCATATATATTAGGCAGCAGAATTTATAAAATTCCCAACCAATGCTAATGAAATTCATAAACCAGAAAATAATCTGGGATATGACAGCATTGGATAAGGATTTAAAAAGTTCTACCATTATCATCTAACAGTTTTGATTACTCAAGATTATAATAAGTTGCAGATCTACAATAACATAGATAGTTTGGTTCTTAAAAGGTTAATTGAAATAACCAGACCAATTCACAGTGGAAAGGTTTTTCTCTATCAATTTCAGACCATGATTTTTTTTAAAAAAATTGCAATGGTTAGTTCTTTAAAAATTCTAACAGATAATTACAATATTTTTATTACAATACACATTCATTTAGTATGAGGAAAAAAATGGAAGTATACTAACAGAAGTTTTCTATGCCTAGAATATAATATACCAAATACTTTATGCCTACCATTACGAATGTTTAATGCAAATACGTTGTAAATGTACATTACTGTAGACAATGATTAGAGGAATAATAAAATATATTAATAGCAGTAGATGAAGATTTGACTATTCAAATTTGCTAATCTTCTAACACCACCTATGAAATGTATGTATATTAAAATTATGTGAAGATGTTAAAAATAATATTAAAAAGATATAAAGTAATAGAGAAAATCGAATATTAATTAAATAAAATATTTAATCAAATTAGTGTAACAGGAACTAATTACGGAAAGTAAAAAGTAAAATCAGATAACGGAAAAAATTCAATTAGTATCAGCTAACTACTAACTGAAATTATAATAAAGATTGAACTGATAAAACTCTCCACCCAGATCCTCGTGAATTATATTATTACTCCAGAAAACAAAAGAGCAAAAAAATATAAAAAGATTGGAACAGAAAAAGGAGTGCTTTTTTTTTCTATCTTTGTTGTCAAGTCAACTGGGATTCCCACTGGAGAGAAGCAGTGGAAGAAATCAGTAGGGGACATCTTATTACTCAAGATCTTAGCTTCTAAAGATACCCAAGCTGACTAGGGTTAAAACAGATCATCATGATCTTATTATGATTTTAAAATGCCTTAAGGGCCCATAGCATTAAAAGATTTTAATCATAGCAAAACTAATATACTGCCTTCTATTTGTTATTTAAATATTGAGTATGTATCAAATGAAAGGGATTTATATTCCAAAGCAATAGAGTGGGAATTTATGTAATTGAGAAGAGTGTGAACTCATATGAATATTATATCTTGGTATATTTTTATATCCTATTATTCTAATATATTGTAAGTTGTATTAAAGTATGTGAAGAAATTGAGCCACTGTGGGTTTTATTTCATTTGTGTTCTAAAAAAAATTAATTCATAAAATAATCTCTCAAGGATTAGCAAACCTGGTGCAGTTATAACTTTGAACAGATTTAGAGAGAAAACTAGTAGGGTGGTTAAAGTAAAAAAAAAAGTAGTTTTGTGGACAAACATCTATCGGTCAATTTGATGTGGGGAATGCTGCAGAATGGCCATTATATATGATTCATATTGAAAACTTTTTAATTCTAAACAGAATACAGGAAAATAAACGAAAAGTCGCAGCACTTTTATGCTTTTCAGGTAAAAAAGTTAGAGATAATGAATAAGTTTTATAACCCCCCCCCTAACTGATAGCATACAATACAAGGAACTAATAAAAAACCTACATTAATATTTCAGTTTTCGTCCAACCACCACATAGCTCATTTAATGTTAAGAAATAGGACACATTAGTCAAGGGAACTGTTAAAAAAAATTTCAATAATATTTGAACACTCAGAAATGTGCAAGACATTTCTTTGGCATTAAGTTGTTAACAAAGAAAATTCATTTTTATCTGTCTCCAATCAAAATATAATTTAGAAAAAAACCCTCTGGAAATAAATCAGTTTCAGGAAAACAGCAAAATTCATTTATGATAATTTTTTCAAAAGCAGAATATTTAAATTTAAATCAAATTATTATTTTGGCAGAAGCTGAATTTTCTGTGCAATTAAAAAAAATATATTTACTTAATTTGGGCCTATTTATGTTATACTAGTTTCACCCCCTGATATCCAGTTAAAAGTTAAAATCCTGCCAAAACTCAAATAAATTCCCTTCAAAAGCTTAAATAATACCATGTTATAGGAGGGTTGATTGTATACAAAAAACATATTTCTCGAAAGGTAATGAAAAGACATTTTAAGACCTAGGGGCCCTACACGGCCACTTAGTCCATTTAAACCACCTCTCTGTGTTCTAAAGAAAATTAATTCCTAAAACAATTTGTTATTATTACTCAGAGATTAAAAAGCTAAGACATAATCTTTATATTACGTTTTCATTGAATATATAAAAATACTTGAGTTAAAATACAATACTTTATAATTTTCCATTAAACATCATAATACTTTTGCCAATAAATCAGAAAAATTTAGAAGTTATTTTGAAGCTTATTGTTTGTACTCTTTTTCTTCTTGAAAGATAATTTATTTCATCACACATCTCAAAATCAAAATATTTATCTAGGTCTCTTCTGTTTTTCAAAATGAATTTCAACATTGTTCTCTATATCCCTCAATCTAAAACTGAAAATCACAGGACTTTCATATTAACTTACTTTTGTTATTTTATCAATCATACAAGGATAGAGATGGATTATAATACAAAAAGATAGCCCATGACCAGCTTTTGACTAACTGATCTTCTAGTAGAAGGTAAAATTATAATAATAAAAATTTTAGTATGATACAAAGAAGATTTTAGCTATATTGCTTTAGAGTTATAAATTATAAAAACAGCTTTGATTCCAAAAGCATTTTGTCAATGACAAAAGTTTTAGAATATCAAAATATAGAAGCAGGATATTGCTAAATTCTAAAGAAAATTTGTCATCAACACTAATTAAATTAAATGCTTATACTGAAAAGATTAACACTAATAAAGATGTGAGTCAAAATGATTCTATATTTCCAAAACTTTTTAATATTTTGTGAATTAACATAGAAAGCTATGGAAATAAAAATTAATAAAGATAACTTAACTCATTTAGATTTGGCAGATGATATTGTTTTTGCAAATAATGCTTCAAAACTTCAAGAAATGTTGCAATGAAGTAGAACTAAATGCAAATACTAAAAAAGACTGAAGTAATGTTCAATGGCTTTTCAAAAAGAGAAATAAAAATTGATAGTAATGAAGAAACACAGCTTAAGAACTTTAATCAGAGAATTAATATTAAATGAAGTGCTTTTAAAAAAATAATTCAATAATATAAGATATATGCTTAAAAAGAAAAATTCTTAATAAATATGTTTATCAGTACTTATCTATGAGGCTGAAACTTAGACACATTAAAAAGCAGTACAGAGATTTTAAACTGCACAACAAGTATAAAGAGAAATTAAAGATCAAATACAAAAAGATATTATTACTACCACTGAAAGATCATTGAAATAATCAAGAGGCTGAAATAAAACCTAATATGGATATGTTAAAAAAGAGGACAATAGATGGACAACTGAAGGCATAAAATAAATTCTAAGATCATAAATGATTCAGAAAAAGATCACATGTGCATAAAGAGATGAGATAATCACATGTATATACAGAGATGAGATAAGGATGTTTTCTAAAGTGAAGTGGAAAAAAAAAAGCTATGGATAGATTGAAAAAACTGGTTTAAACTTGGAGAGCCTTTCTTCATGCATGGTCAATGTTTGAGATTATAATAGTTTAACTGCATGAAATTAATCCATTTAAATAACAGCAAAGCAAAACAATGTTAAAACAAATACAAAAAAATTAAGATGCACAACTTACTATCACAGCCAAAAAATGTTTGATAATCTGAAAAATGTATAGATGCAAAAAAAAAAAAAAAACCCTGAATTTTATAAATTTATCCAATAATATTTGAATCATCTGTAATGTTTAAGAATAAATTTCCAATCTAAATGCCAATAATATTTCAAATTAAATTTATGCAATATATTTTAATCATTAATTAAAATTTAACTATGTACTCTTTTTGTAGAAAATCTGTAATAAGGTTAAAAAAAAAAAACTTTTCTGGTTCTTCTAATCTTTCATATCTCTACAGATTACAAATAAATAAATGAAATAGCTACATTTAATTAATGACTCCTTAAAAATAATGCCTTATTTAAAACTTGTTATTAATATATATATATCAAACCTAAGGTGCTAACACTTTAGTTGTAATACTATACAATTAAATTAATTCTCAGTCAAAGTTTAAATTATAGCAGTCAATAAATTTATGTGTAATAAACTCTTACAAACTTTGACATTGCACTGAAATACTAACCAATTATCTAATTGGTTAGTACTTTAATGTGATAATTGTTACATAAGAATTTATTGATTGCTATGATTTAAATTTTGGTTGAGATATAATTTAATTATATATATACTCACAGGAATTTGTTGTATTTCTCCAGAGCCTGTTACCATTTGCTGAAACACTTGGGGCTGACTCTGTCCTTGCTGTACTTGTATAATCTGAGGAGTAATTTGCTGAGTTTGCTGTTGTGTTGGCTGAGAAAGTTGTATCTGTTGTTGGGTGCCATCAGCAGTCTGAGAAACAACCTTCACAAATAAAAAATGTAACAATATTTTAGCCTTTTTTTTTTAAAAATAACTCTAAATAATTATTATTAGCACTAATTAAAATTTCTATTTTGAATATTTCTCAAGGATAATTTGTTAATTATTAAGATCAAACACAGTATAATCCCACTTTTAAGAATTAATTACTATTGAAGAGAATTATCCAGTTTCTGAAATACATTCAATGCTATAATAAGTTCTTTATGTTATTAATCCATCTGAACAAAGTTCATCATTAATATTCCAATAATTTTCCACATCATCTCTCTTACATGACTTATACATTTGTTTAAGAATTTTATCATATAAATATTACATAATAAAATATTCTCAATATTTTGATTATATTTTATAGACTTTTTCAAGGGGGAAAAACTCTAAAAAATATGAGCACAGATATATTTGAACAAATATATCCACACACATATATAGCCACATATATTCATCCAAAAGAATATCATTATCAAAAATAACCCTATAAAATGTAAAAATTTGAAATGTTAAAGAGTAGTAAATATGATGTTTTAGATTTTGTATTTAATAGCAATCTTTTTAATATTGATATTTTTTTAATTGAATATATATGTGCTTGTATAATATGTATTTGTCTAAATATAATATTTTTTTCTTGAAAAAGATCATAAAATATAATCACAAGAGGATTATCTTATTCCATAATATTTATATGACACAGTTTTTAAAAAAATTTATACTGCATTTTTTAATATATATTTGTTTGAACAAAGTATTTCTCCTATCTCTTAAAAGTGTATACTAAATTTAAAAAAATAAAACAATTCTTCAGTGTAATAGTTTTAGTAAAAAATCTTAAATGATAGAATGATAATGGCACGAATAACAATTATTTCAAAAGACCTTACAAATTATTCATACTAAAAAAAAAAATGTAATGATAAAGAGATAAATTATACATGAAAAAATTGATAAAGAAAAATTCAATAAAATAATTCTATAATAATAGTTAATAGATTATTGGCTGCTGAAAGGAATTTGCTATTAAATGATTCCTCCTGCAGGCCTTAAAAGAACTGAGCAAGACAAATTTCTAATGTCCACTCCATTCGTTATTGTCATTGTACCTGTTATTACTATGTGATTATTTATATAGTATACGAACATGGATGGTTACTCACCAACATACATTAGTCAGTGTGATGAGTTTATTGACATTTTATCTCTGAGTTTAAAATCAAAAAACACTATGGTCTTTCGTCTCAGTTAACTGATGCCTCTTAGCTGAAATATCAATTGAGTTTTCTTGAAGCCAGAATGAATGTGTGTGTGAATAAATTTTTTTTTCTTCTAATAGATATTTATAATCATTACAGACAAAAATAAATCATGGCCCTTATTCCCAGGAGGCTGTAAAGTCACTAGCCAAGGCAGCAGTTGGCAGCTGAAGGTGGAGAGTGCTAAAATCTCCTGACTGTGGAACCAAACCATTTTATGACGATCTTTTATTTAGATACTTATAACTACAGATCACTTTCAAGTGAAAGGAAGATTGTAAGAATTGGAAGAAGGTCTGGCATATATTGAATGGAGTATCAATCGACTTTATGAAGTTAGAAGAAAAAGTGAAGAGACAATTGATTTAAAATGTGCACATATTCTATACTACAAGAAAGAAGCATTGGAAATACAAGAGGAGTAGGATTCATTATAAATAAAAAGTGGAAGAACAATAGTGTAGTGATTGATGTTGTATCAAACAGAATGGCAAAATTAGTTATTCAACTTAATAACAGATATCAAATGCAGATAATTCAGGTTTATGTCCAACAAGTTCTCATTGTGATGAAGAAGTAGAGGATTTTTATATGAATGTAAAAAAGGCTTTTGATCAGCCCAAACAACATTTTAAGATTGTCATGGAAGATTTTAAAGCTAGAAAGTGCTGTAGGTAAATTTAGTTATGATGATAGAAATGAGAGAGGATACAGATTTGGGGAGTTTGCAGAAAAAGAAAAAAATTATATTAGGAATTCTTTTTTTTTTTTTTTGAGAAAAATATTAAACGCAAATGGACATGAAAACATCCAAATAAAGGTACAGCAGAATTGGATTATATTTTGACTAACAAAATATGTATTTCAAGATAGTAATGTTCATAATAAATTCAACACAGGAAGTGATCATCAAGTAGTGAGATGTAAAATACATGTTAATGAAAAACTATAGACAAAAATTATTAAGAAAAACAATCTTCACAGTTGATATTCCTAATCTTCAGAAACATTCCAATAAATTTAAATTAAAACTTACAAATAATTTTCAAATTAACAGATTTTGAACATGATTCATATTTGAACAAATGCAATAGGATGATAATTAATATACTTTTAAAACTACAACAAAGATAACTGGTAGAAAAAAGCAGCAATTGACCAATAAAATTTCTGATGAGACTAGAGAATTTATGAAGAAAAGAAGGAATATGAAATATATAAAAATGATGAATTAAGAAGGAATGAATATCTCAAATTTTATAAAATAGTGCAAAAAAGAGTTGATAATGATATAAGAAAATATATTTGTAAACTAGCAAGGAAAGCTATAGAAGAGAATAAAAATCAAAAGAGTGTAAAACAACATTTTGATATTGGTAGGAAACTTATTTCTGCAATAAGAAAAATAGATAGAATTATTGTAAAAAGAGAAATGACATCATGAAATGTGTAGATAAATAGCAATAAACACTAAGGAAAAGTACGTCCTATATCTTCTGAATTATCCAAAATTCTCAAATGAAGAAGTGAGACATGCAATTAAATTTATGAAGAAGAGAAAAGCTCAAGGTAATTATGGAATTATAATCAATATCTTAAAAGAAGTAGGTAAATAAATAGAAATTTTTTTAAACAAAGATATATACCAAATGTCGAAAAGATAAAGATATACTAAATGACTGGAAGAATGCAATATCAATATTAATATTTAAAACAATGATAAAAAAGATATTAGAAATTGCAAACCTATGTCTTTTATCAATTCTGTACAAAATTGTTACCAAAATAATTACAATTTGTCTAGAGCGAACTTTGGATTTTAACCAACCAAAAGAACAAGCTGGATTTAAAAATGGTTTTAGTAAAGCGGATCACATCCAAGTATTGAGAGAAGTATAGAAAGAACCAATAAATATTAGTTGCTATTATGCTTTGGATTTGTAGATTATGAAAAGGCATTTCATTCTATAAGCATTTCTTCAGTGATTAAAACATTAAATCATCAAGATATTCAGGATATTATCATATTCTGAAAAATATTCATAAAAATGCAACAGTAACAATTATATTATATAATGATACTAAAAAAAATGAACATTCAGAAGGGTATACAACAGGGTGACTTCATATCTCCAAAAATTGTCACAGCAGTTTTGCAAAAAAAATATTTTGTGGATTAAAATAAAAAACTAAACAGTAAAAGTAAATAGAGATTATTTAAGATATTGATTTTGCAGATGATGTAATTGCTTTTGCAAATAATGCTTTAGAGCTTCAGGTATGTTGAAAGAATTATCAAATGAAAGTAGGATTAAAAGTGAGGAGTATGACATATACTAGTACCACCATATTACCCAGAATCAAATGGAATGGAAGAGAAGGCAATGCAATAATTGAAGTTAGCTCTAAATAAATTTACTAGCTCTAAATAAATTAAATTACTCAAGGACCAAAAACCACTAGATGTGGGAATACTGAACCAACACATCACTCCAGCCAGAGCCACTTGTAAAATCACAAGCAGAATTATTGATGGAAAGAAAATTGAGAAATAAACTATCCATCTTCCTGCTGAAAAAGGAACAACCAACAAGAATACTAGAAAATAACCATGCTGCTGGAGAAAAGATGTGGATAAAAGATAACCATTGAAAATTGTGGATTGAGGCCAAACAATAAAAGTAATTTCAGGAGTAACCTACAAGCGCCATATAAACCACATTAGAAAAACCTGGGTGGAAGCAAATGTAGACCTGAATGCTGAAAATTTTGAAAAACCAACTAAAATCGAAAAAACTACTCAACAGTAATTGACATTGAATCAGAAGAACCTAATATTATGGAACAATAACCAAACATTATAAAATGTCAGACTACCAAGAGATTTCGACGTCATCACCAACCCCTTAAAGGACTATATTTGCTATTCCAGAGAAAATTAAAATAAAATCTGTAGAGTTTGTCAGGAGTAGTACTCTGTGTGTGTGTATGTTGAAACAGGAAATGTCAAAGAAGATAAGTAAATAAATAAATAAAAATGGATTGAGCAGGCAATTATGAACTGACCAATAATGAAAGAATAGAAGTTTTCTCTAAGGACAGTGTGTGGACTATAAATGCCTGTTAGCTAATTAGTCTATGTCTTTTATTGGCATCAACATGCATCTGGAAGCTTAGTGGACTTCAACCCTGCAGTAATTGCCCAGTAGAATCATCACTGAAGGTGAAGAAAGAGGATGTAGGTATTAAAGAGGCTGCCATGGTTTACATTAAAATTTTCATATGTCTTATGGCTTTAATTATAAATAATAATTATTATACTACTGTTATCATTGATAATCTCATGTATTATAATTACAGGTATCAAATTGCTATATGCATATAAATATTCTATTAATTCCAATGGTATAAATTACTGTTTAACATTAAATAAGAAATAACTAAACATAGTGGTGTGTCTCATTTTTATTGTGCTAATCAATATATAGCAGATACATTAACTTCTAAAGTGAAATTTAATAAGTCTAAAACAAAAAAAAAAAAAGATAAACATTTAAACTTATTAGTATTCAACTTAGCAAATCATTTAGTTATTAAAATCACATTGCGATCAAACTGTCAAAATTAGAGTGTTGAACAATTAATCTCCAGCAAGCATTAAACATTGAATGCTAGATGATTGTCCGAAAACGATATTATTGAAACTGGTGAAGTTCAAACTAAAACCTTTTTCCAATTTTTTTTCTGGCTTCTTAATAAAACTTTTATTGGATTATTTTAAAAGCATTGAAATAAAATCTCTTAACAAAAAAATTATGCAAATATCTTAATAATAAAAGATACTGTATCATTAAAGATCTTACTATAATACTAAAACTAGAAGATTTACAAACTCAATATGTTCTCTATGTCATAAGGAAAAATACAAGCTATATAATTATTCACTTAATAGTTTCAATTATTAGATCTCAAATCCTTTTGCTGCAGTTTTTCCTTAACATATGAATAACTATTATTTATAGTTTTTATCTTATTAATTTCTAAGATGTCATTTTTATTTTAATTCAACATCTCAGAAGCTTCAAACATTTTTGTATAACAAACTAGCTAAAATAAAGAACAAAGATCAAGCATTCACTTTGCCTGACAACTTTTTAGCTACATGGAGTTTAATCATGCTACAATATGACTAGAATTAATAGATCTTAAAAAAATCTTTTTATACTATATATTAGCTTGAGTAAAATGTTCTGTAATTATTCAACGCTTTGGTTTGGATTTTATATTTATTAAGCCTTCTCTTTAGGACATGATCACACATATTGTAAGTCATAATCTCTATATAACACTTATTATTTATTAATACCAATGACTCTGAAGTTACTATCTCTTCTATCATTTATATTTCCTTAATTTGCATTTTTATTTATCTCTAGTTGGCATATATTTTAATAAAACTTATTTTTACTTTCCTTATCTTTTTTAATCAATTAATGGTATACCATCAAATAACCATCTTTGTACATATTGTATATCTATTGCTTTTTTACCCTAGTAAACCATTGCTTGCTATAATCTAATTTCATTTTAGTTAACCTGCTTTACTGTAACTTTATTTTGGTTAACCTGCTTAATTAATACACATTTTCATATTTCAAGTCTATGTACTATTTTTTATGCATTTATTTTTGTATGCAGTCATCATCTCTTTAATTTCAGAATCTATAAGTGATCACTCCTCATATTTTAGGTAATTATTTTAATAATAGCTTCAAAGACTTAACTTTTGATCAACATTTTCATCAGAAGGTTGATAACACACATATATCATGCCAATCCCCCATAATTCAATTTTTGATTGAGGCAATTTATTTTTGTAATCCACTTTTTTAATAATATTAATATTTTCATCAATTATATTACTTCTATGTTATCTATATTTTTAAAAAAAAAGATTTATTAAAAGTTCCATTCTTAATCTTCATTCTAAATTTTAAGGATGAATCATATTATATAAATGCTATAGATTTTAATGTTTTTTCCAAAAAATTTTTATAATGAAAAATATTTTAGAATTCTGACAAAATTATGAATACAGTTTTAATGTCTGATTGATTACTTATTTTAATTAATTTCTATTAAAATTAAAAAGCAAATGCCAAAATCATGGTTACATTGTACAATATTAGTATAGATATTAATCAATAAAAAATAACTGTCTCTGAATACTAAAAGGAAAAAAAAAGGAACCTTACTTGTACTTGTATAGGCTGCTGAGGTGAAGTTTGCTGTATAACTTGTCCCTGAATTTGGATTTGTGAGGCTGCAGGTTGGCCTTGTTGCTGTAGAGCTGCTTGATGTTGTTGTGCTAATTGGAAGTAATACTGCACTTGATCTGGCATCATTGCAGCAGTACGAACATTGTCATCCTGTAATTTTAATTATATTGTAATCAATTATGTAATTATTACATTATACAATATTATGAATGAGTACATTTTAAGTACCCTCTATTAACTTAATATCTAACTAAGATGTAATATAATAATCAAATTCTGAATTGTGAACTACATTAACACAAAACACAGAAAATAACTTTCAAGGGAACTTCCTTCTTCAGTTTTGCCAAGTGCCAACTAGCCACAAATAAGGATATGCTAAAATTTTATTTATATTAAGATTGAACTTGTTTTATTTCAAAGTACAAAAATTGAAACACACATTATTATTAAATTTATTTTTTATAGTTAATAATGATCAACAGTCACTCATAAATTAATATGCCATTCCAACTCTAAAAAAAAAAAAAAAAGGAAGAGAGAAAGAAAAAAACTATTCTAGAAATGAGTTTTGTGATAACTATATAAATCAATCTGTAAAACACAAATACATCCATATATACAACATAATGATCCATTTTTCTGTTACTTAATATTTGACGATGCTGTCTTTTAATTTCTTCAACAGAAAACTTTCTTTCTGAAATACTTCAATATCATGCCCAATTGTAGTTCTCCAATGAATTCTAGTCTCTGCCATATCTTCCCCATGCAAACAAATGATATTGCACTTATTTAGAATGACTTTGACATAATCTTTATATCATATTCAGTGGCTACCTCTCCCATAAAATTCATGCTTAAGTTCATCATGAAACACTCTTTTAAGAAAATCTTCCGTTATTCGATAATTTTACATGTTCAATACAACAGAGATATGATTTCAATAATATCACATTCAGAAAGCTAAACAATATTTTAAATGGTTTTATGATCTTGCCATTGTATTCTTAAAATTTTATGAAACATCTTTAAATGAAATTTTTCTAATGCATTTATATTGCACTGATAGTGTCCAAGTTTCATTTTTACATAATAAATTAGGCAAAATAACAGCTTTATATACAGCTAACTTAGTTGCAGTAGTTATTTCCCTGTGATGAACTACTGTATCTTTTAACTTGTTAAAAGCAGCAGCAGCACATTGCAGTCCATGTTGTACCTCAACATTTAAGTCTACTTTTATACTTATAATTACCCAGATATTTAAACTGATTTATGTTCTCAAGTTGATAACCATCCAGGTTAAAAGTTGCTGAAGATCTTCCTTCAATCACTAATTGATAAAGAACTTGAGTTTTTCAAACATTAATTAATAAACCCAAATCTTTATATGTTGCATTCAAAGTGTTAAAAATATTCTTTACACCATCTTTTAAACTGGCAAAACTAGCACAGTCATCAGCATATTATAAGTCCACAATCCAAGAAGAAATTTTTGTTTTAGTTTTTAATCAATTCAAATTAAAAATTCCACCATCAAATCTGTATCGCATTTGAATCCTTGTTTGATTTAGCCACTTATAAATAATTCCAAAGACCACTGTCATAAAAATTGAAAACATTGTTGGAGCAAGTATACATCCTTGTTTAACACCAGTTTTTATTTCAAATGCCTCAAGTTTACCATTTGTAGTAATAATGCTTCCTCTCATCCCACTGTGTAAAAGTTGTATAATATTAATAAATTTTGATGGACAATCAACTAATTTGAATCAATGCCATAGACCTATCCTATTAACTGAATGAAATGCCTTAGCCAAATCAATAAAAGCAATATATCAACAGTTCCTTTGTTTCCAACATTTTCCTTGCATTTTTCTGGCTACAAAAATTATGTTATAGTTTCTTTAAAATCACAAAGAATCTCTGGTAACAATTTATATGTAAATGGAAGCAATGCATTCAACAATAATCATACTCTATGATAACTTCTACATACTTGTTTAATCCCATTGATTTTAAAAATTAGAACAATAAAAACATCGTTAAGATTTCAAGCATCCATATATTACTAAAAAAATTCCAATGTTTTTGAAATTAATACATCATCTCTATATTTTAAAACTTTTCTGGGTATTTCATTAGGACCTGCAGTTTTTCCATTTTTAAGATTATAAGGAGCTATTTTGACTTCACTTAGCTGTATATCTCAGTCCAAATTTAAATTAGATGAAATAAATACATTGTTAAAAGTTATCCCCATTCTTGTATCACTTTTCAAAAGATGATCAAAATTCACTTTTCAACATCTTTAACAGCATTTCTAGATTTAATAGGATTGTGATACCATTTCTCAGATCCATATGTTGCTTTCAATGCATCAAAAAAAGATCTAGAATGATTGATCAGCAAATGTCTGTATCTTCTTAGAAGTTTAAATCCTCCAATCCTTTTTTAAGTCTTCTTGTCAGTCATTGAAGTACTATTTTAATTCCATATTTAATCTATTACTTTGCCAAACAAAAAATGGCATGTTTCATTTTAATTAAATTACTAATAATAAGATCACTGTAAACAAACTAATCATGATTCATCATCTTTTTAATGAACCCAAGAATAGATTTACTTGTATCCATTACATATTCCTTAAGAGACTTCCATACTTTAATAATATGAATCATTTCAAATCCAGTCATCAAATTGACTGTTGATTTATTTTGATTGTTGATCACTCATGATGATGAATAACATACTTATTTTAATGCTGTTGAATTTTTGCTGAATTATGCTTATACTTAGGGTAGTTAGCTGCTAATCTCTTAGAATGATCTCTCATGCTCATTATTATATATTTTATATTAAATATGGATAATTAATTTTATATTTATTTTGAACAGGGGTTGATAATGATTTGCCATCACCCCAGGCTCAACCCCAAAAATAGCGATAGCATTACAAATGTTACTCAACTTGTGGGACCTCTATTGAATACCCAATTGTGGAACATTATAACTGCAGATTTTCATGTATTAAAATCCCGTTTTTCTGTTAGCATTATAATATATTCTACAAGGAAATGATGGTGATGATAGGCTAACATAATAAGAGAAAGAATGTATTCTCTAATTTTTTTAATTTAGATATTTATCTATCTAAGCTTGATAAATTTAATAAAACAATTTTCTAGATCTAATAAAGCAATTTTTTTTTTTGCCCTGCATAGTTTAGTCGACTAATAGAATGCCAGAAGGTCCTCAGATGCATTCAAATGTCTTATGAATTCCTGGGCAATGAAGGCAAATAAGACATTGATCAAAGTTAAGTGATTTTAAGCATCAATAAAGTGACAACCAAAACTTAATTTTAAATATGGTAAATTACTTATTAATAAAATAATCAATTGATAATAATGGACACAGATCATTAAAATAATCAAAACATATTAGAATTAAAACTATAAATTTAATAGGCTTTTAAAGATATAATATCATAACTAATCAAATACAATATAACAAAACTCAAGATTAATAGTACCCATTGATATAATAATTATGATTGAACTATATGCATTCAATGCCATTTAAAGAACTACATAATGTCACATAATAAAAACAAATGACTTATTTTTTTAGTAGTTAATTCAATACAAGACAGTCAAATTTTATTATTTTTTAATAACTATTTATTTGTCTTATATTTCTAATTATTTTTACACTAATTTGTTTCAAATTTATTTTCTTTTAGCAATGGATATTCCTTGATCTATTTAATTTTAAATTCCCATTTCCAATCTTAAAAATTTGCCATATTATGGATCATATCTAGTACTGCATAATATCTTCTTTTTAACTCTCATATTATTATCACCCTTCTTAAAAAAAATATAACATTAAATTTATAAATGAGCAATAAATAGATGGAATGCTAATATTTCTCTCAATAAAATTAAACATACACTATATTAAATAATCAAATATGTAAATAATATTAAAAGTAAACAAATATTTTTTTGGCTTGACCATATTATTATAATTGGCTTGAAAAAATATTTCATATTCGAAGTTGAAACATAAAAAAATATAAAACAATAATCTCAATCATAAAAAGCTATTCAGTACTTTGGAATTTAATATTAATATAAAGGCAGGAAAATAATTTTTTTAAATAAATAGAATTGTGTGGAAATGATATTAGCACAATACATCAATATTATTTTATTCAAGTCATGGTGTATTTGAACTTTTGAATAGAATTCTTTTTAATCCGATGAATTTCATTTATACATTTAAACTCCCTTTTATCAAATCCTATTCTTAATTTCATTTTTAAATTTAAATTGATACATAACACTAAACTTTTAATTTCTCACATAGTACTCCTTCCGTTTTTATACATATCAGATAAATAATAAATTTCATGTAGTTCAGTATTGAAATTATATAACTCCATTTATTTTTCCTGCAGTTTTTACCACAAATTGAAAATGCATATTATGGTGGAACTTTCGTAGAATACTAAATTTAATTAAAATTATATATAAGTAATTTTTCTGAATTTACTTTCTTCAATTCTCTTGGATGAATAAACAATTCTTTTTAAATTACTATATTTTAGTTTTGGAAAATAATATTTAATTTTGTTTTTTAAGGTAATAGACTCGATATATCATTCTTTTTTATCTCTTCCCTACTTACATTTTTAAAAAAAATAAAAAATTAAATAAACCAGATTTAATAAATGTAAACATTCAAAATCATTTAAAATTAAATAAAAATGTTACAATGTTTTATTAGTATTTTTAATTATCATAATTTTTTTTTTGAAAATATGAAATAATAACAATAATACAAATAATAAATTCAGAATTTTACAGTGAGCTACATTCATACACCTTTTAAATATGTATATTTTTTAATATTTTAAAATAAAAAATTAAATGACAGAAATAAATATATTACCTGTCTTTTAGTAGGTTTTAGCTCATCTCTGGGAACAATATCAATAAGAAAATCAAACTGATCAAATTTGGTAATAGCCATTGCTATATCATTTCTCTACACCAAAAAAAGAAAACAAAAAACAACAATTTGTATATATTAATGACTAATTATTTTTGACATAATAAAATTGCAGAGATAACTTTAACTATGGTTTAAAGTTTATACTTGGATTAGAGATAATCTTTAGTTTAATAAATGGTTATTAATAATCATTAATACACCTGGGTCTCGTTTTATGCGGTAGATAGGTTCCTCAGAAAATGCGCGCACAAAAGAAATCGCACAAAAATAGACTTAACTTACCTTGAAAAATGGGGGATAGATTCTGTAAAATTGCATAAAAGCAAAGCAACAAGGAAAAATTACTTTAAAATTCACATTAAAAAAATAAGGAAATAAAGTATGACTAATAAAAAATTTCAAATATTTGAAAAAAATTAATACAAGACAAACTTTTTTTACTTTTTTTATTAACTACAGTATTTAATTTTACATTTTTTCATACATATTTTAATCATTACCGCTATTTGACAATATGTGTTTTTTTGTGAACTGGTAAGAAATCAGATTTGTGATGTGATGTACAACTAGCGTCACTTTCAATCTTGTGCTGTGTTAATGGTTTTCTGTTTCTATATTAAAAAAATAAGATCACAATCAAAACAAAAAGATTATACATTATCATTAGAAAGATTATTTTCAGTTTACAAGATCAATAAAATCTTCGTGATTTATTTTGAACAATCTAAAAAATTATTTATTTCTATTATATCTAACAAAATATGTTTTAAAAGTTTAAAATTTTTGAATATTTATTACGAGATTTTTATACGTAAATATAAATCTATTATTATTATTATTTACTCATTAGTATAAGTAGGTTATTTACATAGAAGCTAAGATTCTAAATACAGCTTCAGGCCATATGCACGTTAGCTGCTAATATAACGTTATATTTTTGAAAAAAAAAAAAGTATTTCAAATCAAAATAAGTTATTAATAATTTAAATTTCTTGATATCTAATAAATATAGTGAAATATGAAAGATATTAAGAAGAAACATGAATCGCATAACTTCAAAATCGCATTAAAATAATCCGCATAAAATGAGACCCAGGTGTATACTTATCTGAAGTGGTTGGTGTCAAAGTTGTGAGTGCAGTAAGTTTGACATTTGTAAATCAAAGTGTAATAAAACAATTAAATGATTCTTTATATAAAATTAATTAATTAAAATAATGACATATACCATAAATTAATAAATACCACAATTTATATAATTCACTCCAGATCAAACAACAATCCTAAAATCTCCATGATTCATGCTTCTTCCATCCATGATTACAAATTAAAATTTTTGGGAGATCCTAAAATTGGAGGTTTACAATAACTAATTCAAATAGCTAGGAGCATATTATATAAAAAAAATAGTAGGAATTCTTTCATTACTCACAAAATCTTCAGCTAACTTGAGACTTTTTCAGTATACTAACCTATTACGTATTAAGTCATTTCACAAATACACCTGGGTCTCATTTTACGTGATAGATAGGTTCCTCAGAAAACATGCGCAAATGAAATCGCGCAAAAATACACGTAACTTACATTGAAAAAGGGGGGATGCGGTCTGTGATTTTTCAAAATTCGCGTAAAAGCAAATCACCAATGTAAAATTACTTTAAAATTCGCGCAAAAAAAAAAAATAAGGAAATAAAATATGACTAAAAAAAAATTTCAAATTTGAAAAAAATTGATACAAGACAAACTTTTTTAACTATAATACTTAATTTTATTCAAAATAATATATTTTTATGCATAATTTACAGTACAGTAATTTACATTTTTTTATACACATTTTAATTATTATCGCTATTTGCCGAAAAACACGTTCGTTTGCAAACTGGTAAAAAAAATCAGATTTTTCACAAGAGGAAATACAACTAGTGCCAACTTCACACTCATGTTGTGTCAATGGTTTTCTGGTGACAATGTAATTAGTAATTAATCTTTGAGACGATGATTTTATTAATTGTTTATGAAACTAACAACTAAAAATTAAATTCTTATTTTTGTCTTTAATTTTCAATTCCATTTAAAAATCAAATTTCACATCACATTAATTTCAAGTCGCTGTAAGTAATTTTTAAATTGTTAATTACAATTAAAAATCAGATTTTAATTTTTAATTGTCAAATTTAATTATGCCCACTGCTATTACTCACCTTTTAAAAATAAACTTGTGGACACTAAATTATTAATAATTGATTACGTTCTTTTTTAAAAACTAAAACAGAATGTGATTTAAAATAAAAAATTAACACGCACAATGTTTGAACAAATTTACATTATAATATTGTAAAATTTAATGTGTGTATACATAAAATGTGGAAATCATGATTTTAATTTCATTATTGCATAAAATCTTACTATTATAAAGCACTGAAAATATTGAAATTACTAAGATGAAAGTCGAATTCCAATAATGTGCTATTACTTTCAATATAACGTATGTGCGCGAAATTTATTATTTAAAGTAATAGCGCATTATCGGAGTTCGACTTCCGGTGAAACATGAATCGCGTAACTTCAAAATCGTGTTAAATAAGTCCGCGTAAAAAGAGACCCAGGTTTATTACAAAAAAATCAAAATAAAAAGATGCTACTTAGTTTTCATTGAAGTTTTAAGCAAGCCAACTATAAATCCTCCAGACAAAAAAGAAATATATATGGATAGCATTCAAAAAGAACTTATACATGAGACCATATTGTTATTTCATTCATCCATTCCAATCAATCATAGCTTTAGCCATTTGAATGTATCACTTAGAAAAAAAAAAACATTTAATAAGAATAATCTACATCATATTTTTATATGCTACCAAGAAATCAAGATATTTATTTTTTGCAAGATAAAAATATATATATACATATTTTTTGGGAGTAGCAGTGATTTATATAATAACAATTTATATTTTAAATTATATCTAACAAGCAATAATATTAGATATACAAAATAAATATGAATTAAAAATACTTAATAATATTTATAAAAATGATTTGCTTTTTTTGTTGCTTTGCTTTTTTGCATCAGTTATATTGTAATCAATCTACATATTTTTAATTTTGATGCTTACATTTTCACAATGCAACAGTCTTCTTCAAAATTTATTTTCATGTATAAAAACATTCTCAAAGTTTTTTTTTTACTAGCACAAAAAAAAAAAAAAATGCTGAAAAAGATTGGTTCAATAGAAATTCTAAGCAAAAAAAATAAAAATCAGATGTAGACGAGTAAATAAAATCACTCATTATATAAACAGTGACTTAAACCAATGATAATTTACAATCTAATGTAATTAAACTAATTGCTAAATTTTCCAAAAGAACAGTTATGATAAAATTTCACAAGCATTAATGCTCAAAATCTATTTTTTGCTAATAAAAGAAGATCCACTTCTATATGTAGAAGTCATATATAAACAACAATTTGCAAAAATGAAATTAGTTGTTTTTCAAATAATCACAATAATAGTGTAATTTTGATGTTACTTTATTACCATGAATATCTGAAATACAATTCATTTAATTTTCATAAGTTACTGATATCTGAATTAGTTCTTATACATAATATCTAGTAGCCAGCCAATAAAAGAGGATTGCCTATCTGGTACTTTTTGTATAATGACTTAGTAATATGTAGGGTGGTTAATATATATATATGTTGCATAAATATGAGAACTAATTGTAATCATTATATCTAGTTAAATACAGAAAAATTCAAAAGAAGTAAAGATTTCTGTAGCAGAAATCAAATCCAGTAAATAATGCTGAGTGTCTAACTTAATATTTTTTTTGCTATTGCATTAAAAATATTATCAGAAGAAAAATAAAGCTGAATTCTGTGAGAAAAAAAGTAAACTCGAAAATTAATGGTAGAATTTTAAATTAAAAAAAAAGACTTAAAACTTCTTCTATCTGTAGTATACAAAGCTAAAAAAAATTAAGGCAATGAGTTAAAAGAAAATCTATTTGTCATGCATCATAATAATAAATAAATTGAATATCTATTAGCCAAAGTCGGCACACATATATTATATAAATATAGTGATTGTAGTTTTACATATGTATGTGAAACCACAAATAAAAATGACACCATAACTAAATGCAAGTTTTTTAAAAAAAAAAAATCATAAGAAAAAAGCAAAATTGAAACAATTTTTTTTTCTTTTTAAAATACTTTGATTTTATTATAGAATAATAAGTAAACAAATTTATTTAAACAATTAAATTCATAATTTGACAATGGCAATCCATCTCACATCCACTTAAAGATGATAGTGCCAAACTAATTCCAATTTTGACTATTAATCTTCATTAGAGTGAACACAGCTTTGTGATTTATTCCACAATTAAATATATAAATTAAAATTATTCACATGTAAACAAAGTTTATTAATAATGAAATTAACCTGTAAAGTCCTTCTTTTATTATCTTCTGTGTGGACCCATGCTCTAAGTGATAATTCTGTAATAAATATTTCTGCAGCCTTTGCAAACAACACAGGAGCTTCAGCACTAATCATCTAATAATACATTAAATTAAAAATATTATATATATGAAAAAATTAAAAATTAAATAATTGAAAACTAAAAAATTAAATGAAATGAACTGATATATCAATCAATAAATATTCAAAAGGAATGTAATGTGTATGTGATGAAAAATGATTTCTGTTCAAACAAACTCAGATTTCTGTGCATAGGCTACATGCTCAGAAATCCTATTAGCCAAGTTAAACATTCCATTCAAAACTTTTAAATACCACAATAAACTCATTTATTTTTCACTCCTTACTATTCAATTATTTTTCTAATTATAATTCACTTTTTCCTTCTTATTTTATTTTAATAGGGATTTTCATTAATTCCACTATCTGTTTTCATATTCCAGAATTTCATTATAAAAATCTAAACAAAAATCAAAAAATCTCTATATATTTGACTCTTTTTACTCTTAAATTTGTCTCTTTCTTGTCTCTTCATATAATCTATCCTGACTTCTTTCACATCCTCCATTCAAAAATTAAACATTCAATACTCTCCCCTCAATCCCCTATAAACTACATTTCTAACCAATTCCTTAATTCATTTTTGCCTGAATGAGAATATTATATAACACATAAATTCTGAATTATAACAATATAAGTCTCACAAATCTATTTTCAGAGGAACTCCCTTCATCAGCTGAGCCAAGCTTCATCATTATTAACCACAAACCAGAACAGGCTTGAATTTATTAATATTAAACAGATTTTCACACAACTATTAAATGTGATGTTCTTTATAATTACAATCACACATATATTTATATATTGGGTAAACAGAAATTATAACCAATTTTTTTTAAAAAACAAACTTAACCATTAATCTGTAAAGAAAAAATATTTCATTTTATGAAATTAACAATTATTAAGTGAATTAAATACACACATAACCAATTATGTCATAATAATCATTAAAGAAAAAAAAATTTGGTATCAAAGTCAACCATTATATGTGCTCAAATAAGATCATATATAGTTAGTTTCCTTACAATTTGTAAAATATTAATATATCTGACCCTATAATTTTATATCCACCACCTCTATATACATATGTCACAATAAAATAATGTAAATATATATATCCATCACCTTTATATACATATATCATAATAAAATAATGCAACTTAAAGGTATATATCATCACTTTAATTGACCAGATTATCATTCTCATTATTATTATTTTTTTAAATTATCACTTTTATTAATATAAAACAAATATATTCATTCAAAGCATGTGTTGATTTATTTTTACACGCATGTGTGAACTTTGACCTCTTTTACAATAGTATTTTCTTTTAATAGTTAAAATAAAGATTATAATCTAACAGGTTAAGAAAGTTTGACTTATATACATATAACAACTGTGTATTATGAATCAGTTATTTAAAATAAAATTAGTCTGACACAATTTAGTATTTGATTTTATTTTTTTTTCTTTCCCACTTACTAAAGTAGCCATCTTCAGCTCAATGCGTCAAAATATACCATGCCTTGTAGTGATTAAAAAACCTATTAAAGTTAATAAAGTTGCTCTAAAGTTTAAGATGCTGAAATAAAGTGTGTTAAAGAGATACCAAGCAGTAGCAAATTATAATCAATGATGATCAA
This sequence comes from Epiperipatus broadwayi, assembly GCA_028023455.1. Classification (NCBI taxonomy): domain Eukaryota; kingdom Metazoa; phylum Onychophora; class Udeonychophora; order Euonychophora; family Peripatidae; genus Epiperipatus; species Epiperipatus broadwayi. The sequence goes on along the minus strand of JAQFVV010012410.1, from coordinate 9,566,580 downwards.
GGATTCATATTTATCAAAGAACCTTATTGACTATTGTCTTTTGAACCTATCTTTTGCATAAACTTTAATATAAGCACATGTATGAAATAATTCTATTCAAATTATTCATAAAAATCCTTTATTATTACTATTTTAATATTTAGTTTCAGAAATAAATAATAATTATTACTATTACTTGGAAATGTTTTAACTAAATTAAATAGAATGATGATGATAATAATAATAATAAAATAAGTAAAAAACAAAGATAATAAGAACAAAAAAAAAAAGAAAAAAAAAAGGAAACTATAATACAAGTTAAAATAGATAAAAAATAATTTTGACTATTTCTTTAATACAATATCATCTTTTAGTCACTTAAAATTTTGTAAAATATTAAAAACAATAATAATAATTTTTCAGATAGAAACAACTAATTTGTATCTTTAAAGATATATATTAGTTATTCAATTAAAAACAATAGTGAAATTAATATAGAAAACGATTTTACTCACTTTTACATCCTCATCCAATTTCATAATTTTTTTTATCCTTGCCAAAGGCAGCTCTTGTGTTTTGAAGTCATGCTAAAAAGAATTAAAAATATATCTATAAAAAAAAGCTGACCAATGATAAAATGAAATACATAATAAGTATTTAACAATTAGTTTCAATATCATCAATTATCTGCAAAAAAAAAAAAAAAGATTTTGCACATTAGTTCAATGACTTATTCCTCTCTATTTTTTCAAACATTCATAAGTATTCATTTTTTTAGATCTTGAAATAATTTTTTTTCCGTCTTCCTCTTTCTGTGAACAAATCTTTCCAACATATCCTCCATAATTTCTCCAAGTCTAAATATAAGTTAATCCTCAATAAATAATTTTTCATTTACTTTACTCAATATTCTTATATAATTCTATAAACACTTTTTCCTCTTCCTTAATTCTGCTTCTTCATATATAACAATATATCTTTTTAAATAATTACAATCTTCTTACACCTTTTAAACAAAAATATTTATTATTATAATTACAGTTTCGACTGTTCTTCGCAGTCTTCTTTTAAAGCATTTATGGATTGAGTAATTTAGTAATATAATGTAATAAATGATGTATAGTGTTTAAGAGTGTTATTATATGTATAAATTGATTGTTAATTTATTGATGTATATATAAGTTTTGGTTATATTGTTATAATGTTTAAATTTTTGTAGATCTGAAGAAGACTGCAAGGAACAGTTGAAACTATAATTATAATAATAAATATTTTTGCTTAATAGGTGTAAGAAGATTGTAATTATTTTAAAAAGATATATTGTTGTTTTATTCAATATTTTCAGCACTGAAAAGTTTATCCTTTCAATTTATCTTTACTATTCGTCTTTACACAATATCTTTTCTCCTTTTTCTTGTAACCAAACAAGTATATAAAATTGTAGTTCAAACAAAATCCTTATTAAAAGCATATTAAAACATTACAATTCTCATCACATTTTCCATTATCAAAAAATTATTATTTTTATTCCTTTTAGGAACAAATTTATATTTAAATTCCTTTGGTTCTGCCAATGTAAGCTTAAGTAACCAAAAGATGCTAGTGCTTATTAAATTCCTATCCAGTACTATCCTATCCTTATTCCCAGATTGGTTTCTGAATTTTGGCTTTCATTTATGAGGAATTTTGAATCGGGATCATTATCTAGGAGCCATCTTTTATTCTTTTTGTACTATTAAACTGCCAATTTAAAAAGAAAAATAAGGCCAAAGATGATTGCTGGATGAAAAGTGCATAAGATTCCTCAAAATTCATGTAGGCTAGATCCAGATCCAAAAACTACTCATTGATAAAGGCCATTAGTCAGAAACAAATCTGATGATAAGAAAGCACTAATAGGGATTTAATAATTCCTAACATATAGCATTTATTTATTCTTCAAGCTTATAATTGCTAGAAAAACTGAAGCAATGGAAATATAGGATTTTTCTTCTGAAAAGCATTGGGTAGCTGGTGTCATGTAATGTTTGTTTGGTTTTATACTTATATTTTTTAGAACCTGCTCTCTTATATATATCATTATAAATCTTTTATCACTTTTCTTTATTTACATTCCAAACTTTCTATAAATTTTATTTTTCTTATTTAACATTTTAAATGACATTTACAATATTTGCAAGTACTTTTTTAGCATCCAGCAAAACCAAAGCAGCAAATTATTCTATCACTGATGCTAGCACCATCTATAATAAACAACACCAATTTAGAAATTCATCTAAATGAATATTAAACTAATGAGATATGTAATATTCAATTTTTATATTTCTGACTATATTATCTGAGCCATAAGTAACAAGTCTAGTTGATGTATAAAAATATTTTGTTTCATTTACTAATTAATTAATATTTAGCCCTCTTTCCAAATTATAGAGGTCTTTAAAACATTCAATAAAGCAACTTAATCTACTCCATGTAATACCTCAAACAAGCTGAATGAGTCACATACAGACCCCCCCCCCTTTTTTTTTGTATAACTCTCAATAATAGTTAGTGCCTTAATATTTTCTAAATATAAATTACTCTTCATCTAATATTAAATCTAGCATGATAAAAATGCTTTACTCAATATTTTTAACATGCACATAAGATTTAATTTGTTCTAAATTCTCATGTTTTCATTTAAACAATAGAGAAACATCTCATCTAAATATAATATTTTGCAATAAAAGACTAAAACACAATCTTATTCCATTCCATTTAAGATTAATTTTGGATAAGAGCTAATTTATTTTCCTCATTTATCAAGGATTAGATCTAAAATAATTTCTAGAAATAACATTCATGGAAAGCTTATTAGCACTACTTAGTATTCTCAATACTATGCTGGAGAAAGGTTCCATAAGCTTCTGGATACTCAATTATATATTATCAAGAGAAATTATTACTGGTATACCAAGTTTAGGCCTTAACATTGTTTTTTTGTTTTTTTTTTCACATTACATTAGATATCAAAAGAGAAGAGGTCTTACAAAGTTTTTTAAACAAGTTGTTAAGTCAGTTAGATATTTCCATAACTCCAAACATAGTTTCACTATCTACAATTAGTCTCAGATCAAAATCTTTATGAACATTCAATGAATAAACTATAATGAAAGAATTGTGGCATAAAAAATGGAATTCTTATGAAGTTCCAAATAAATTTTTTCTTCCAAATCCAATAATAGAGTGAGCTTAATTTAATCCTCCTAGATATATCTGGAATTTCATCAGAGCAGATTTTAGGATAACCCATCATTATTGTATTCAGATGCTTAATAAATGGAATTTGACAGCCACAGACCTGTATAGATAGATGTGAACAAACACAAACCATTTAATTAATGATTGTCAAATTTATGAGTACAATGCAAGAAATGAGGATTCAATAAAATTACTATTTAATATATCACCTGGTTGAAGTCTTTACAGGTTCCTTCATGATATATTGCTAATAATTAAACTGATTAGAAAAAAAATCCACATGTTAAATAAAATTTTGGTTTTATTTCAAACACCAAAAATAACAGAAACCAAGTTACAATCCAGTATCTTGATCTTTAAAGCCTGCAACTCTACTATGGCATTAAACTTAAATAAATGTTGAAAATAAAAATTCCAATGGATATTAGATTAGCTGAGTCATAAATAAAATTATAAATATCAATTAATTCTCTCAAATCTTTTCCCCATAGCTTTTAATAATTCAAATGGAACTTAATCAATTACCTACACTTTGTCATTCTGAACTTAGCTGTAGTTTCTTACTCATCTTCCATTACAGCACAATATTTCACTTTATTTATTAAATCCCCCCCCCCCCCATAAACACAGATGATAATATATTATTTTTATTCTAAAATCGGTTAGATAATCTTACCAGCTTTTCATTAGAACTATTTTCTTTACTAATAATTTTACTTGGAAAACAATAAAAAAAAAAATTATTTAAATGAATAGAGCTCACCAAATAAGTTTTAAACTCCATATCTTTGGGGCCTAATTGAGAAAAGAGACATATGAAAAATGATGACCAATATTTTCAATTAATAAAGTATGAGTATGGAAAAGAGAGTATTCCTTAAAAGTGTTTATTAGTTCACAGTTCATGTGTAATGGTTTATCCCTAATGATTGCTACAGATTAAAACATAGTGCTATATAAATAAATTACTTATATATGTTTAATATTACATCTAATACTGACTGATCCATAAATTACAAAAATTTTGCAGATGTCAATAATAAAAATGTAGCAAATGGAATTAAAAGTGATTAATTAATATCTTCATGCTCTCATTTCCCCAATGCTTAAAATTTGCCTATACATATACATTTAGGTTAAAAAGATAGAGTGATTCATTATATCTTTTCAAAAGACTTTATCATGTGTTTGGAAAGGAGAGTATTCCTTTAAAATGTTTATTAGTTTACAGCACATATGTATTGGGTGATTCCTAACGATTATTACAGATTAAAACATAATGCTATATAAATAAATTACTCATTAAAATATGAATAGAAAATTAAATGTTACAAAAAAAGTTCTATTTGAAATATAAAATTTGTATCAATTTTCTTTTTTAAATAAATAAAAAAAAAAAATGACATGAAAAGAGATTCATTGTTTTTTAATTGATTCACATATTATATTTAAAGTAAATTCATTTTATTTTTTGCAACAATTTTTCTTAATTCTATTCATAAATGTATTTGAAACTATATCAAATATTTATTTAAATTTAGAGTAAATTTTCTGACTCACTGCTAAAAACTGAAATGCATTTACCTGCAAGAATTTTGAAACGATTCATAAAAGCAAAATCAATGAAACTACTATCTGAATTTTACAAAATTTTTATCAACTGCGCAAAATAGGATAAGAGTGAGGCAAAACAAAAAGGCTTTAAATCTATCAAAATTGAAGTCACATGACCTTTGCCAATCAATCACAGATCACTATAGTAAAAATATTTTCTATTTTCTTTTTACTTAATAATAATTATTTCATAAATAATCATGCTTGTTGTATCATTAAGACTATCACCAATTACAAATACTTCACAATAAAATCTCTTGCTGCATAATTTTAATGAGGTAAATTTATCAAAATATTTACTAACAATGTTCAATAATTATTAAATTGTACTTTTCTGTTAAAATACTCTAGATAAATTTATTACAATAACAAATTAAACACATACTTGAAACATATATAAATAAGCCAAGAAAATTTGCAATGGTTTTGCAATCATTTAGTGTACATGTATGCATCTATACAAAACCAGAAATCTATCATATTTATTACATTACCTATAACCATTTAAACTTGTACATGTGTTTGCATTCTTGTTTTCTAAAGGATTATATTTTTATTTTAAGTTATTGAAACTAAATATGGCAGTAGTGCTATCCCTAAATTATTAAAACAACAGTTTCTCTTCTTTACAAAAAATATGAAACAGGTCTCGGACAAAATTTCATGTGAATCTAATTAGATAAAAAGGACATATGGGTAATCAAAATAAACCCTATTTTCACAGGAAGAAAGTTTTAAAACATCTAACAATTATCTGAATATCTTCATGAATGCCAATTTGAGAAAATTTTTGTTATCTAGCTATCTAGACTTCTACTTTATTTAACTATTTGATAATCGCCTTAAGTAATCAGAGAAATTGCTTGGATGAATGGGAGAAAAAATTGATAAATGAAGCAAAGAAAAGAAAGGGACTGATAAAAAAATTAACAGTATTTTCATATAAATAAATATGATGTAGGAAGAATTGTATGGAAGGGAGTGGTAGTAACAGGATTGACTTGTAGTAATGATGCATTATGTGTCAGTAAAGGGGTGTTAGATTACTTAGAAAAAGTACAAAGAGAAGTAGGAAGACATGCATTAGATGCAGATGTGTGGATAACAAAGGAGGCAAGTCAAGAAGAAATGGGATGGTCAAGTTTTTATGAGAGATGCAAAAAACAGAATGAAAATGTTCGGTAGATTGTAATGTAGGGATAGTAAAAGAATAGCTAAAATAGCATTCAATTGGGTTAAGAGTAAAGAACAGACAACAGAATGGGTGAAAAAGATAGTACAGTATGCAAAAGATTTGGATAAAGACTTTATGTCAGTATATTTGTACAAAAGATGGAATGATTGTATTAGGAGAATTGTTGAGTGTTATAGTAGCAAAGAATGGTATAGAATAGATGCATTAATAAAAAATAGGGAGTTTGAGAGATGGAGAACTAGTACGTAGAGTAAAAATAATTTAAAGATATACAGAAGCAAACAGAATATTGGGTGCGAGTTAATTTACGATAATAGCAAGAAAAATAGTTTACTGTTTAAAGCTCAAACAGGATCATTAGCACCAAGGGAATATACACATAAATGGAAGAATGTGGATGATTTAGTCTGCAAGTTATGTAAGAAAAGCATGGAAAATATTAGACATCTGCTATTTGAATGTAAATGCTTTCAAGCAGAAAAAGTACAAATAATGAAGTTGTGGGAAAATAAATACAGAAAGTGGGTTCTTGGTTTTTATGCTGGGTTTGGAAAATGATAAGGGGGAATCTAGATATAAAGGCCATACAGTGGACAAAGATGATGTTGGTGGAAATGGGATGGAGCAGGATAGAGAAGAATATGGGAGAAGCTTAGGGAGGGGAATAGAAAGGGAAGATAAAGTGTCTAACAGGTTTCTCTGAGCATAGTGTATGAGAGATTCCTGGCTTCAATAAAGGAAAAGTCATAGCACATTGTATTGCTACTGTTTAAACAGCTTATGCAAGCATAAGAAATAGTGATCATATGATGCCTTAATTTATTTAATAACATTGTGATTTTTTTTTTTTTTTTTGCAACAGGTAATACATATATTAAGTATCTAAACAAAATTTAAGATTACTGCTAATTAAATTGCCAATATTAAATTGACTAAGTTCTGATGTCACATTAATATAACCAAACATAATTTTTTCAGTAACCATTTCAAAGCTTACAACACTAATTTTCACTTGTTTGCGAAGATATTGCTTGAATCTTAATGTAATGTACATATCCAAACACTTTAAATACCAATTCCAAGACTGCATAAATTTCAAAGCATAAAAAAAATCACAAAGCACTCTAATATAATTGCTTCCAAGTTAATATTTGATATAACTGGAGTGTGTGCATTGCATTGCGATTTAAGTATTATGTTCACAGCTAGCTGAAGATTGATATTCTAAGCCATAAAATGATCATACTGAAGATTTTATACTTAGTTATTTTAATTTGACATCTAAGCTTTGTAAGATTTAGCGTCTCTGATTTAACTAGCTGCAATCTTAAAATTTATTTGGACAATTAATTTATAAATTATTTCCAGTTTATCTTTGAACACATTTGGCTTATATTTTATATACATATGCTTCATCTTAAAGATTTATTACTTAACTTAAAAACGATATTAATAATCTCCCAACAAGTTTAAACTCATTACATATTTTGAGATAATTTACAATTAATTGCTTTTCAAGCATATTAGATAAAGCAAACACAGCTGCTCCTGTAGATCTGACAGAAATTTTATCCATTACAGCTTAACTTTTTTCCAGAATTTTGTTTTATTTCTTCTTTTCTAATAATTTTTTTTTTCCATATTTTTTATTATTGCAGTGAAATATGTGAATAACATATTATTTTGTATGTAATGAGTTTAATCACTAATATATGCTTAATTCTATATACGGCACAGAAATAAAAATGTGTGAGAATAAATAAAAGCTTATATATTTTAAAGGAGTACATAGATAATAATGCCTCTTTATTCACGACATTTTGTTCCAATCCTTATTACAGATAATAGCAAACTGTATTATAATATGCGTTTTAAACAGATATATAGAAATGGGTTCTGAAAACAAGAAATTAAAATTTAGAAAATTGGAAAAAAATTATTTCTAACTTTTTTCAATGTTTACTTTATTATTTTTTAAATCATGGATAATTGAAATCATAGTTATGGGGAAAATACTGTATCAAACTTGAAGAGAATTATAAACAAAGGACCGACAATGATCAAATAGCATCCTGTTGTTTTGTTACATCTATTTGTATTTAAATTTAATATGCATAGACATGTATAAAGTATTATATTTTTAATAATTATATGAAATATTATATTAAAAGTTTTTTCAGTACTTACATAGTCTGGAAGTGAAATTTTAGTTTTCATTATTTATGATTGCTAAATATTTGATAGTATGTTTTATTAATTAATTAAATAAATTTATCTTTCAAAGATTTAAAAAATAATTTTTAACAAAGTTGTAAATAACAACTCCACTTTTTGTCTTAATGTCAATTAATTTATATGACAAAAGATGGCTATATTTAAAGCATAAGTAGATTAGTGGTAGCTAAAAGTTAATAAAGAATGCATAATAGATGTAAAAATACTCTAGAGATCTTCAATACTTAATTAAATAAAATATACCATCAAATATTTAGCTATCATAAATAATCATAATGATTTTAATGAAGACTAAAATTTCACCACCAAACTAATACTTAAGCACTGTTTTTTCTCTAATTTACAATATTTACTTACAACACTCATATTACGAATATCATCAAGAACCCGTTGCCAAAATGTCTGTAACATTTGGGATGCTTCAGAAGTCACTGGTGGACCACTGTTTGGTTGATGATAATTTGGATCAGACTGAGACATGTTTACAACCATGCTTTAAAACAAAATTATACATATAAAGATATAAAAAAGCAATAACAAATGAAAGAAATAACTAAATAGTAAAAAATTAACAAACAATAAAATTATATATATTCTTATTAAAAAGCAAATAAATTTTAAATATTCAAAATGCAACTGCGAATTCCATTATACACAATTGTAGCCTGCAGAGTGTTGTTTATTATATTAAAAGTAAAGCAACATATATTTAATTTGCATTATCAGAGCTAATCTTTCTTGCATCTCTTTACTATTGAATCATTAATATAGGTACAAGAAATCCACAGATTTTAAATGTTAGTATGAGATATATCATCAGACTGCCTTCTACCAATCAGTTTTCTTTAGGCAAAAGCAATGCTTTGAACGACAGTTATCCAGAAAGTATCTTTTACACCTTTAATACTAATCAAGTCAATGTTATAAATTTTCATATAACTTAAGATGAACTATAGATAGCTTAGAATTGAGGTTATTATAATATGCAGTTTCTGATCTAGTTTCAGGTAGGTCTAAATAATCAAGACAAAGATGATTAAAAATTTAAAGTTCACAACTTTAGTAATATGATTAAAATAAAAGATGCCAGCTGCATGACTATAAGAAACTGGGCTCTTTATCGAAGGTTATTAGCCCAAACTAATCTTAGGAACTGTTTAACAATACTGTCTAGTATTGATTGTTCATGTTTACACTGGTAATTAAGAAGTGATGAAAACTGGATTAGTTGAAATACAAATTTGGATAAAATATATTTTGGATCAAAGTTTTCTGAATTAAGAGATTTTTAAGATTTCTTAATTAAGCTTTTTTAAAAAAGTTATACTATTGTACTTATTACCTAGTGCAATTAATAACAGTATTACTGTAACAGAAATCTTCTTCTAAACAATTATAATGAGGACATTTTGTTATAACTACCATAAGCATGACCATAACAAGTTTCAGAATTATTAAAATTAGCTTTTTATTCTTCCTGGAGATGCTTTTAATTTAATAAAATAATAATTAACAAAAAAAAAGAGGTAATTTTAAATCATTCAATACAGAAATATAGATTGAAAAGTTAGGTACTAAATTTATTAATTCTAAATCACCATATTGTCTCCAGATAAAACACTTAATATATTGCTGGACAAGCAGAATAGCATAAGAACACAATCTTAAGATATTTAAAATGTTTAAATCATTAGCTTGAATAGCAAATTTTCCCATAATGATTCAGCAAATTTACTATTTTCATCAACCCATTTTTAATTAAGATATTTCTTATCTATTTATATCCAATCAATAATTGTTTTAATAGCTTGTGTGGATTATCATAGTGGTAGAAGATTCCATGAACAATTCTTAACTGAATAACATAAAAACACTCTATTTAGACTAATAAAATGGACACTAGAGTTGCTTGAATATCACATGATCTTCCAAGCAATAAACCACATGAATAATGTACTACCATGGCTTTAATCCATCATATTCCTTTAAATAATTACATTTTTATTTTAGATTTTGAAGATTATATTTTTTAATAATAAATACAAATAAGCATAATATATAGAGTAAAAGTTTTTTTTTTAAAAAAAAAACATGAATGGTCTAACAAAAGTATTCCATGTTATTTTTTTATTTCAATATTTTTATTGACTTAACTAACAAAAAATTTGATGAATGTAATTCTCAAATTACTGATTTCAAATCAATCAGGATAACTACAAAATTAATATTATTATTAGCAAAGTAAAAATGATTTATTAATGATATCTATATTATTAAAGCAGGCAAAAATCTTTATATATATTGCTGCTCAGTGCAAGCAAGAGTAATCAATGGATGCCAGAAGGCTTGTGCATAAAATCCCTATCTAGTATCTACTCATCCAATATCTCCAGACTAGTTTCTGGCTTGTGGCCTTTGTCAGTGAGGAGCCATTGATTATTCTGGCTTGCACTGAGTGGCAATACATATAGAGATTTTTGCTTGTTTTAATAATAGTTTTGAGCAAGCATAAGAAATGGTGATCATATGATATCTATAAAATTTTCTGAAGTTAAAGAGAATAATTTTAGGGAAAATGTATCCTTCCACTCCTCTCTTGAATTCACACATATATATATACATATAACAAATAATTGTCAAATATACAAATAAAGTATAATAATAAATAAATGCTATGTCAACAATAAACTATTGTGAGACTAAAGACAAATCTATGGCAATGCATTAGTTTCAAAGTACAACTATATATTTTTCCATACTTACACAAAGCAACAACATTCTTTTTTTTTTCATATGTCAAAACATCGTCTGGGAAGCGAACCCGGGACAACTGCTTGTAAGGCAGCTGTGCTGCCCACTCGACCACTAACGCTTGGCAACAACATTCATTTTTAACTGTAGTTTATGTGCTTCATAGTCATGTTATGTACTTATTACTCAATTGAAATCAATATTACATACACCCACATACATTCTAAAATGCTCTCCACAGAACAATTTGAATTAAAAATTTTAAATCTCCAAATCTATACAGCTTTCAATTGTATAGAAACTTAACAATGAATGAATTAAGTCAATGTGATTATCATAATCAAATCCGAGAATAATGGCTCAATCCATCAATTATTTTTTCTACAGTAAGGAATTCTGAAAAATTTTCTCAACTATTATTAAATAATAATATTTGGTGTACTATTTCAAAAACAGAGATAATATAGCTTCAAAAAAATGAGGAGTATTATTTGCAGTAAGTATTATTAGATGTCTAGAATTGAGCAACTCTTTAATACAAAGATTTGAATGGGTACTATGATCATATGCAATGTTTCCTTCTGAAGCACGTGACAAATAAATATCAGAAAGCACATTCAGTAAATGATGTACAGGAATTCAATTTTTGTTTATAATTTTCCATGTTTTCTCTCCAAAAATATAATGTGCACATTGTAATTCCTAATCAGGTATTAAGAATATATTTTATATCATTTAAGAACATTCTCATTTCTATATTGCCTGGTTAAAATATTTTTATCTGACACATCATTGCAAAATCCCACAAATTACTTTCATTTCTTTAGTATGACACACTAATAAAATTCCGGATCAAGTTAAAAAAATAAAAATCTGTGAATAATGTCATTTACTTATAAATACAGCCTATAATTGTGATATTAAAAATAAATAAATTTAAAAGAAAATAGATTTTTAAATAATTTTAAAAATTAAATTAAACACTTCTAGAAAAAGATTAATAAGGTAATAATAAAAGGGAAAATCTATTTTATCTAAGAATCTTAACAACTTATAAATATTAAGGTCTCAATTTTTTTACATTGACCGTGTTTATTACTCAAATCTATGCCAATATAGACATTTCTTTCTTGGGCAATTTGATTTTATAAAAATAACAACCCTTGCTATATAAAAATTAAATCAATTAACTGAGTAGCTTTCTAAAATAAAGCTTCTATTTAAATGCAGAATTTTTTATGTAGATCATAACCAAAAAATTCAGTGTAATAATTGTTCCAAACGTGTTTAAAAATCAATGATTTTCATGGGGAAAAAAAACTTCAAATGTTTAAATTTTGCTAAATAAAATGAAGAATGTGAGAATAAATGTGTACTATATATACAGAGGCTTAACATATTTTTAACGTGTTTATTTAACATTATTCAATAACATTAAAAAACTTAGATGAAAGTTTAATCTCAATAAAATGGTGCTGAATGCCATTTTTAACAAAGGTAAACCATGAACTCAACAATTAAAAAGTTTGATACCTTCTTCATTATCAAAACAAGCTGCATCATATTTTTGTTTATCTGTGTGCTGACACTTTTATGATTACCCAAATTATTCTAAGACTTTATCTTTCAGTTAACTAGATGTCTATTTTCCAATTCATATTGACTCATAGCTGGACTGTCAATCGGCTAACAGAACAAAAAATTTCACATTTAACTAAATTTGAATAATATATCAAGATATAACAATGTATTAATGTTTTTTAATATTATTATTATTAAATTTAAGTATTTGTCATTTAATTTTCTATATTTGTAATCTATAATAAATTCATTTCTCCCTTGCACTTTTTAACAATATTTTTCAGAACTGTACAATATAATTTTATTAATCATTTCTTGTTTATTTACATATATAAATATTTATGAATACACATATTTTATAAAATTTGATTTTTCTGTAAATTATGATTTGCTTAATTAAAAAACAAATAGCTTGCAAGTAACAGAAAGTTTAGAAATTCTATAATATACACACACACAAATGTAACTTATCATGCAATAAGAGTACTGCTACAACTTTTAATTTAACCAATAATTTCTATGAGAAGTGATTTATTATACATACTTATTAACAAACTCTTTTAATTTTATATTTTCTGTTATACAGTTAAAAATATGATTTTGTTTTTTTAAAAAAGAAATCAATCACATCCTTGTAACTTATGTATATAAGTTTAGATAACATCAGTATAAAACTGCTGATTATGCATCTAAAATTTATACTGAGTTTCATCATTGTTCTTTTAACAATTCTTCATAAGGATGCTGCATGTTTTTATTCATTTAAATATCTTACCTTTCATTTTTTAATCTTATTTTAATTCTATTTTGTTTTGCCATCTTCTACTAGTTTTGTTTACATTTTCATAATATCTTACTATTATGTATAAATGGATAGTGGCAATATAAAATGATGGCAACTTTTTACCAACAGCAAAATGAGAATCCCCCATATTCTATAATGCAAATCATAAAAAAAGTAGAAAAAAAAACAATTACAAGAGAGCAGAAACAAGGATATTTCTCAGTATTACTAGTGATGTTATATGGTTATATAAACCATTTGGGTGTTTAAATTGATCTTGCATATTGGGGAAGGGGAATTTCAAACTACAAAATTAACATCACTATTAGAATATTAGGACATGAAACAAAAAAGCGAGCATAATATGCAGATAGAAATGAATTTTTAATCCATTAACATGTTAGAGAGAACTATCACAATTCATAAGACAGCAAAGAAGAAATATAGATTTTAACAGAAAAAACTATCATTAGTTCACCACTGTAGAAATTTATTCATGATAACTATAAAACAAGTTTATGTTATAACAAGTTACAAAATCTAAGAAAAAACTAGAAGTTTATGGACAAAAAAATTGATAAAAATCATGACAATTATCAATGACTTACATGACAAAATTGAAAATGGAATGGACAGAGCTATCATGAGAAAATATGGACTTGGAAGCAAAAATAAGGGGGGGGGGGATAGATACTAAAAGTTTTCTGAAACCTAATACTCTATATCTAAATAATGTATTATAGGAATGTTATAAAGAAATTCAACTTATATGCAATTGAAAATTATTGAACACCACCATATGTTTCTAAAATCAGTTTTGCTACTCTTTTATAGTTCAGAATCATCTACTGTAAGTCCAAGTAATCAGTGGATATTAGGGATAGTATAATACTACAATATCCACATCTCCAGATTAAGTTTTTAGATTTTGTCTTCATTAATGAACATTTGGAATTCAATGCTAATAGCCTAAAATGAAAAAACTTTTAAGTTTTTAAATCCAAGCAAATTCACAGTTAGATATATTTGGTCTAAAAATGATATTTCTAAAAGATGTAAGAGTTGGCTTGGATTCAAAACATTAGGATTTTTTATTTATTTCTGGCTATTACTTTATCAGGGGATGCAAATATTATGCATTATACTATCTAGACTCTAATGAATACCTCTACTAGGTATGGTGAATAGAACGGCTCTTGATACAAAATCAGATGAATTACTAACGTGAAAGAAAAATCTGAGAAAAAATTAATTCAATGAAATACTTAAAAAAAACCCATCACAATTTTTATGGTAAAAAAAAAAATAAAATAAATAAAAACAAAAAAACTCATCACCAACAACAAATGAAAATCAAAAACAATACATTTATATTTGCAAAGAAAAAGAGCTAAAATTAAAGATATAATCTTTTGAAAAAACTGAATTTTAAAAAAGCAGTCAATAACAACAAAATCAGCATTGTAGAACATATCAAAGACATTTAAAATAAAAATAAGAACAGCATTATGAAAGATTTAGGAGATCAAACAAATTCTAGCAGCGCATAAATTTATAAAAAAATGCAAATGAATATGTTAGGTTGCACTCAAAGTAAGAATGATCAAATAGTAATGAAAGCAATATACAGAAACACTACATTAAGAACAATAAACTAGTTTAATTTTCATAGATAGCTGCATAAAGAAATCTTAAATAATAGAAGATGAGAGAGATCAAATTACTTTGAACTCATTTCCAAAAAATATGGCTTACGAAATTGTGTCAATGCATCAAAACATTATATAGAAAAATGAATTTATTAAAGCATTAATAAAATTACATTAATTTAGAAAACCATTCGATGACCTACAGATTGAACGAAATCAAACTAATAAAAATTTGTTTTATACTCTGCTAGGAAAATGATGCAGAACTTCATTCAATATAGATTAAAGCATTATATTAAAAGAGAATTTCCAAATATTTATAATGTGATTTCAGAAATTGATGACAGGAGACAAATTTGCTAATATGCATCAAAAAACTGAAAAGTCTGGGAAATATGTCAAGCATTGGCGGTTGAGAGGTCAGCGACAGCTGCTTGTAATGTGTTTACAAGCAGTTGTCCCCGGTTAGCTTCCCGGCTGATGCTATGACTCATGAGAAAAAAAAAAAAAAAGTCTAGGAAATATCAAAAGACAAATATTTTATTGATGGTAACAAGAACTGTCAAGTTTAGTTTTTATGCTACATTATATAACATTAAAAAAATAATATTAGATCACATTGTTGTTATGTGAATGTTCTACATGAGACTGGATAAAAAAACTGGACAGGTCTAACAATTATCATTCAATTATTCAACTTGCACAGCAAGTATTTGGAAACTCAGCTTCTTAGATATTGCACATTTACAATATAATTTCTGCTATATTACTTAAATATTTTTCTTAATTAGAAAAAAATAATCAACTAAATAGTAATAATAAATATAAAATTGTAATCAAAATAAATAATCCAAATTTAATAATAATAATAAAAAAATTCATTCATTTTTTACTTATTGAATTATAGCTAATGAATTTTTTTTTTTATCATTTCTATTCATGTCTGGAATTTATTTTAAATAGTGATTCATCTGTTTCCTCAATCCATTCATATCTACTAAATATTTCTAGTCTGCAAACTATACTCCAAATTTTGTAGTAATTAGACATTCAAATCATTAAAATAATTGTAATTCTTTTTAAAGAATATATCTTATATATTAATTTAAAAAAAATCAATTAATAAGTATATATTTTAATTTTGAAATCACTAGAAATAATGTGCATTAACAAAGAAAATAAATGATCCTTAATGTATGTTATTTTAATCCTTTTAAATTATGTGAATTTTCAGTGTAATGAATGTATCATAGAACAGACCTTAATTGTTGTCTTGAATATAAATGTGCTGCACTGAAAATACATGACTTGAAATAATAAATGCTTATAATTGGATTTTCTTAGTTAATACACATTATTATTAATGCACTATTTATTATACACAAAGGTAACAAAATATAGACTGAATATGAAAATGAGAAAAATTTAAAATATTTATTTAAATGAGTGTCTAGTAGTAACCAATAAGATTACAAAATGATTGACAAATGTTGAATATAATCAGTATAAGCTTTCAGGATTCAAAAGCTTTTTATGTTGTAATGTTTATTTATGAGATAAATAGAAAGCAGAATTTTGAGAACTAAAGTAAAGACCGATTATAATGAGTTTTTTAATATAGACATTTAAAGTTGTTTTATAATAAAATCAAATTAAAACAGAATAAGATTAAAATAAAGAATGAATTCCATTGTCTTATATTCCTAAATTTACAAGAAATGTTTTTCAAAGATTTTAATATAAGATTTAGATCTCCATCTTTATAGATTAATAGGTACTATTAAGGGCAGAATAAACAATACTGATAAATATAAACCTGTGTATTATATTGTACGTGGGGATCTGAGTATTTATTATAGTGGACATAAGGCTAGTTTATATATCATAGGCAAAGTATTTAACAATATAAAAAAATCTAAATCTAAATGCCCAATTTAACTGTTTTCTTTTATAATGGGAAAAAATCTGGGCATAATTGTTGCCTTCAGAAAACTAACATTGTACGTAATAAATAAAATAATAGGAAAAGAAACAAGAAAGCTTGGTAAGTTTACTATTCTAACACATAGAATATGCTCTGGAATTTTGATGATCCATCAACTTTTTCTATTTTGTTAACAGTTAATTTCTGTGAATCTGAAATACTGCACTGAAATGTGCTTGGCTGTTAATATTTTATATTTACTCTGTATTACATATTGACTATGTATGTTTTCTTATATAAGTAAATATTTATTGTAAAGAATTTCTATCATATCAGTATTATGTCTTTCTTACTAGATCAAAAGAAAAATCAATATTTATGAAAGATAGTGCTTTGATACGTAATTTAATTATTGTTAAAAGCATAATTTGAATCTTGAGTTAAAAAAATATTACTAATAATCATTACTGTATTTATTCAAAGAGGATATCAAAACTGTGAAAGCAGAAAGATCGATTGTTGTAGGAATTTAATAATGTGAACTAGTGGTTGCAAGATATTATATCAGTTAGTGTAAACAAATTGCAGTTGGATTTACATTAACCATGTCTGGAAAGTCTATAAAGGAATTATCTTATAATGTATTTCTTGTTATATCAGACTTAGTGGAAATATAGAGATGAGAGAGTAAAATATCTTTTAAAAGAACACATCTACAAGAAAATGAACAGTTTAATCTTTGTTCTTTTAACTATTAGTAGAAAACAATATTATCTATAAATATAGTGCAAGCTGAAAATTGTATAAATCAATAAATTTCATGGCATGTATTTTATAATATATTATCTTTTCAAGTTTATGAAGCAGTTCTAAAATTGAGATAATAAATTGTTAAAAATAGCAACTTCCACAGATAATAAAGTGTTACTACTAAAGTGTATTATTTTATTGCAGTTTAATTTGTCTTCAAGTAGAATATTCAGCACATTTTCACAATAACTTTATGAAAAAATAATATTGATATTGCTTCTAAACACATGGATTAGTGATCCAACTAAGGAAGAAATTTAGAATGTCAAAATTTGTGAAAATTGGAGAGTTTTCTTTATGATTTAATTTATTTAGCATATGAATTTTCTTTTAGAAAGTTTAATTATTAAGAAAATATTAGAAAGAAATCTGTATAGAATCCAATTGAGACAGATTCACTAGTAGCTTTGTTAAGCCCTTCAATTCTGCCACTATAGACAAATTTGAAAACTATTAGCTAGATGCTTCAAGGTTTATTTGTGCCCACACCTACATATATCAAAGGCTGTTACACTCCATTTATAAAATAGATACAACTTCCAAGAGTTATCCTGAATCCATTGATGAGACTTCAATTGTGTTTAAGAAGATCAAACCAACTGGTTTTATTATTAAATGCAGAAAAAGAAGTTTGTTTGAAAACCCACAAGATTCCATTTTCATGTTATAATTCATTGATTGTTGACTCTTGATTGAATATCCAAAAAAGGAATCTTGATTTGGTGAGTCTTAAGTTTTAAAACTATATTTTGAATTATTGACATCTGATTTACTTTAACAGGTTTTTATATATTTTCTAATTACTTTCTTTATGACTATTGGATAACTATATAAAAATCACAGTATTCTTTAGGAATATTACAAAAAGTATAGTATTACACAAGAGTTAACACATAATACTAATCTAACTATCAATTCCACAACAGAAGACGCATTCCAAAGTCTAAATTACCTTGACCTTAGGTTAACACGCGATGAGAGAGGTATAAATTATTCAATGATAATAAAGCCCTTTGAAATCAGAGGCTTTATACACCCACACTCCAACTCTCCAAGCTCTCACAAATTGGCAGGCCTGCAAGCATTTTTATATAGAAATATGCAGCTGTGCAAGTTTGAGGCAGATAGAAAGAATAATATACATCTTTACACCAAAGACCTACTACAAGCAGGCTATAAACTCAACACTATTAACAATAAAATCAAACAATTTTATAGGAAAATCACTGACAATAAAAACAATATTAAACTTCCATATATTACTCTTCCCCACATACCTAAAATCTCCTATCAATTAATCAAGATTTTGGCCAATAAATTTAAAATTAGCTTTCATACACCCCCATGCACTAATCGTCTAATCAATAACTCTAAGGACAAAATTGAACCTTCTCAGACTCCCCATGTCGTTTACAGCATAGCTTGCCCACAACCTGGTTGCCGGGCCATTTATTTTGGAGAAACCAAGGCAGGCATAATCAACAGGACAGCACAACACAAATATACATATTATAGAGCTATGAAAAACAATGATAATTCATCAACATTTTTAGAGCATTCCAAGAAGACAGGACATTTGTTTGAACCTTCCAGCCCTAAAATAGTCTGTATTGAGAAAAATGACATCAAGCGGAAAATCAGAGAAGCATATTTTATTAATGGCAATAATAACTCCATCAATAGACGAGATACCTGCTTTGACATCTCCAAACGTTGGACTATCTAGTTCATTTGCATATGCTTTGCATACTGTTTTGTTTCCCTTGCCCTATTTTTTCATTCTGCAGCTCACAGTACCGCTATGAATATGAGGCAAAAGACCTTGAAAGCACTTAGCGTGTAATAATTTCTGTGTATCTTTATAGCTTCTCATTCAAGTGTGGCATACGCTTTGTTAATTTTGTATATTAAAAAGTATATTTAAAAACTATAATGAAAGATAATCTTAGTGAATAAATGTTAATTGTGGCAAAAAAAAAAAAAAGTATAAATTTCTGTAATGTAGATTTAAAATTAAAAAGCCAGGTAGTTCTATTGAATAACACATAAAAATTACCAATTTGTATAGCAACTTCCCATCTGTCACAAAAACATTCTAAGAAGAAATCACACATATTATTCTATGTTTAATCGATTGCTGAATAAATAAAATCTTTCTAGATTAGAATTATGATTTTCCAATTAAAAATATTATTGAACACTAATAAACATTTAATATGGTAACATGTTTAAAATATAATATTAAAAGCAATTGCAATGTTTACATTATTAAGAAGTAAATCATTTTTGCTACCATATTTTTAATTGTTAGATATATCTCAGTTTTTTTTTTCAATCTCTATATTATTCACAATTAAAAATTTACTTAAGCAAGAAATGACTGCTAGCAGAATGCTCATCAATATTAAACACTGGTACAATGAATTCTCAACCACCATTTCTCAAAGAATTGGAGAAAATAGGTTTCTAAAAATTCACTTTTTTGTATTTTTTATTAAATTGTCCAACAGTTTCAACTTTGTCTAATAGTCTTCTTGTAGCAGTTTCCATTATTCTTTAACTACCTGTTTTATGATAACAATCATAATTCATCAAAAGAACACTATTATAAAGATACATTTAAAAGTTATAATATGACCACATATTAGTCATGGCAGAGAAAAACAACAAAAAGACTGTCAGACTTTTTTTTTTTAAAAAAAGCAAAATAAAAAGTGCAAATAAATGCATTTTTTAGAGACTTACTTAAAAAAATTAATCATTTATAAAAACAATAGAAATGAAATACTATTAAAAAAATATATATTTGAACAACCTATACATGTAAAATAGAATTTAATAGTTAGCTTTAAGTACAATTCAGACATATAATTCAAAACTTTTTCCATCAATTATTTGCAAAATGTGCCTAAGCATATATACAATATCTTAATTTGCAGATTTTTGACAATTTTATACATATAAATATTAAAATTGTAATAAGAATTTCAATATTTAAATATGTATAGTAAAATAAATGCAACAATAAATAATTATAACAACTATATTCCAATTACTGAAATGTGTTTGAATTTTAGTCATAATAATAAAATACTATCAATTGCTTATAGTAAGCTATTGCCTAGTTACAGTGACTATGTTTGAGCAGAGAACTTGACATACAAATACAATCAAATCTTATCTAAATTAGCTAACATGAGCTTAAAAAGTGAAATTACATTTTCTCTCATAGAATAATAAAACATTTTAGAAATAGACAATATTATTTTTCAGCAATTTTTGATATATAATAAATGATATGTTTGAAATTTTCATCTTAGAATTTTATTACATTCAGTTTTTGTTTTGTTTGATAGAAGAGTAAAAATGTAAGATCCTCACATAAAAAAACAAACAAAAACAAAACACTGAAAAAAATATCTAATGACAAAATATTGTAATTTCTAATATATTACTTTAATTTCCCAATCATTTAGAAATTTGGTAGTTTTGCTAATAATTTCAATTGCTTTTTTTAAAATATTTCCATTAATTGCATCTCTCACTTCATTTAAAATATTTGAATTTAAAAAGATGTAATTGTAGAGACCATTTTTATAGAATTCTTTCATACTTTAGGATCTTTTTTTAGCAATTGTGCCATTTTTATTCTTTTTGCTGAAACAATTTTTCCATGATTTTTGTTTTCTTCTGTAGTTTTCTGTCATTTGTTACATTTTCTTATGTTACCATTAATATTCTTCCATTTTACAGAATTTCAAAGATTCTCTTAACTGAATCATTTAAAAATAATCATATTACTTCTTTTTCTTCATACACTGCTTTAATTGAAATAATTATTGATTTTTTGTTTGTTATATATGTAGCAGTCCTTGATACAGATCAGACATCTTAATGATTTCATTCAAATCTGAGACAACTGCAATCTATTAATATTTCAAAATGATTAGTCAGTTATAGTTTAAATTCATTAAATTATTTCTGAAGATTGTTAGATATCATCTATTAATACTGACATTTTTTTTTTCAACATTTTGCACTTACCTAACATCTTACAAATTGATCACTTTTTGTGTTGAGTCTATTAAGCATATTAGTCTTAAAATACATATTTTCTGTTAGTCAAAATATAATCCAATTTTGCTGTATTTTTCATTTTGGATTTTTGGGAATTCAAATAGTTTTTCATTTTCTAGCAACTCCAAATGTCTATGTTTTCTAATTTCTATCTTCATTAACCAATTTAACTACATAATTTATCTTTAAATTGTTTTCCAACTATAGCATTAAGTAAATTAAAGACAAAAACACTGTATATTCAGGAAAAACTTTGATAATATTAATTATAACCTTAATACATTTTTGATACCGAGTATCATTATCATAAATAATCATTGGTGCTAGAATCAAAAATGCATTAAAGTTTCATTTTAAATTTTCAAGGTTTTCTCTCAATATACATGTTAGCATTGCTTTTAATTTAGTACATTTTGAACTATTTGGTATGATCAAAAATATTCCGTCTATCTATAATAAAATCTTCAACTTTTTTATTGCAAGAAAAACTTGATGGGGCATAATTTTCAATTATCCATCATTCCTCTGATCTCTGCAATGTTGTTGTTTTGTTTATGATTGTGCTTGCAAAAATTATACCAGTACAGTAGATATTAACTTTTCAAATCAATTTTTGATCTTTTTTAACTTCTGAAAATGTCTCTCTTAGTTATTACAATTATTCTAATTCATTCAATCTTTATTCAATTGAAAGTGATCTATAGTGGTAGATAGGCATGTAAAAAATCATCATCAAATGACAGCCTAGGTCCACAATCAAGATTCTTAGCATCCTGTGATTTACATCGCTAAGTAGTGGCTGATTATTTTATATTCTCCAAAAAAAAAAGAAGAGATTTCTAATTAATTTTTGTTTCTTATATGATGGTATATATAAAAGGATCAGATTTCATGCACTCATATATCCTGCTTCAAAAAATATAACTGATATCTCAATTAACACTTATCAGGCACCTGAGAAGAAAGCTAACGACATTTTTTTGGTCTTAGCTTAACGAGACAAAAGCCAGTAAACTGGTTAATGTGCATTGGTGATAAACCCATCATAGTTTGTTTACTACGATAATAATCATGATAGTAATAACTCCAACCAGAACATATGAAGAAAATATTATATATTTGCATTACTAAGTTCCTTTAACCTTCAATGAGAAATATCTTCTTTAAATTAATGACAAACTCTTTTTTGAAATCAATATGCATATATAAATTAAAAATATTTTTAACGCTTGCAGGCAAGCATGGTTAGGGTACATTGTGATTTATAAATAAATATATATATCTATATAATATAGAAGATAAATCATTAACAAGTAGAAAATAAGAATCTATAATAATCAATTAAAACAGCAATATGCAAATTACGGCCCACAAAGTGCTCTTCTTGTGCAGCTGCTGGTGGATTTATTTTTCATGTTTAGAAAAATAAAATAACAAATCTGAGTATTAAATATTTTAATTCTATTACTAATTGGTAACTTTAACATTGGAGATTTTATTTGTTTTCATATCATTATATACATAAGTAAAATTTTTCAAATATTAGATGTATCAACAAAAACTTAATATATATATATCAAAATAAATCAGCAGCAATTCTGAAAATTTTCTGCCATTTTCATATTTTATTTTTGGAATTTCCAACAAAAGTGGATTAACAAGTAATTTTGGTAAAATGTGAGTTTATTTTTAAGTAAAATAAAATTTAACTCGGACTAAAAAATAATTGAAAAGAACTGAAATTAAAACTAGCACACATTCAATGATTTGTTAGTATTTTATGGTTATTCATTGCCAATGTGGTAAGTAAAATAAAATTTAACTCAGACTAAAAAATAATTGAAAAGAACTGAAATTAAAACTAGCACACATTCAAT
The DNA here is from genome assembly GCA_028023455.1 of Epiperipatus broadwayi. Lineage (NCBI taxonomy): Eukaryota > Metazoa > Onychophora > Udeonychophora > Euonychophora > Peripatidae > Epiperipatus > Epiperipatus broadwayi. The sequence continues at coordinate 9,542,864 of JAQFVV010012410.1, read as the reverse complement.
GATTTGTTAGTATTTTATGGTTATTCATTGCCAATGTGGTAAGTAAAATAAAATTTAACTCAGACTAAAAAATAATTGAAAAGAACTGAAATTAAAACTAGCACACATTCAATGATTTGTTAGTTCATGGTTAATCATTGTCAATGAGATTTATATACCATTTCTACACAAGGCAGAGTATTTTAAAGACATTAATCAATAAAATTAAATACAATAAATATTGATGTTTATAAAATATAATCAACAACAAAAAATGAACATAATTTTAAATTGTATAGCATAATCTAATAAAAACAAAAACAATCCAATTGGGTAACATAAATGTATATGTTAAAAGGTAAAGATACAATGCTAGTAATGTTTCAACACATATAATAAAAACCAAGACAATGCCAAAAAAAAAAAAAAAGGCTGTAAAAACAATTATAAAATTAATGTTAGTATAAAAAAGGATGTTTGTCATTCATTGTTAGTTTGTAAATATTTGATTAGTAAAAATAAATTAAAAGTTTTAAAATTGTTTACTTTAAAACAATGTTCAAATGTCAATCATAATCTACATGATGGCTTGGATATATAGATTAAATCTGTGAAGTAACCATAAAATTTGTGTAAAGATAGTCATTTTGTTTATTTTGCAAAAATTAAAAACAAGTTGTAAAATTGCTTTCTTTGAAACTAACTTTTTTTTTTTTTTTTAATTATTTTGTTTTGTATAATTTTTGATCAACATCTTCAGCATGTTTTTGTGACTCTTATCTCACATAAATCATGTCCACTCTTTATACTGTATTTTATTCTATGATCAGCAGCTATTAAAATTGTATTGTTGCTGTTAATCAAATTATTAAATATGCATTGTTTGTTTCTGTGTTATCTATAGTACTTAATAAATTTTATTACTATTTATTTTCAACCAACCATATCTGGCTAGAAAAGAAAAATTAAAAATGAATGTGTCAAAGTAGTAAAAATTTGAGATGTATATTGGAGAATCAAGAAATACCATTACTGCAAAATATAAAAAAAAAATTGATGCATCAAGTTTTTTTTGAAAAAGTAAACATTGCATAAAGTTCTAGCCTTGCTCTATATACAAAGTAGAATTGAAGTTAGTCAAGGCTAAAAGCTTTCAGCAATGGTATAATAATGAAAAAATGTGCAATTGAAATGGCAAAACAATTTAATGACTGAAAAGTTCAAATACAGTTGCATTATCTCATCACACTGTCACAAGATGCATAGAACATATGGAATAAAGTTTCAAAAAAACTGAATGATTCAATATCTTGGCCAAATTAATCTAAAAGAAAACATTATGCTTAGATTGAGGATATTTAGAATAATCTAATTTTAAAAGCAAATATGCCTACATGTCTGAAAAGGAAAGTTTTTATTAAATATAACCAAAACAAAATTTTAGAAACTGTATTCTTTCTTATAATGCTTAGTAGTTACAAGAGGTTTCAAAGCATATAACATTTAATAGAAGTATGGTATCAAAATTACAGTACACAGATAACAGAACCAACAAACAACATTGAGAATTAAAATGAAATTGAGCTAAACTAAATATAATCCTAAAAGGATATCAGTAGATGCAAGATTAAAAAAGATCTCAATGGATGAATGAAATGTTTCCAGAAAAGCTATGGATTGGAAGTACTAAAATAAACTTGGAATTTCACACTGCAGTAGACTGATAATGATAAATATTGACTATTATGCATACTATTTGTTTATTATTTTAAATGTAGATTTTTGTTATACTTTATGTATGTTATGTTTTTTAAATTAATGCCATTTTTTGATTTTAAACAAGATGCTGCATTTATATTATGCACATGACTCCATAAAAAACAAAAAAAACTTGATTTGCTTTTTTGATATAAAGATTTAAATCAGGGTTATTTTAAGGTAGGATGACTGACAGATTCATAGCTTGAAAACTCATGATTAAGAGATGTTCATATATGTTAATTTTTTTTTTCTCATCTCCTCTTATATACTTTAATGCAATCTTTTTTTATAATTCCTTCTTTATTTTGCTTACAGTTTCAACTGTCCTGCATTCTTCATTAGAAACTGCAAGCAAAATAAAAGAATTATTAAAAAACATTGCATTAAAGTATATAAGAGATGAGAATTTTTTTTAAATATATATGAAAAGAAATGCAAAAAAAAGTAAAGAAGATATAAGATTAAAAGAGAAATGTATGTGTGGCATGACAAGTCAGCTAGCTGAAATAAATAGGGACAAAAAACAATTTATAAAATATTTTGTTTCCTCCATCCAACTAAAATTATTTTATATGGCACATTACATTATCCTTTCATCATACCAAGTTTTGTATCATTTTTGTAATTTATCACCATTCATATGTCAATAGACCACACATATCTATTTACTGTATTTTTTAAAAAAAAAAAAAAATCACTTTTTTAATTTCCCTATACAATTAAAGGCATCAAGTTTGACAGAAAGAGAATACTGATGGACAGTTTTTAAATTTTAATAGCATAGGCTTCTATAGATGGACTAGACAAAATGAACTTTAGACACCAAGCATACAATTTATTTAGGATGTAATAAAGATATATAAGTTTTTGAAAATACATTTCATTCCATGCTCGGTGTATAGAATACTCATGAGAGTGAATTGGTTGTGTCAGTATTTAAAGTGATTTATTTTATCCCAAGTTCTATAGAAATCATGCTGTCCTTAAACTTAGTAATAGGTACAAGGGATTGTCAGAAATCCTTGCTTCATGGGCTGCTCCAAAATGTTTGGGCTGATTTAATCATGAGTAATATTTATGGTTATTTGTTGTTAAGATAATTTAATTTTAAGGTTAAAATAACATTTATTAAAGAAAACTTTAATGAATGCACAAAGTAATTTCTGAGGATGTTCATCAAGATTTAAAAAAAAAAAAAAATCAAGCACATTTCTTTAGAAATTATTATTATTATTTTTTTTAAAAAAGAAAATGATCATACTTTATTAAACAATATTATTTAGTCTTTTAATTAAAATATTTACATTATATTAATAAAAACCAAATTAACATTGGTTGTATTATTTATTGTTGAATGCACATTATCATCATTTTTGGTAGAGGGTATTTCTCTACTAGAACTAATACTATCTTTGGATCCCTAACCCCATGTTTATTAATAAATAAATAATAAAAAAAAAAGAAGATAAAAATGGAGAATTAAAAAAAAAAAAGGGCAATACAATTACGCGAATGCTTACTGTTATGGAATGTTCTCTTTTGAATGTGCCAAGCTACTTCCTATTCTTATAATAGGACATATAATGCATCTTACTTCAAATTTAATAATGCTTCAAAATATTACAGATGAAAATGTTATGTGCAAAAGATAATCAAAAATTATTTTACTTAAGCATAAACATTAATAAGTAGACAAATTTCATCATCAGCTAAAAAATATAATTTGACATAATAATGACTATTAAGAAAAACAAATAAAATGAAAATTTTGTATCAAAACATAATTAAAAAATATAATTGTCCAATATATCAAAAACTTTAATATATTTAAAATTCACAATACATGTGGATTAGTTGTTAAATTATTTGCAATTCGCTAACTGAATCTCAGGAATTTTTTCCCCAAAACTGTGTATCATAACAGTGGATGTATTAATAAAAGCTACTAGTATTTTGTTTTAAGTATGGATACATTAATAAAACCTATTAGTATTATGTTTTAAGTTTCCAAAACATCTGACAAATATTTATTTCCACATAATGCATCCTTTTATTAGAACTATTTTTGAAATAAATTAATACTTGCAACAAGAATAAATTTGTGTTTCGATGAAAAAGTAAATTTAGATAGAGCATTATTAATCAATTACATGCTTGCATAAAAAAATAAAATTATTTTCTCTTAAAAAATATTTAAATACGCGAATGTGTGCACATATAGAATTAACCAGAACATTGTTTTACAAGAACTCTTGCAAACAACGAAAAAAATGTCCTGGGTGCAGCACATGCTAAATGCGATTCCGGTAATATTATCTGAAATTTTTATTTAGACAAAAATAGTCTACTTTAACATTGCATTATAAAAACAAACTTCCTAACAAGCTGCATTAACAAAACAAAAACATAGATAAAACTGACTTATATATATATGTATCTGTAAAACATGCATTAATTATTATAAAGAAAAATAATTGGACTTCATCAGTTGTAGTAATTTTTTATTCACTAGTATAAATTATTGGAGGATAGAGTATTTATTAAACTCAAAAAATTTTACAAAAAAAAAAAAAATATATTAAACACTAATTATATTAGTGCTTTAATACAAAGTTAAACTTTTTAGAACAAGTTTTATTTATAAGCATATCGGACAAAATCTAAAAAAAGTTTTAAGTTTCTTTTATATATACATAAGTTCAATAAAATTTATAATGTAACTAAATATTGGCTACAAAAAATTGCATTAAGGGGAGATAAGCAATAGTAATAATTAACGATGAACAAGTATTATTGCAATATCGGTGTACTACTTTGTTACTTCTGTCAACTTTCGTACAAAATCTTATATGCACGATGAAATGTTATGGTGATGCATTACTATTTAGTTAACTTAAGAAGAGTGCTTTCAGCAAAAAAAAAACAAAAAAACATTAAGATACACGAAAAAGTAAAATTTCTATAATAAATATACTGGATTTCTTACATTTTAGAAATACATAATTTGGCACGTAGTAATACTGACTACTTTACTAATAAAAACTACTTAGAAACAACATTCATAAAAATTTAGCGTTTTATAATTTTAATCAATAGTTATGATGAAAAAAGACAATATCTTGCACTCTTGATTACCGCAATCAAATTTAAGGTTAAGAATATAGATGGAAGGAAATAACAAATTCACAACTAGACTGAGACATTAAAGAACAATGGTGCTGTTACAATACTTCACATGGGTAATTATCAGTTGGGAAATAAAAATCAATAAATAAAATATACATTTTACTTTTTTAAATGACAATGATAACACCATATGAAATTTCTAATGAACAGTGACCGTTTTCTAAAACCTTGACCAATGAGATAGATAAACGAATAAAGCCTACCAATCACAAACAAAGATAGCAAAATGGCGTTCAATCAGAAGTTAGCTTTCTCGCACATGTTCAGGGCTTTCTAAGAAATAACATAATCATTTCTATAACCAATGAATAAAAAGAATAGGCTAACAATACCAAAAAGTAATGTGATTATTATTTTTAATAAATACTCACCAAAAAAAAAATAAACAATTATAAATATTTCCCGATGTCTCTTTTATAGAAATGGCGGAAATTTGATTGGTTGTTTTGACATTGGCGAGATTCTCAAATTTATGCGTTATTTTAATGAGACATTATTAATCATTTAAAAAGGGGTTGTAAGATTACGTGTATTCTGGTAAACATTTAAGTGCGGTAAATAATATTTAAATATTATTGTCAATAATGTTTAATAAGAAAAAAATAAGGGAGCGGCCGAGAGGAACTGCACCAAACCCAATGTCACAGGTACATCTATATTTTTAAAGTAAAGTCATTGATTTCTCAGTTCATTATTAAAGACGACCATTTTATTTCAACGTAAACAATGAAATTTATTGTAAAATACAATACTAATATTTAATAATATGATTAATTATTTAATTGTAATAGAAATAAACTAACAGATTTTTTTTTTTAGTGCTTATGGGATTCGGATTCTTTTTTTTTTTTTGTTAAGTTTTGTCATTTATTTCAGTGTTTAAATTGTCGCACATAATGTGCATAAACATCAAGTACTTTTTCAATCTTGTCGAATTCAAACATCGTCGACTACGCAAAGATTTTTAATAGATTATCAAGACTATATTAGTATATTCTGCAAATGTGAACGGAAATTATCAATTTTAATAAAAAGTTATACTATATAATTAAAACCCCGCCGGGCAGTTTTATATAATGTTGATAGATTTTAAAAATATTGAGTAAACATTAATATTGAGTAATATTTTTGTAAGGTATTATCAATGTTATTTTTTACTACAGAGATCCTGACATTTGAGTACCAGAAATGATAGACCGAGTTTGATCCAGGAACCTTCTGTCACTATCTCTGCCCTAAACTACACAGGCTAGTAAGATATCATAACATTGATCATACAGAGTTATTTTCAAAAAGTATTGATGTAACAAGCATGCAATAGAACAGTCTTTTGCATTTCTTTACATTGCTTAAAAGTTATATAGACTTTGTAATGGTAATTATAACAGTTATTATTGTCAGGAAAGTTGGAACATTTTGCTTAACTTTTAATTAAAGAATATGTCTGTATTATTTTTAAATAAATAAATAAACTACACAACTAAAAAGAAAAACTAATCTGCAGCAATGTTGAGACACACATATTAACACGATTTTTTAAAAAGACAAACCTGCATAACATTTGGAAGATTCACCTTGCTATTCACATCATCATCATCATCATAATCAAACATTATCAGTCCACTGGAGGATGAAGGTCTCTCCAAGTTCAATCCATCTTCTCCAATCTTCAGCTTCTCTTCTTCACATCACCTCTGCACACTTTCTTATTTCATCCATCCATTTCACATGTGGTCTCTTTCTGGGTCTTTTACAATCTCTTGGAATCCAGTTTAAGATTTCAATTGTCCATCTATTATCATCTCTTCTAGCAATATGTCCAGCCCAACTCCACTTCAGTCATAATTTTTTCAATGAGGTAAGCAACACCTGTTTGTTCTTTTACCCATATATTGCGTTTCAGATCTCTTCTTGTTACTCCCAGCATGCATCTCTCCACACTTCTTTGAGTGATCTGAAGTCTCTGTATTGCTCTTCTATTAAGTGTCCAAGTCTCAGACCCATAAGTAAGAACTGGTAAAGCACATTTATTAAAAACCTTCCTTTTCAAACACATAGGCATATTTCCTTTTAGTATCAACTTATTTCTACCAAAAGCACTCCAACCAAGTTTAATTCTATGATGAATTTCATCCATTATGTTTCCATCTGTATTATTAATCTGACCAAGGTATTTGTAACTGTTAACTTCTTCTAATTCATCATAATCAATCTTTATTTTCATATTTTGAGAAAATCCAATAAACATTACTTTAGTCTTTTTAATATTTATCTTTAGTCCTACTTTCATCTGATAACTCCTGCAACATTTCCTGTAGCTCTAAAGCATTATTTGCAAAAACAACTACATCATCCGCAAATCTAAATGACTCAAATAATCTCCATTTACTTTCATTCCTTTAATTTTCCATTTTAATCCACAAAATACTTCTTGCAGCACTGCTGTAAAAAGTTTTGGAGATATGGAGTCACCCTATCTTACACCCTTCTCAATGTTGACTTTCCCAGTATCATTATGTAATCTAATTGTTGCTGTTTTGTCATTTCTATAACTGCTCTCAATACCTGGATATGATCTAGTGTACTAAAACCACTTTTAAATCCAGCTTGTTCTCTTGGTTGTTGAAATCCAACATTCTCTGTAGATGAATTGTAATTATCTTGGTAAAAAATTTGTATAAAACTGATAAAAGGCTGATAGGTCTGCAATTTCTAATATCTTCTTTATCACATTTTTTAAATATTAATAACTGCATTCTTCCAATCATCTGGTACATCTTTATCATTTGGACATTTGGTATATAACTTTGCTAAAATTTTTTCTATTTGTCCACCTGCTTCTTTTAATATATCAATTATAATTTCATCATTAACTGGAGACTTTCATTTCTTCATCCATTTAATTGCAGGTCTCACTTCTTCATTTAAAATTCTGGGCAATTTGGAAGATGTAATAGATATAGGAGGTACTTGTTCTTTATTATTATATAATTCTTGATAGAAGTCTTCTATCCATTCCATGATGTCATCTCTCTTTTTAGTAATAATTCCATCTTTTTTTTTATTGCAGATATAAATTTCCTACCAATAGCAAAATGTTGTTTTACACTCTTGAGACTTTTATTCTCTTCTATAGCTTTTCTTGCTAGTTCACAGTTATACTTTCTTATATCACTTTCAACTCTTTTCCGCACCATTTTACAAAATTCGAGATATTCAATCCTTTTTAATGCATCATTTTTGTATATCTTCATATTCTTTCTTTTCTTCATAAATTCTCTAGTCTCAGTAGAAATTGTATTGGTTAATTGCTGTTATTTTCATATTAATTTTATTCAAATCTGAATCATGTTCAAAATGTACTAATAATTGAAACCGATTTTTAAGTTCTAATTTAAATTCATTAGAATGTTTCTGAAGATAAGGAATATCAACTGTAAATATTGTTTTTCTTAATAATTTTTGTCTCTCCAGTTTTGCATTAACACATATCTTACTAATCGATAATCATTTCCTGTGTTAAATTTACTAATAACATTACAATTTTGAAATATGTATTTTCTGTTAGTCAAAGTATAATCCAATTCTTCTGTACCTTCATTTGGATGTTTCCATGTCCATTTTGTTTTAATATTTTTCTCAAAAAAGAATTCATAATATAAAGTTTTTCTTTTTCTGCAAACTCCACAAGTCTATGTCCTCTCTCATTTCTATTACCATAACCAAAATTATCTACAGCATTTCATCTTTCATTTATCTATTAATTCTAGCATTAAAGTCTCTTATAACAATTTAAAAATATTGTTTACTCTGATCAAAAGCATTTGTACATCCATATAAAAATTTTCTACTACTTCATCACTATGAGAATTTGTTGGGGCATGAACCTGAATTATCTGCATTTCGTATCTGCCATTAAGTTGTGTAACTAATCTTGCCACTCTTTCCGCTACTCCAATCAATCTCCACAATGTTATTCTTCCACTTTTTATTTATAATGAATCCTACTCCACTTGTATTTCCAATATTTGTGCCTTTATAGTAGAGTACATGTCCATTTTTTAAATCAATTGAGTCTTCACCTTTTCTTCTAACTTCACAAAGTCTAATAATGTCCCATTTAATGTAAGACAGTTCTTCTCTTCCTTCACTTGAAAGTGATATGCAGTTGTAAATACTTAAATAAAAAGTTGTCATAAAATGGCAGCCTGGTTCCGCAATCAGGGGATTCTTAGCACACTTCGCCTTCGGCCACCAACCGTTGCCTTGGTTGATGACTTTACAGCCTCCTGGGAATAAGGGCCATGATTGATATTTGTCTGTCATAATTGTATATATCTATTGGAAAAATATTTATCATTTACACAAACATTCATTCTGCCTTATCAGGCAACTGAGAAGAAAGACCATAGTGTTTCTTGATCTTAAACTCTGAGGTAAAAAGCCAATAAAGTCACCACGCTGGCTAATGCATGTTGGTGAGCAGCCCATCCATGTTCATATACTATATGAATAATCACATAGTAATAACAGCTGCAAAGACAAGAACGTGTAGAGTGGACATTAGGAATTTGCCCTGCTCAGTTCCTTTAAGGCCTCCAAGAGGAATTAAAGGCTCTCCTTTTAGCCACATCATATTTAGCTAAATGAATTATTGAGATATCATTAGATATTTAGAATAATGAACTGCATATAACCCCTGTTTTAATTCCTGAGTAAAGAAACTTGAAAATGTCAATCTTAAGCCTTACCTTTTGATAGTAAATTATAAGTACTGTGTTGCATTAATGAACAAATTATATTTTTCTCTGGATAGTTATTTTTTTATTATCAAATAGTAATGCTGTCCTCTTAATACATTTTAACATCTGAATGAGCACCATTTTGTCAAGCTATACGAAGCTTAAATTCATTGATTGTATTATGGGGCTTGATTTGTATAGATGTAGCACATGCTTTTGATCATTATTGCATAATTAACTGATAGCATCTATGAAAATGGAAATATGCTAAAAGGAAAATATAGTTAATATAGAAATTATTGATAGATTGAAAACAAATGTCAGTTATTGGTTGTGTGCAGATTTTGAAAGAATTGGTTATGTTTACTAAGGGCATAGAGTTCCATTTTTTACTTTTTTTATATTTCAGTATTTTAACTAGATGATGTGGAACATAATGATGTTCAATTCAAGTCATTAGTGAGATCAAAAGAGTAAACTTTTGAGGGCTGCAAAAAAGATTTTGGAATAATACTTTGATACCTCTTTCCTAATGCTTGTCCATATATTCTTTTCATTATAGCTATTATTACTATATGATTATTCATATGGTAAATGAACATGGATGAGCTGCTTACCAACATGTTTCAATCAGCAAAGTGAATTTATTGGCTTTTTATCTCTGGGTTAAAAATACAAAAAACGCAATGGTTTTTCTTCTCAGTTGCTTGATAGCTCTTAACTGAAACATCTATTGAATTTTTTTGAATGCAAGATAAATTTGTGTGAGAGTGATCTTTTTAAAATATTTATAATCGACAAAACTAAATTATGGTCTTATGGTCCATAATTTTATGATACTGTAAAGTCATTAGCTGAGGCAGCAGTTGTCAGCCAAAGACAGGTAGTAAGAATTTTCTGATTATGGACTCAGGCTGTTATTCACTGATGATCTTTTGTTTAGGTACCTGCAACTGTAGATCACTTTCAAGTAAAGGAAATCTACATGAATTGGAAGAACTAATTCATATTAAATGAGATATTGTTGCTTTTTATGAAGTTAGAAAGAAGTTAAGAGACAATTGATTTGAAAACTATAAAGACACAAAGATCGGAAACATAAGTGGAATGGAATTTATTCTAAATAAAAAATGGAAGAACAACATTATGGAGAATGTTATATCAGAAAGAATGGCAAGATTAATTATTCAATTTAATAGAAGATAGCAAACAGATAATTCATGTTTATCCTCCAACAAATTATCATTATGATGAGAATTTTTATATAAGTATACAAACAGAAGTTTAAAATTGTCATGGAAGATGTAAATGTTAGAATTAAAAGATAAAAATGCTGTGGATAAATTTGGTTATGGTGACAGAAATGAGCCAGAACACAGGCTTATGAAATTTGAAGGAAAAAAAAAAATTGTATATTATGAAATCTTTCATTTAGAAAAACGGAAATAGATATGAAAACATCCAAATGTACTGTAGAATTGGATTGTATTTTAATTAATGGAAAATATATATTTCAAGGTTGGTAATGGTTTTAATAGATTCAACACAGGAAGTGATCATCGAGTAGTCAGAAACGAGATGTTTAATTCAAAACTAGATACAACAGAAGCTGAAATTTCTAACCTTCAGATAAAACTTCATTGAATTTAAACTAGAACTTACTAATCATTTTAAAATATTGAAAGTCTTTGTAGATGATTCAAACCAAACTGAGATCAGTGTGAAGATAACTGATACTTTATTAAAAATTGTGACAAAGATACATGATACAAAAATGCCGTTTATTAGTAAATTTTCTATGAGATAAGGCTATGTATAAAATGAAGGAATATGAAAATATTTAAAAATGATCCATTATGCAGAATTAAATATCTGGAATTTTGTAAAATGATACAAAAAGCTTTTAATAATGATATACGAAAATATAACTTAATTGGCAAAGAAAAGTTATAGAATAAAAGTATAAAACTATTTTGCTATTGGAAGAAAAGGTGTTTCATGAGTAAGAAGAAGAGATGGAACTATTATTAAAAAAAAGGATGACATCGTGAATGTATGGAAGAGTTCTATAAAAAATTATATAGTAATAAAAAAACAAGAGAACAAAGTTACTATTACAATTATTACTTATAAATTGCCAAGAATTTTAAATGAAAAAATGAGATTTGCAATTAAGTCTATGAAGAAAGGTAACACTCATGTAATAATATAATTATTGTTGACATCTTAAAGAAAGCAGGTAAAAAATGGAAAATAGGTTGCAAAATTATATACCAAATATCTAAATGATAAATGATGTACCAGATGTTGGAAAGAATGCACTTATTAATATTGATTTTTAAGAAGGGTGATAAGGAAAGTATTAAAAATTACCATAGAAAATATATCCCTATAAGATTTTTATTATTTCTATACAAAATCTTTACTAATTTTGGATTCAAACCAACTCATGATTTAAAAGTAACTTGAGCACAGTAAATCACATCCAAGTATTGAGAGAAGTTATAAAAAGGACCAATCATTGTGAATTGCCAATATGCTTTGGATGTGTAGATTATGAAAAGGCATTTGATTCTCTAAGCATTTTTACAGTGATTAGAGCTTTGGAACATCCAAGATATAGACTCGGATATTATCCTACATTGAAAAATATTTATAATTAGGTTACATCGTTACATTAAAAATATTAACATTGATAATAATGTATGACAAGGTTTTTCCATATCAGAAATTTTTGCAGCAATTTTACAAGAAATATTTTGTAGATTAAAATGGGAAGCTAAGAGAATAAAAATACATGTAGATTATTTAAGTCATATGGATTTTGCAGATGATTTGGTTATTTTTGTAAATAGTGCTTCAAAGCTTCAGGAAATGTTGCAAAAGTTATTAGATGAAAATAAGAAAGAAACTAAAGATAAAATAATATTCAATGAATTATCTCAGAAGAAGAAATGAAAGATTGATAATGATGAATTTGAAGAAATTAACAATTACAAATATCTTGGTCAGATTATCAATAAAGATGGAAACATAATGGATGAAATTAATTTTGGAATTTTCTCGGGTGGAATGCTTTGGGTAAAAACAACTTAATATTAAAAAGATATGTGCCTTTATATTTAAAGAGAAAGATTTTTAATGTATGTATTTTATTAGTTCTTATGAATTTGAAACTTGTACACTTAACAGAAAAGCAATGCAGATATTTCAGACCACTCAATGAAGTATGGAAAGATGTAGATTTGGAATAATAAGAAGGATCAAAAGTAAAATACTTGAGTGAAAGAACAAATGGGTATGTTTGATATCATTGAAAGAATTAAGAGACGGAAATCGAGCTCAACTGGATATACTACTAGAAGAGATGATAAAAGATAGATAACTGAAGTCTTAAACTGGATCTCATGATGGTTGGAAGAAATAATACAATAATGAAAACATAATTTAAGATAAAATTCCAAAACCTGTTAAAACCAATCAAAGTTGAATTAACTAGGGAATAATATGAGATCATCAGTCTTAGTAACTTGCAGTTACTTCTTAATAAAGTGTATTCTAGCATATTACATTTTAAAGTTATAAAATTTTAATGTGCTCTTCATAAAATTAAGATAATACATTAAGATTTATTTTCAATCTTATTTTATAAAAATTAAACAAGTAATATCAAGATATATTTTTAGGTATATTAAAAATCTATACCTTATTCTAATCACTAATAGTACACATAAATAAGTCAGTATATGGTTATAGCTATGCAGACAATATGTATTAAAATTATAATATAAAAGAGATTTTATTTAGTGTTTTTTTTAATACATTTTATGGAACGTAGCATTTGTCAATGAAACATTTAGTACTTCTGTTATAATTTTATCAATAACATTTATTATTAAAAATTTCAAAATATTGAGATAAAAAATAAGTAATAGTTTTTTTCAGTAAATCTGACTGATTTGACGTTTGGATACTTATTGGATGCTGCTAATATATTTTATATTTTGAAGAATTATGTCTTCTACTTGACTTTTAATTTGCATATTATGTATAGATTATTTTATTTTTTCACACCATTTAAGTGAATAGCAGACATGTATACCAACAGCCTTTATCAAGTCCTTGGTGATAAAAGCAAAGCCAGAAATCAGTCTGGTGAGAGTAAATTTCACTGTCATTTGGTAACTACTGATATTCATAGCTTGATGATGGTACTAGTATAGGAAAGAGAAAAGACAACTTTCATTTATGTGACAATAAACTGAAATGAGTTTGTTGTGTTGGTATTAACAATAGGTTGGTTAGAAAGATTATATAAAGTGAATAAATCAAGAACTGCTTCTAATCATCTTTTTTTTTTTTTTACAAACACTTGATTAAAACAAGTTTAAAATCGAAATTGTATCAAAGATGATTTGTATAATAATAAATCATTTCATGAACAAAAATAATTAATAACAATGTTCTGAAGCATTTTTGTGGAATTAGAAATCACTGCATTAAAAACAAGGTTAGTTTTGCTTTTTAAGTCCAGATATTTAAACAAATCAGCAAATTTGAGCATAGTTAAACATTAACCCAAACAGGGTTATATATAAACTTTTTTTTTTTTTATAAATCTTAATCAATAAACTTTATATTGGAATATGTTAATTAACATATTAACACACCCAAAATTATTGTAAGTAAATTGGGGAAGCTGTAACCTCCAAGTTACAGCATGTAAAGCATTCGTTATCAGTTTTCATATATAAACTGGCCAATCACTGCCCAATGTATATTTTGAAAACTATCATCTTCAGTTGCCTTGGAATATTATTTACATTTTTATATATATTCTATTACATATTTTGATGTAAAGTTTATTGATCAAGGCTTATTTAATAAAATTAATTTTTATAATTATTTTAGTTAGCCTTAGTCAGCTGAAGATGTGAACAGTGACATCTCTGATCAATACAAATTTGTCAAAGCTGACAAATACATTTTCATAATTGGGATCTAAATGATGATAGTGATATTGAAATGGTAAATTGAAGCTGTTGATGATGATCACATCAGGTATTGATATTTTTTGAGCACTATTCAGCTACTAATTTCTAAACAGTTAATTGGGAATTCTAATTTTCTTTCAGTTTTCTTATATGAGCATTGCTTTTCTATTGGAGACAATGTCTTTGTATGTACTATACCTTTGGCAATATCATTTCTGATTTTGGTTTACACTTCCTCGTCTACCTCACTCATATCATATTTACTCCAGATTATATCAAATTTCTCTTGTACATGTTTGGATTGAGACAAAATAGCATTGATAATTATATTGTATAATTAAAAAAATAATCAGTTTATTTATATGGTAAACACAAGGGAAACTTTTAAGTTATACAGGTTAATATAAATGGTTCCAGTACATCTATTTAGGAAATCTCAGAAGAGTAAGGTTAAATTGCCTATTTAATTTCTAATCTCCTTTGTCCAATTTCCCAACGCATATACATGGATAAAACTTTCTATATAATTGCTAATAAAATTATAAATTTACAATTAATACAAATAATTGATTAAATATACAAATAACAAAATAATATAATTAAAATAATAATTAGTTAAGGTCTTATGTTTTCAGATCAAAGAAAATCTTACTGGGATATTGCTCATAATATGTAAATATAGTAAGCTTGCTATTGTAGGTCTACGACTAAATGTAAATTCAGTTTCTGTATGTATTAATTTTTCTTAGATCACTCTTTTCTGTATTTACAATTCAATAGTAGCTGATGAGTACATGTCCTTAATAGACAATCATAGATATCATCTTAGTCATAGTTCTTTTACTTGGTTATCTGGAGAGTTCTGATTTGGAAAACTACATAGTTCCTGCTCTGACTAATGCTCTTGGATGGTCTTCTAGCCTAACATTTCTCAACCTTTTTGCCGTGCGACCCATAGACTTCATTGAAATAGTTCTACAATTCAAATGTTTATTATATAAATTATAATATAAAATAAAAGAAGTATTACATCAGCACGGTACTGTATATATGTATTCTGATCAATTTGATAATATTTATAATGAACAAATAATTTGTAAGTTAAAAGTTGAGTTAAACTACATATTTTTAATTTAAAAGTTTAACACATTTTGTTAATTACCAAAAAAAAAAAGTTTTTTTTTTTTCAAATAAGGTTTTATTTATATACGAAATACAAGCAAAAATTACAATTTTTTGAACAATTACATTTTGAAAATAATTGCAAAATTTAACATTATGATTATTTAAGTTCAAATTCACAATTGAATTTGAGAAAACTACACAAAAATTTTTTTTATTAATAATAATACATTCTTAAAATGTAAAAAGATTTTTGCTATCAGATATTTATGTTTTTATTTCTCGGTGCATATTCATGACCCATTAAAAATTTAACGTGACCCAAAGATTGAGAAATGCTGTTTTACCCTATCATATTGAGAGCTTCCATTATATAAAATTTTGTTATATTTGCTTCATGTTGAGAAATGCTTTGTTGAATCATGGTATATTCATTAGCACAGAACAAATGTTTTTATATTTTTTTAGTCCTGCACAAAATGAGTGAGGAGAATTACACTTACTAAAAATGGTGACTGTGTGATCTTGTTATGGATAAACTGTTACTAATGTGTATTATTTTCTTTATTTGCATATTTTATTTTGTCTCTCAATGTTGGTTTCTTTCTTCTCTTTCTCTCCCTTATTCAAACCCCTAATAAGGACAACCAATCCCATTACCCATGAATCTTAATTCCTGTGGTTATTTTTTTCCTTAATTATATTAAGTCTACAAGAAATATGTTTATCAAAAAAAACAAAAACAACAACAACACTACTTAATTATGTACTTTTGAATATATTTCATCAATATTTAATCAATCCAATTTAAGTGTTTACCAGTTAATTTATTTCAAAGTGTGATCTAAACTTGAACTAGTTATTTGTACATAAATTTTAATTTTGTTAAAATGTGTTTTTCACTTTTGCATGGACAAAAAAACCATTAATTTTCTTTGAGAAAAGAAAGAAAAAAAAATTATTGCCGACTTTTAAAAATCAGTCTAGACTTTGTTTATTTGTCTTTCTGTGCATTTAGCATCAGTTATTCATATTTCTTATTCTTTTTTACTATTAGAATGTGTAAATTATTAATTTACACTCTCCACTTTAAACCTTTGAAGAATACTGAACATATATACATGAATTAGCAGTTAAACACTTAATCTTTAATAATTTTGTTTCTCTTTATCACATATCTAGGTCTTATATAGATTATTAGGTTTAACTTTTTGTTCGGGTATAAGGAAGCTAGTAATATAGAATAACTCTGTGTATAAATTGAGTTTGAAACATTTCAATATAAATTGTTATATATTGATAATAGTAAATAAACATTTGATGTTAAGAGGTAAATATTCTATGCTATGGTTATTATGTAAATTAACATATTTCAGCACTGCTAAACATTAACCAAGACAAAGTTATATAAACTTATTTTATTATATAAATCTTAATCAGTAAATCTTACATTGAAATATTTCTATCCTAAATTATAGTAAGTAAATCGAGAGATATAAACTCCAATCATAGTGTGTAAAGCATTCATTATCAGGTTGCTTTCCATGTAAAAGCCAGCCAATCACAACAACATTATACATTTTGAAAACAATCATCTTCAACTGCCTTAGAGCATTATTACTATTATTATACATAATCTATTATTTATATATTTTGATGTAAAGATTATTGATCAAAGTTTATTTAATAAAATGAGTTTTTATAACTCTATCTTAGCATTTAGTCATGTTTTAATAGTCTTATTAACAGAAATATCGCATTATTAAACAATTGCTACATTTATGTTGATTGTTTGTAATGGCATTCCAAAGTAGCTGAATATATGAGATTGTTTTTGAAATGCACATTTTGCAGAGGATATGCCAGTTTTTTAATTGTATGAACAATGGGTAACGAATGTTTTATGCATTGTGATTGGAATAAACATTGTAGTTTGGTAAGTAATTATATATTTAATTTGAGACAATGAAATGACATTTAAAATGAGAATATGAACAAAAATTAATAAATTTTTATGTGGTTTTTATAGGTTGGTTTTAAAGCTGGCTTTTAATATTGGGTCTAGGTTAGTATATTTATCAGATAATTTCAGAATTAGGCAGGTACTAATGAATTTAAGTTATAACTTTAGATTAGCTGATCTTGATAGTTTCACTCTTGAATAGGATTGAATGCTCTTAAGTATAGTGGCTTTCTTGATTTTTAGTTGTCTTCTGGAAGATCGAAACTTTTGGTATTTTTGCTTTTAATGTTGAAACTTGTGGTTCTATTGAAGGCAATGTATTGTGGAAGTAGTAAACTTGTATTATAGTTTTTTTATTGAATCTTCACTTAAGAAATGGGATTTTTTTTTCTGAATAGTGTTTGTTGACTTAAGAGTATTGCAACACAACTGTTTATATTAATTGCTGAAGTATCTGTAGAACATCACATAGCATCTATGTATAAATTATTGTAATTCATTTCATTTAATAAAATTGCACCTTGATCTGATTTTTTAGATTTTTTTTTATATTTAAAATAATTTCTTAACAGTGGCATACAGATAATTATTAAGTGAGGTAGATCGGGTGTTATTCAATTATAGAAACAAATTCCTTTGTAAAAATTAATACCATCGAATTTATTTGGTTTTTTATTTATTTATTATATTATTTTAGAGTAATAGGGTATTTAATCCTGATTTTTAACTAGTTTAGGAAAAATTAAGAAATTGTTAATATTAGAAATTTCATTTTTGATATTAATATGATTTAATTTATTTATTCAGTGAAAATTAATATATAATAACTTATAACTGCTGCTGCTGACAAGAATTTTGCCTTTAAAGATTTTTAAATTAAAAATAATTTATTACTGTTGTTTCTATTAATGAAGTTTTTTTTAATTGAAAATTTTTGAAAAGTTTAAGATATTAATTTGTTTACATAAATTAAATAAAATATTTTAAAATTTTAAATGTTTAAAAATTTACTTTTTTAATTGTAAGGTAATTAAATTTCAAAAAAAATAATTTTAAGAAAATTTGGAAAGGTATAATTAATATTGTAATAGTAATTTGTTTTGTACTTTGTGTATAATGGTTTTATGAGAAAAGTTAAAGTAATTTCTTTAAATTAATTGATCTACATTTTTATTATAAATTGTTGCAAAAATTAATGATATATTGTACCGATCGGTTTTGTCTGTTCATATAACAAGATCTAGCATCTAGTCAAAAGTACCTTGAGTCCAATCACGCGCAAGATACATAAGTAAGGAACACTCATGAACTCTGCCCTATTTGCCTATTTTCCAGATCTACCAACTTATGAGCAACAATCCTGATGATACCGATCTAATTTATCTCTCTCTGCCGGCATCGCAAAGTGGAGACACAAAGAGACTCTAATTGGAAATAATGGAATCTTTTAGTATAAAATAGCACAAGTTTGACACACTTAAAGATCGTGACTTTTCACATTAATTATATATATAGGATTAGTGGGAGATCATCTAGCCAGAGCAAGCATAATTTATTAATCAAAATATATTTTAAATAAAAGAAACACTGATTCTGCAAGTTATTATATATGTATGATTTATTAATTTAAACAAAATACCTGTGAGTTATTTGACAGTATTTCTCCATTAGTCGTCACTGGCCTCCTTACAGTTTATAACATGAGATTTACTTTTATATTCTGGTGCAGCTAATTTATATTCCAATAATCGATGAACGATAACATATATAAAGGATTTAAGATAGTGCTAGACTACAAATCATTTAGGACACTTTGATCCACCCCAAGCAAGAGAACCATAGCACTTGACCAAGTATTTACAATTATTAACTTTATTATAAAAATACACTTGACATTAAAAAGTGAAATAATCTCAGCTTATACTAAGTAAGAAAACGTGTGTTGGAAAGCTAATCTAGAACATATATAATTGCATTGCAAAATGGCGCACGCATGAAAATGCTAATAAATATTGTAAAGAAATCTGCTTAGTAGGATCATAACATTATGGCTTATAGTCGCGAATCCTAGAAGGTGCTTCCGAAATTCATTGAATGAAATAAAGACCAATATATGTCTGCAAACTTTGTGTGAATTGGCTAATTAACGAAGAATAGTCCACAGTGAGCTACGATGGGTCGGTTTTTCCCGGAGCGATTCCCATATGGAGCTAGCTCGGATGGCAATGTAAGTCCCAAGGGGGTTTGGCCTTGTTCTTGGACTTGGAGATACGAGACAGGGTTCAGCTTTCTGATACACCCGGGGAACAAAGCACAATATATAAAAAAACATGAACGAGAAGACCGGTATGCATGCAATGCTTGGATAAAATACATATAAGACTTTTAAACTTAGAAATAATTAATTAATACCTATATAATTTGAATATCTAGTGTAATGGTATGATTAGAATACTAAACAGTAAGGGAGAGCTTAAATTCATTAATAATATGACAAAATATTGAAATAGAAATCCTCATCCCCTTTTACATTCATTTATATATAAAACTTCCCACAAACATTAAACAAACATGAAAATTCGTTTTAACTGCTTTGATGATATAGGACACATCATTATATAGATAAGAGTTAGGTAGTGGTTATTGATTTCATAAAATAAAATATTGATTTAATTTCACATAAAACAAATTTGAACTTTTAAAATTAGCGCTATTATTTTAAATTAAAATAAAAGCATTTCTGAGAAAAACAGATTTCTACTCTGTTTTTCAGCAATTCCATTATAATATAAGTAAGTTGTTTTTTCCAAATTTGCAAGCGTTTGCTGTAATTGATATAACAAACTTGTTTTAATTAAAAGCAACTAAATTGATCTCCCCATGAAAAGAAAGGGGGGGGGGATTTAAAAGAGAAAATGAACATTTTTGCAAATTTAGAAAATTATTGGCATATTATTTAAAATACAAAATATAATCAAAATATGAAATATTGTTGCTGCACGAAAATGAAATAAGAAATCAGAAGTATTTACTAGAGGTTCAATGATAGGAGAAAGATTAAGAAAGTTTTAGAGAGTGGGAATACATTTTTAACAATAAAGTAAGAGTTTACAAATTATTTTAGTTGATAATGAATTAGCTGATCTTAATATCAGCTATAAGGATTACATTATATTTAAAGAAATGGTTAGACAAGGAATAAAGTTTAAAATTGAGATTATACACGTAAATTTACGAGTTATAGCAGCAACATGGATTTGTTTTCTTGTTTATTATTGACGGCGATTCTTGGATGATTTGAAGCGTCCATTGTAGACTAGATCTAGTTTTATTCAGGTTGTCAGGCAGGTAGCTCTTTCATTATTTAGTGTATAGGTACATAGTGATAATTCATGCATCTGGATCCTGAGCAATGATGTTGGGAAAGATGGCATTCTGGAACGTCACGAAAGGTGAAGTTGATCTACTCACGATACATTGAGTTAAAGGCACAACGAGCTTGGATTTTGTTGGCCATTGCTTTTATCAAATTACTTGCTCTTTTAAGGTATTCAAATCCAGCACTATTTATATGATTTTTAAGTTGTTCTGGAATGCTTTTAGCTAATTGACCTGAAGCATTTTATCGATCTGCAATTTGCAGACCGAATGCACACCTTTGTTCTTGTGAGTTTTAAGACGGTGCAATCCTGCTAAGAATTTCTTGAACGATTGTTTTAAAATATAATCTTAGATTTTAAAACAAATTTGAAGTGGATAAAATTTCCACTAATAGATTTTACATTACTTTTATAAAATTATAACATTTTAATTTGGACTAATGGATTTCTGGTTAATTGACGTAATTGCATTCGTTCTGATCACTATTACTAAAATAAATAATAAAATTTACCATAATTTTAAAAATACAAATTAATATAAAATATTTTAATATTATAAACACTTTATAAATAATCTCCCCTCACCTATGATATATATATATATATTGTACCAATATTGAATATTGGCACATGATAATTTATCTAAAAAAATTATTAAAATAACCTTTCGTAAAAGAAAACATATTTAAAAGTTTAATAGTTTTCTATCATTAGTTTTTGAAATAAAAGTTTGAAAATAATTGATTAAAAGGGAGGAGGGGGAGTTTTGGTTAGAAAAGTTAAACTAAAAGTTTTATAAAAGAAAGTAGAGTTTTTTATTATTAGTCGAAATATAATTTAAAGTTTAAAAAATACAAATCTCTTTTCATTCGAATTAAAAAAAGTAATCTTAAAACTAGTTATATATGTGCATATATATGTGTGATTGTAAATAAAAAATAAATGTTGGCGTATTAAATAAATATTAAAAAATAAATGGAAGTTGTCATTAAAAAAACAAAGCGATGCCTATTAATTAAAATATAAAACAACACGTTTTGCATGGCTATTATTAATTAAACGATCTTCCAAAACACGTTGTCAAAGGATTATCAATGGAATTTCGACAACAAACATTGCCAGAGGATATCGAAAGAAAACACTTCGCAGGTATAAATAGTAAAATTTTATCGGATAATCAGTTCAGTTCAGAAATTAATTGAGTCTAGTTAATTACATCAGAGAGTTCAGTCGAGTTAATTGTTTCAGTTCAGATAACAATTCAGTTTATGATGTATCCAGAAGCAAAAATGCAGTGCTGAGCTGCTTTTGGGAACACACGTCTTTCTCCAGCCTTAGTCAAATAAGATCAGCAATATCTGCCTGTGAAATAATGTTAGCGTAACAACTTGGAAATCTCCGTCAATATCTAATTGTCTCCAATAATAATAATCACGAATAATAATGAAACTCATCAAGGAAACGTCCCAGCCGGCTGGAAATATTCTCACCTAAAGCAGTAACCAAAGAAAAGAAGTTCTACGTCCACATTCAAAATCCTAGGTAATAACATTTCATATTCTTATTTCTATAATAGCCATTGCATCACATTAATTCGTAAAGCCTCCAGAGACAAGTAATTTGAACTCTATAAGCATGCATAAAATGAACTATTGATGTGCGTGTTTGTGAATTTATAAACGTCAAACATTATTTATGCTTTCTCATAAGATGTATTATAGTATGTTAATTTAAAATGTGTGTGTGTTTTTTTAGATTTATAAAATGTTTAAAATTAGTAAATGTTAGTTAATAAATTGTCTTTAAAATTAAACTTCATTTGTCGGTCAATTCTTTTTATCAATTCTTTCACCACTAATTATGTATAATCTGTTAGTGATTACCAACAACTGAGCTAGTCGTGGATGCTTAGGCGTTGAGTTAGTGGCCATTGTTCAAAGTGCGTTATTTATTCATTCTTGGATAATTAACTGGTGCCCGTGTTTATACACAAACAAAAAAAAGTGCTTTGAATCTGGTGTTGAACTCAACAGTCGAGAAGAAGTTATGTCCTGGAAATGTAACGCTAGTTATATATTTTATAGCTATCGTTTGGGCATACATACTCTTCCGAGTATGTTCTTCTCTGCCTAAGAGACCGGTGTTTCACAGGACCCATATTCGAACCCGGTACAATATATATATATCCATTATGCACATTACGAATAATATAATATAAAATATTTATTCATTTAAGATTTTTAAATTAATATATTAGTAAATATCTACTTCAGTGATTATTTTAATAATTAAACAACAAAAAAATGCATTAATAAATGTGTATATATGCGTAAGGATGGAGTTTGAATATGGTTTGGTGGTGAGAGATTCTGAGTGGGCTGTGAAGCTCAATCTGAGTATCAGATTGACTGCTTCAATATAGTGCTTATAATATTACTATAGGTAATTTAGAAATTATTTAAAAATATGTTATTGTATTAGCAATAATATAAATATGATTTATAAAATATAAGAAAGAAAGTTAAAAAAAATTTAAGAAAAAGAAAAATAATGCAAATTTAGATATATATAAAGTTAATTTTAGGAATTTGTCAAAAATTGTTTCATCTGTTTATCAAAAGCATAGTTTTTTGAAAATATATTAAGATGATGTCTGATCAATGAAAAATTTAATGGCCATAGTATTTATGACCATGCAAAGATAGTATAATCATTTGTCTTTATAAATTAAGACTAGTATGATTGGAGGAATGAAACAATACTTTCTTAAATAAATATTAAAAACATTTTTTTTTAGTGAAGAAACTAAAATTATTTTATTGAGGAAATAAAAGAAATCTGAAACAAAACCCCCAGCTAACTGAAACATTTTTTTGGATTACATTTATTCCATTTGAAAGGGAAATATTAGTGGCAATATAAAATATTAATACTAATGCACCATACCTTGATCCTCGAAGCTTACTGTATTAACATTTCATTTTCTATTCTAGATCATGTATTATAAACTTGAGTTACCAGTACTTACCAAATGGTAGTGCAATTGAACCCCCCCTCCCCAATTGGTTTCTGACTTTTATCTTTATGATGAATACTCTGAATTCAATGCTGGAACCAGTGCAGTTACGCATCTGTCAGTTACCTTTAAGTTCATTTTCACTATCTAACTTTTAACTTGAAATTAAAAAAACTCTAAAGGCTTGAATCTAAATCAACTTGATTATAGAGTTTCCTAGACCTGATACCAATCAGCAGCAATACATTTTAGTAATAGCAGATTTACTCTTGACTTGCTATGAATGTTAACACCAAGACATCACTTGACTTGCAAAGCATACTACATTAACAAGACTATTTTTTCTTGTATTATTCAAGCACCAGTTAACAATCTGTGAGTACCAGATAGTAATGCTAATTTAATTCTTACTCCTAAACCAGTTTCTAGCTATTTTCTCTATCAGTAAGACCTTAGAATTCAAAACTGGACTCCATGCATTAACAAAAGAAAAAACCGGAAACATTAAATATCTGCACTGCAGTAAAGAAATTTATTAAGTGAGAGATATCAGACTTAATATTAAAACAATTGTTGTTTTTCCCCTCTTTAAAAAATATAATACTTTTAAATACTTAGAAATTATTTTTATAAAGGAATTTTTTTTTTTTTTTAATATTTAAAATCTATGAAATTCTTTTAAGAAATAGTTAAATTGGTGACACAGTAGTTTCAAAAAGTCTTATATCATAATTATATTTTTATTGGTGACCCTGTTATTCTCCCTGATTCATATTATTTATATGTTTATCAAAGATGTAATTAGATTCTTACAGTAACTTGTGGTGAGAAATAATTTGATTTATTTCCTAGTATTTTAAATCAAAGAATAAACATCTCAAATGAATAATATTTCTGTAGTGTAATTTTTATTACATCACTCTCATGCAAGAACGTTTTTTATCCACTTTTAACACCTTGTGGAGAGATGCAATCATAAACATATGATCAAAGACATATGGAAAAGATATATGATTCCCAAGCTGCACATTTCGTGTTGGACCAGCACTCATCAGTTGGCCCAGACTACAATCTCTTACACATATCATTTATCATTGTTCAGTATATATATAGATAAAAAATTACTACAATTTAATAGATGTGTCAAATGTGCAGCCCTCACAACTTTAACACAAATTACTTATTAAAATTATATTAATAATTTATTATTAGTCACTCATTAATCTAGAGATTATCCATTATTTATTATTGGATAATCTCTAATCTAATGAATGACTAATAAAAATTATTAGTAAACATCTCTTTTTTGCAAGCCAATGAACAAAGATTATTTACAAAACACATGTATAGTAAAAGAAAATGGTTTAAGTTTCTGTATTAGTGGATGATTGCAATATGGTAGAGTTGAGATGAGAAAATAGATATCTGGCCACTGAAAATTCAGAAACTATCATTTAGTCCAAAATTAGAAAAAGACCTTTCAAATTTTTACAACACAGACGTTAATTATTTGAACAAGAATTATGATTTACTTAAATAACATTTTTTATTTAATCTAGAATGTACTATACAAGAACACTTTAGAAAAAATAAATGTAATATAATAAATAAATTAATATTCATACATTATAAAATAAAATTTAGAAAAAAAAAACTCAGTTCGTTAATTATTTGTAAATTAATGGGTCTAATTGACATAAGCGACATGTTTCTATTTCATTTCTTAATTAAACTAAACAAGTTAACTAAGTTTCCTCTAGCTAAATGAATAAACAAGCATACCATTTCCATGTTTGTGAATTATACAAAGAAAGAATGACTATATATCTTTTGTATTTTTGATAATATTAATTTTTGTTTGCTTATGTTATTAAAATTATGGGGTGATATTAATATTTAAGCCAGATCTAAATGTGGCATCATTAATTATGAAATAACAGTTAAGTAAAAAAACAGGCAAAACTCTCTATACGTATTGCCACTTAGTGCAAGCCAGAGTAATCAATAGATGCCAGAAGGCTTGTGCATAAAATCCCCATCTAGTACCTACTCATCCAATATCCCGAGACTAGTTTTTGGCTTGTGGCCTTCATCAATGAGAAGCCTTGGATCTGAGAGCACTGCACCTAGATCTTAGGATCTAATGCAACCTTCCAGCAGCCACCTTTTATCTCTACTTAACTACAAAACTATGAGACAAATTGAAAACACTAATATTTTCAATCCAAGCTCATCAGCTTATATAGTCATATAGGTCTGAACTCAGTGTTCTCAGATCCAAGGCTCCTCACTGACGAAGGTCACAAGCCAGAAACTAGTCTGGGGATATTGGATGAGTAGGCACTAGATGGGGATTTTATGCACAAGCCTTCTGGCATCCATTGATTTCTCTGGCTTATACTGAGTGGCAAATATTTGCCTGTTTTAATAAAAGTTAAGAGCAAGCATAAGAAATGGTGATCATGTGATGTTTATTGGCTTAATAGTTAAGTAAATTCTATCATTTGAAATAATCTTTACATTGATAATTAATTATAAATCAAATTAATAAATAAATATTAAATTTGCATAACAGTAATGTATAAATCGAATTGGAGTTGAGTAAGCTTCCTCTAGCTGTGTAATAGTACACCACCTTTCCCTCAGCAAACTATACAAAGAATATAAACAATTTAAAATAAGATAGTTTTCATTATTTAATTATGCCATATTTAGTTTTAGCTTAAATATTACTTCTACCTTGAAATTTCAATTTACAATAAGTTTAAAACCAAAATCATGACAAATAATACAGCAGTTCCATTTTTTATATAGATTGATAATGTAAAGTTGATATATTTATTTATTTTATAGCTGGAGGGAGCTTAGTCAACTCAGGTTTGATTTATATATATTACTGCAGCAAAAATTTAATATTTTATCTTTTATGACTAAACAACTTTAATTATTAATATTCTAAAATATTTTATTGTAATTATTTCTTAGATATATAAATGTTCAGATATTTATAAAGAAAAGATAGATATATATAATTTTAAAAATTGACTTTATTCATGCTGAGCATGCTTTCAATACTTTATTTATATATAAATCAATTTTTAATCTATGAATATTATCAAAAATAAGTAAAGGTTACTTAATTTATGGTTTCACTTTTTAAAGATAAAAGCAGCTTTTTTAAAAAAATATTTGTTATTATAAAAAATTAAATGCTATAATAACAATCCTTACATAAAGAAAAATTTAAGAACATTAAATATAATCCTAATGCATTTTTGGTACAAGCACTCTTTTTAAAAACAAATGTTATTTGCAAAATATAAAAGAAAATATGAACTTACATTTGTTTGCACTTGTTCTAAAACTTCAATTGCTTAAATATTATATATTATTAACAATAATAAATGAAGGATTAGACAAATTTAAATAAACTAACATAAAAATATTAATTACTTTCCTATACTAATATAAAAAGTGTTACATATGTGTAGTGTTTGAAAGTACATTCCCAGCAAAAAAAAGATTTGTCTGTCTACAAAGAAAGAACATTTCATTATGCTGTTTCAAATATTACATGTCAGATGGAGATATTTATGAATCATATCTTTTTTAAAAGTTTAATAGAGCTCTTACATTGATACTTAGTTCCAGTGTGTTTTTAATATGTATATAATGTAGATATTTTCAATATGTATATATAGTATATACATGCATATGATACAATTTTATTAAAAATTATACACATTAAGATATCTACCAACTATAATGAGCAATTTTATAATTAATTCAATTAATATTATGTATTTATATATATTAATATTTTCTGTTAATAAATGAAAGGATTTCTCTCCAGTTGAAGGAATAAGTGGATTCATTTTATTTCTTCATAAATACTATATCTCGTGTTGGAAAGGAAAGTATTCATTTATTATTAACACTCGCAAAAAGTGCATGCACAATTAGCTTGAAAGGTTGATATTTGAATGTAATACAATTGTAAACATAGCGCTATATAAAAATAAATGCTTATTTATAATAGAAAAATAAATTAACTAAAGGCTATCTTTTCAAAAAGGATAATTACTTTAAAGTAGGTACTGTATTAGAAAAGATTACGTTAGCTATTTATTAAAGTATATTATCATAGTGAACTAAAAAATAAAATTTAGAAAATTATACATTTTTTATTTTTATTTTTTTTTTAAATATATTTTGAAACTCAATGAAGTGAAACTTAGATTATAAATAAGAATTATTTTATACTTTTTTTTAGTCACTTTTTTTTTTAATTGAAATATTTATAAGCATATCTCTTCACATCTCAGTCTTATTTTTAAAAAGTAGGATATGGTTTTTTTTGTACGTTAAATTTATATATATAGTGTCAGTCTGCAATAGCACTGTTTTTGAACCATTAAATTATTAACTGAAAGTTAGTACTAAGTTGCTTTTATTTTTTACATTAAATTTATATATCTAGTTTCACTATTTTTGAACCATTAAACTATTAACTGAAAGTTATTCCTTTTAAAATGTTATATTTGATATAGTAAATACTATTAGTTGGTATTACTTGCAGTTTTAAAAAAATCAAAATCAAATATCACATGACTCAATTTTTAAGCTTGTAAATAAAAAATAAAGAGTTCTGCTAATTTGCTCTAACAAGCTTTATTGATAAATGCCAGCTAAACAAAGCATTTAAAAATCTCTATCTTGAAAACCACTCCCTAACCTCAGACCAATAATTTCATGCTTTGGCATTCCTTAATGAGGTACTAGGATAGTTTCAGACACTAGATCTAAATAATATATGGTTTGGCTGATGATCTCAGCCCCATACAGCTGTTTAAGTTAGATAGCTGGGTTTGAAGACATTTAGATGTCTAAAAATTTTAAATTTTCTATTTGTTAACTTTTAGATAAATGCTGGCTTTGGCTTGGTATTTTTAATCTGGTGTCTGAAACTACCCTAGCGCCTCACTGAGGAGTGCCAAAGTATGAAACTATTGGTCTCAGGTTAGGGAGTGATTTTCAAGATAGAGATTTTTAAACGCGTTGTTTAGCTGGCATTTATCAATAAAGTTTGTTACAGCAAATTAGCTGAGCTCTTTATGTTTTATTTACAACCTTAAAAATTGAGTCATGTGATATATGACTGATTTTTTGTTGACTATTTATTGTCTTTGCTTTAAAGTCTTAAGCAATGTTATATTGCTAAGGCTATTAATATATGGTTTGGCTGAAGATCTCTCAACTTCATATAGCTATTTAAGTTAGATAGCTGGGTTTGAAGACATTTAGATATCTAAAAATTTCAGATTTTCTACTTAATAGTTAACTTTTAGATAAATGCTGGCTTTGGTTTGGTATTTTTAGATCTAGGGTCTGAAACTATATTGAGGAGTACCAAAATATGAAACCATTGGTCTGAGGCTAGGGAGTGGTTTTCAAGATAGAAATTTTTAAATGCTTTGTTTAGCTGGCATTTATCAATAAATCTTGTTAGAGCAAATTAGTAGAGCTCTTTATTTTTTACTTGCAGTTTATCTTATATTTATGCACCCAGATATATATAAAACAATAAGTGAAAATAGTTAATATTCTGTTAGTTTATTTTAGAGGGTGATGTAATTTATATCTATATTAATTGAAAGCTATTTTTTTAAAAAATTATATATTCATATACTGTTTATATCAACAAGTAGTAGGTATATATTTATTTTAGTATAATTGTTTTTAATTATTGAAGTAATTGTTTACTATTATTTTTAGTTTGGTTTATTTGACATGCCTGATTTCAATGCAGATGATAATTTTGGTATGGGAGATGATGATGACATTGATGATGATGATTTAGAGGCTGAATTAAAATTGCTTCAAGGAGGAAAAATTTCCAAACGACCGCCACGCAAGCCTAAACGTAATTATTGAATATTTTGATTATTCATTGCAATTATATATTATGGTTATTTATATATTTATATGCAAATATGCTACATATATATAGTATGCAGAAATAATATTAGAGACATTAGAGTAATAATGAGATTGAAACTACATTTCTATAGGGGGAGGGAAGTTATTGAAGAAAAAGAATATCCAGAGTGTGTGTAATTTCAATTAAAGTCTTAAACTTTATGTTTCTTTTTGTTTAAAAAATAAAGATTTGGTACAGTAAGTTTTTTATTACTTTTTGAATGAATATGAATGAGTAAACACACACACACAATAAATTTAGATGCAAATGTGCTTCTTCAATTTGTTATTAATAACTACATAATCATTTTTAAAAAAACTATAATCTTAATTTATATATGTATATTGTACATATAAAAGAGCATCTGTTATATATGTATCAGTGATGAAGCATGACTTTTTTAGGAACTGAAACACACTACGTTTTTATTTTACTTGCTACAACAATTGTTACATATTTTATTCATAATTTAAAATTTCATATATAAAACAAATTAATATAAATAAAACAATATAATCTTAGCAAACAAAATCTGTTCTATTTCATTGGTTAATTAATACAATATATTATCTTATAATTAAATTTTGAAATTGTTAATTTTTATATTTTAATTCAATCCTCTGTCTTTCATGGCAAAATGATCTACTACTTTATCATAATAATCGGTTTTATGTTTAATATCTCAAAGCAATTGCTTCTCAGTTATTATCAGGGCCAAATATGATAATCTTGATTATGAACATCTAATTCTTAAATAAAAGTTTTGATCCTTTTTAATCAGGAAAAGGCTCTTTCCACTGATGCTGTTGTAACAGGTAATGTTAGCATTAGTTTATTTAATTTAAAATATTCACAGCTTTCCAGCTCTGTTTCAATCAAAAACTGCATGATTTCTTGAATGTTTTTCTTGCTTTTGAAGTTATCATCCATGAACACTACTTTTAGTTCAGTTTTTAATGCTGATATATCAAAAAATCCAGGTTAGGAACTTTGTAAATTGGTTAGTAGATTCTCTGGGAAATTTGTTGTGAGTTTTGCATATTTTGATGTGTCTGACAACTTTAGAAATTCAAAATTTGGTAAAGAACTTAATCTGTTATCTAATTCGAAAATTATTTGTTTAATAGTGACATTTAATAAAATCATAAAATATTCTTTATTTGATACACTTGAATCAGTTCATTTAATTTTAAAATTTTGTAAATTTTCATTTTCATCAATGTTATTCCAGAAAACATCATAATTTGCAGCTATTGTTTCTATATTATTTTTAAAATTATTTATTGATATTAGACAAAATTGCATATCAGATGCTTTAGTTTGAAGAACTTTAAATAAAATATCAGTATGTGGGAAAAATTCATTAAAAAAATAAAGCAGAACTATGAACTTTATGTCCTTTAAATTATATAATCAACCTGTAGATCATAAAACAGCTTAATTATCCCAGTCACTTTCATTGTCAATAATGTATTCAAAAAAGTCATTAAATATTGTTTTGACTTAAATATTGTTTAAACAACTCATCTGTTATATTTCCATCATATTGGAGCAGCTAATCTTTTGGAAATATGATTGAAAAAAACTGACAAAACTCTGTAAAATTTTAAAAAAAACCAGCACATTCTTTTATTTTCAATATAGATTGCAAAAGAACAAGATTTAATTTATGGGCAAAACAATGAATATAATGTGCGTAAAGAATTACTTTTTTAATTTTTATTCGTAAACCATTAGTATTTTCAGACATGACGGTGGTACCATCGTAACTTTGAGAAACTAATTTATCAGAAACTTTTTCTTTTTTCAGAAATGGAATAATAAAATCAAGTAAATCTTGAGCTGATCTACCAAGAGAAACATCAGCAAAAGAAAGAAATCTTTCTACTACATGTTTATCTGAACGGTTGTGATGATGGTGTTCTAGTTGTAATTTTATATTGGACTATTTCCATCATCTAATATTTGTGGTGAATGTCTTTAGAACAATTTAATTTTATTTAAATATTCCAAATACATTCAACTGTTAGTAATATCACAGCAAACAGGTTAATATATGCACTAATTGTTAGTACTATCACAGCAAGCAGGTTAGTATATGTACAACATTTCGAGAGGTATTGTTCTCCCCTCTTCTTCAGGTGTTGCTGGCCTGACCAGTGACAGTACTAGCATGGGATTCGAACTTGTGTCCTTAGATTCTTGATTATTGAATTTTAAGTAATGCTCTAACCAACTGAGCCATCCTACCTGTTTGCTGTGATATTACTAACAGTGGAATGTATTTGGAATATTTAAATAAAATTAAATTGTTCTAAAGACATTCAACGCATATATTAGATGATGGAAATAGACCAATATAAAAATACAACTTTCTATTACATGGTTGTCTTTTGTAACATATTGAAGCATTATTGATAATTGTGATTTATTAGACACATTGCTTGTTTCACCTAACAATAATCCCACATAATCCAAATTTTCATATTCAGTACGGATTTCTTCTAATAAAACGAAAGCAATAGAAGAAATTATATCATTTTGTATAGCGCTCAACAATCCAGAAAAAACAGTAGAATTATCCAGATGATTTTTTAAAGTAGGTTATAGGGCTCTAATAAATTAATGGTTTTTAAATAATTACCTCTATTTAGAGAATCTTGAGATTCATTATCATCTCTGAAAAATAATTCCTGACATGCCAGAAAACAAGTTACATCAATAAAGTATTTAAATGTATCTCAAGTTTTCCTTACCTTTTCATTAAAATTTCTAATAGACACTGAATGAGTAGAATCAATTAAATTCTCAATATGAGCTCGACCAAACATTTTAATTGAAATCACGGCACTTAAATGCAAACTAGACTCTTCTCCATGCCTTTTTTCTGCTTTTTCTAAATTATTCGTATTGCAAAACCCAATAGTATTCCAAACAGATTTCTCATTTGCGAATAGAAGTTATGGCCAGCAATATAATTTTTTTTTTTTTGCAACCTGTTAGCCAGGAAATTTTTTTATAAAATTGAATAGAAAAATGTCTTATACATCATTTGATAATAGTTTTGATTTTCAAGAGAGGAGTTGGTCTACCATGATCTATATTTTTTTTTCTTTGAAACCTCTTGAAGAAAATGGTCTTTCCAAAATATCTTCTATTCATCTTGATTATTCTAGGAGTATATATATAAAAAAAAAATTAAATGAAAATTAATTTTAAAGTAATCAGACTAATTAAAAATAGTTTTTGCAACGTGTGTTCTCTATTCTATTATTTTTATATAAATATGTAAATATAAACTGTTATATTGTTTTATTCAATTTTGTTAATTAAAATTATTGCTGCAGTTAATAATCTTGTTGCTCCTATATTCTCTCATCTGAATTACAAGTAGAACTATTAT
Organism: Epiperipatus broadwayi; assembly: GCA_028023455.1. Taxonomy (NCBI): domain Eukaryota; kingdom Metazoa; phylum Onychophora; class Udeonychophora; order Euonychophora; family Peripatidae; genus Epiperipatus; species Epiperipatus broadwayi. The sequence continues at coordinate 9,509,338 of JAQFVV010012410.1, read as the reverse complement.
TAAATTGCCCTATTTAAAGACCTATAACGAAGATATGATAGTTCGGATTTTTCGACGCACATCTATAGTAAAGCTTATTTAATAATGAATAAGAACCTATGCTAGCAAAGTTTGGAATAATAAATAATCATTCAATGTATTTATTTAATTTGCTACCTATAAGAATATAGCATCAAATGTGATGGTGTAATCGAATTACTACATCTAAACTACATGGAATTATTTTTAGAATAATATCTAAACTAATATTAACTAAGCCCCCCCACATACATATTACCCCCACATACTTTGAATATCGATACAGCTTTATGATCTGAGATGTGCTTCAATTAATTTAAATAAACATATAAGCTGGGTGAGCGAGAGTCAAAAGATGTGAAATGAAGTACATAATTAATAAAATATTTATTTTAAAATTAAGATTGTGCTAATAAATTATCATAAAATGATTGAGAATTGTCTAAATAGTAAACTGATCCCCAAAGATGGAACTTTATTCCCCTGCAATGTTTACGCAAAATATATATATATATTTATAAAACATATTTGAAATCTCCCAATCTAGCAAGAATCCATGGTTTAAAACTGATAAAATGATTTATAAATTGGCGCTCTCCTTTAATGGTGGGTAGCTAGAACTAAAGTAATTATACTTGCGAGGGTGGGAGTTTATTGGCATATGAGTTGAATTTAAAATATATATAACATACATGAAACAAAATAAAAGATTTTGCCGCACCAAATTAACAGTTAGATTAAGAGGCTAATAAAGATTACTTTGGAAAGTGTTATAGAGAATCACATAAATCAAAGAAATTACATATTTAGGAGATTAACTAATTTTTAAAACAATAGGTGGCAATTCATAAAATATTAAATATTACACTCTTCATTACATTTTGAATTACTAGAGAGAGAGGTTAAAGTCTATGAAAGCAGCATTCTATGGTTACCTTTAGTCTTTGCTAGTTTCTAATTCAGAGTGAAGTTCAAAATATTTTACAGTGACTCATTTTAAAGCGCATATGTCTTTCACTATCATAATTAAAGCAAATAGCAGATTTCCACGGGTCAGTTTTTTGAAGCATAGCATAGCAGTTCATGATTGTTCAAATATAGGGCAGCATTCTGGTGGGAGTGGATTCAAGAATGGCTGGGGAAAAGGTAGATTTCTCCTTTCTACTTGACAGTTGGCATGTTAACAATTTGAGTGGTATGGATTAGTTTAGCCAATGCTTCAAAAAAATTAGACACTGAATGAACTGGACTAAATTTGAGCCCTATTTATTTGATCCCTTGTTATGTCAGGAATGCTTTTACGACATCTTTCGTGAGGTGTTGTACAATGCTGCTACAAGATGGTTTTACTTACAGGAAATCCATGTTCTAAACAATTGTTTAAAATCTATTTCTCGTTTTAGAACCAGATTTATTTAAACGATAAATTTTTTAATTAATGGATGCTGTATTGACTTTATCAGATTAATAGATCATTTTCTATTTTAATAAGATTGATAGATTTTATAACAAAAGATTGGGAATGCTTCTAGAACTTTTGAAACCGATTGCATCATCCTGTGACCACCATTAAATGAATATACATTTGAATATAAAATTTTAAATAAAATATTAATAGAAGATATAAATAAAGTATGGTTATATATGTTAACATCTATTGTTTGTTATATATACATGTTTCTCTGCATATACATGACTCTATTTATCCATTATTTTATGGCTATTATATATATATCTGAATTTACTATGCTTATAATAAAAATAAAAAAAATCTAAGGGGATGAATGTGTGTATTTGCAGGGATAGATAGGGTTTAAACCCTGTTTGATGGTACAAAGTTTAGATAGGGTCTTGAAGTGCAGTCTGACTCTCAGACTGACTGGTTCAATATAGATGGAATAATACTGGATACAAATATAATAAGTACTACCATTAGTTTCTGTTGATTAGCCCAGATGTCTTCAATAGCAGCAGAAGTGGAATAAAATTAAATTTACTTCTGCATTTAGCATTATGTAAGTTGGGAGTTGTGATATTTATGGATGTGGTAATATTACTAATAGTTATTTTTTAAATAAGAATTTGAAAGAACTGATTTAATACTAGCAAGAAGCTTACAAATGTTTTGTGTACTTAAATAATAATAGATGTATTTATTGTCTGACCTATGGAATCAGAATTTTTGGTTATCTGATGTACCTTTCATAGATGTTTTTTTTTTTATAATATAAGTTTTAATTTTAAAAAATTATATATATATATTGCCATTTTCTAACTTTTTAAAATCAATTTTAGATTTTTCATTAAGTGATATCAAGGTATTAAAAGAGAGAAGAGAGAAAACTTACAAAAAAAATTAAAATGTTTGTTTTCTGCAGTCAAAATGCTAACTTTTAAAAATTTGATAACTAAATATATTTTTTATTAAAGGTTTTGTTTTTAAATTTTTAATTAATTAATTACTTTATAGCAGGAATACTTTTCTTTTTTAAAATAAAATAATTAAAATATTATTTTATTAATATTTATTAAGAATCCTTAGATTTGGACTCAATACAGAAAATGGCTTCGACTACAATTGATGATGATGAGGACGATGATGAAGTTGATGAAAATGATCCAGATTTATTGGTAAATTTATGCATAATTATTTGATGCAAATATTACTATAATCATTTATTGCTCAGATTTAAAACAATAGTATAACTTTGCTTTTTTTTTGCACTTTTAAACTAATTCTTTTTAGTTGTTTTTTTTTTGAATTTGTAAATATTTTGTAACATTATATTGTATTATAAAATAATTATTTTTATATTAAATATCAACTTCATTTTACTTACATAATACAAAAATGATTATAACTGTATATAAAACATAACAATTTTAATAATCTTATGATATCATTTATTAAGGTTTAGCCATATATTCATTTTTATATATTTACTATCTACAATGTCACTATAATTATAATAATACAAATATATAAACAATATAAATGTACATATACATTTCATATCATTTTTTCCAATAACGTTATTAATTATACCTGTAAATAAAATAATATATTATTTAAAACATTCAATCTGGCAAAGTTTTTGATGAAATGGAACACTATTTTGTTTTTCAAATTGCCTTTTGTTAATAATGATTGGACTCTTTCTTCTCAAATTAAACCTAGTTTTGTATTGCATGATGCTACAAGGTCTAATACATATGATGAAATTGAAGTTCTTCAAGAAAGTATTGTTGGATCACTACTCTTTTATTGTTTGGATGTGAAGCAGTCTGTATCCATAGCAGTAATGCTTTTTTTTTGCTTAATAATGTTAGCTTTAATAATCCTAAAATTTTAATCAGATATTGCATTTCCATATAGGCACCAATATTCAAAAATGCTATACTATATTTTCTAAAAAATCATCAATTAATATTTTGCTTCAAAAAGTATTTCAAGAAAAGATTGCCATAAAGATTATAGGTATTAATTTTAATAACAATATTCATTACATCTTTAACAAAAGCTATGAATTTATGAATTGATATTCAGAAATTTTAAAATCTTTACATTCACATTTTCTATCCTAATTCTACCAATTTTAAATTAGATTTTGGTAGTTTGGAATTTTAACTGTATCTTAGATTATCATTGAAGAAAATTATTAAAATGTTTTGGGACATTTCACTGTATAAAACAAGAATTCTTACTAGTATAAGTTTTTAAAGCAATTATTTCTGGTAAGGTAGATGTAAGAAAGTATCTAATGATATTATTTTTTAGAATAAAAAGAAAAAGATGTAAGTTGAGCAGATTTGTGTAGTATGCCAAAATTTGAAAATGAAACTTGAAAAAAATTTAACTATTATAAGTCTCTTTACATTATACAATAAGCAGTGTAATATTGTAAATATTTTTGAATTAAATGATAAAGGAATTAAAACTATTGCTTTTACAGGAGATGAATGAATAATTTAAAATTATAATTCTATTTATATATTTTTTATTTGGAAGTATTATTTGTTAAATGTACAAAATAAATAAATTGAATTATTAGATTATTTTACCTGCTATATTTTTTATATAGACAGCAGTTTAATGAATTTTAATTTTAGTGTTTAATTTTCTTTTTTTTATAACTTTTTAAGTAATTATGAATATTAAACAATCCAAAACAAAGCAAAACTCTCCATATAGTAGTGCCATCTTGTGCTAACAAGAGCAATCAATGATCAGTGATCATGTGATGTTTAGTGGTTTAATTATGAATATATAAATTATTTGTTATCAATTGTTCATATTTTATAAATTTATTTCTATTTTATTAATTTTTTATATAAATCACTTAATATTAATCTTTGATCTTTATCTTCTTAAATTTGGATTAATTTTTTGGTATTTAATGCTTTTTTTAATTTCTATTTTTTTTTTTTTTAATTTATAAATCATTTTTATCAATTTTAATTATATTTTGTTTTGTGTTTTATGTTAGTTACTTAATATTAATTTTTTGACCTTTATTTAAATTGCTTTAATTTTTTATTTTTAATGTTTTTATTTTTATTTTATTTTTGTTTTATAAATCATTTTAATGTTTGTGTTTTAAAAATACAGTGGATCGTGAATTGCGCTATATTTTCTTCCAAACTCCCATGCTTCAAAGAAAATAGCATGTAATAGTTCACCTTTTGTTGATAAACAATTATTAGAATAGAATGTATATTATTTATTGAACTGCAAATGTATAGTACTTTTCAAAATACACATATATAACACAGACGTTTTTTTATATGTATATTATGTATATAATAATAACATAATTATTAATAATAAATGGAGGGGGCATTTATTATATTTTATAGAGCATGTGTTCACTCATGCAACTATTGAAGCAATATGAATAAGAAAAAAACTGACTCTTACTGTATTTTTATCTTCAACATAAAGTAAATAAAAATAAAAAAAATTATAAAACATAAAGTAAATAGCAAAAAATGCTTTGGGCAATATTCTTTTTTTTTTCAGTAATTTTTTCTCTTACAGAACAATAGAGTCGTCTTTTTTTCAAGAAATTATTAGCTCTTCAATTATATTAATGTTTAATGAATATTCTGAAATCTTGTAAAACTTTTAGAAAATATTTTATTAAGTTAAATATTGTACATCAAATTCAGAAATGATCATAAAGAACATTAAATTATATGTGGTTTCAGTATAAACTGAAAATATTTTATTAATATATGTAATCTGTACATGACTCGGAAAAGGAAAAGTGACTGGTGAATATTAAAATCTGCGAATTTTAATAGGTTGCTTGTTGATTTGTTTACATTTTACTTTAGATAGTATATAATTGAAAATGCAAATTTAGATATAGCATAGCTTGTGGTTCTATTATGTCCAACTTTTTTTTTTGTCTGAATATGTATTGATGAATTTTGTTATCATAACTAAGTTCTTTTAGTCTGATTTTTATTGACTTTTCTACTTTTGCAGTGTATATATATATTTAAGCTCTTTTTACTCTCCATACTAGTTCTCCATCTTTCCAGCTCCCTATTTTTTTTATTAATACATCTATTCTTCTATCCCTGTCTTTGTCCCTATAACACTTAACAATCCTCCTAATACAATTATCCCACCTTTTGTATAAGTATACTGACATAAAGTCTTTATCCAAATCTTCTGCATACTGTACTATTTTTCTCATCCATCTTTTTGCCTGCCCTTTATTTATAGTCCAATTAAATCTATTTTGGCTATTCTGTTAGTATTCATAAATTGCAATCTATTAAACATTTTCATATTACTTTTTGCATCTCTCATATAAAAACATGACCATACCATTTTTCCTTGAATTGTATCTAATGCATGTTTTTCTACTTCTCTTTTTATTTTTTCTAAATAATTAACACCTTTTTGAAAACACATTATTACCATAGGTTAACCCAACTACTGCCAATCCTTTCTATACAATTCTTGCTACATCATATTTATTATAAGAAAACATCAGGTTTTTTTCCCATTCCCCCCAAGAAATTCCTCCCATTACTTAAGACAATTCCCAAATAGTTGTACCAATTTACTACACTTAACTTTATATCCCCCAAGAAAAATTCTTTTTCTTTTATCTCCCAAGCATTTATCATCATTACTTTTGATTTTTCTTCACTAAATTTGATCCCCATCTCTTTACTTACCTCTGCCTAACTCTTCAGGACATGTTTCATATCTTCCCTATTTTCTGTACATAAGAAAATATCAGCAAATAAAAGATCTGATAATGTACTCCCTTACCATCTCCTAATGATATGTCTACTCCTCTTCCTAATCTTTGTATTGCATTTTCCATTTCTCTCAAATATAACAAAAACAAAATAGGTGACCTAAGATATCCTTGCCTTAATCCCACTTCATTTTTTAATTCTTAACTGATATTTTCTAATTGATAATATAATAATTATTTTTATACAATGTCTTAATAAAATCAACTAAAGTTCAATTCGTTCCCAAATTTACTAAACCTACCCATAGTCTATTTGTATTTACTCTATCATATACCCCCTCCATATCTATAAAGACCATATATAATCACCTACCTGTATCCCTATTCATTTCTATAAATTGTGTGATTACAAATAAACAATCTCCTATACACCTATCCATTCTAAAACCTCCTTGCATTTCTTCTACTATATTATTTTTCTCCATCCATTTTGCCACTCTTCCAGCCACCATATATGCAAAAAGTTTATAAAACACCAATGTTACTGCTACCAGTCTATAAATATTTATCTTTCTATGGGCTTTAACCTTTCCTTTAAATAATAGCCTAACTCTTGTATTATTCCAGCTATCTGGAAATTCTGTCTTCTGTGCCATCTTATTAAAGCATGATAATAGATTTAATTTTGCCATTTCCCAAATTCATCACTATCTTTGCTGCACATCTATGTAAACCTCTTGCCTTCCCATTTTTCAACTCCTTCCCTGCCTCATTCAATTTATTTTTTACTATGTGCTTTTATGATTGTTATCATTCTGTCCTTCACATCTAACATTTTTTCTATATCCATTACATACTTATTTAAGATTGACTAATTCTTCTCTAGAATTACACTATTTCTCATCATCATTTAGTAGTACTATTTTCTCTTCTCTATATCTTTTTACTCCCATGTCTTCCACTTTTATTAATATCTTTCAATAATTTACTATTTAATTTCGTTCTCTCACTGTAATTATCTATTTTAGACAACTTTTTATTTAAATAGTTTTCCCATTTAAAATTAACATCTTTTTCGGTACCTCTTTTTCACTTTCTTTGTTTTTAATAGCGCATTTATATTCTCTGCATGTTTTTCCCCTCTCTTTTACACTTTTATTAATTCTCACTTTTCTATTACTTTTATTTTTATATAACATATAATAACAACATTCCACTCTTCTTACACTTTAAAGCAAAATATATTTATTAATTTTACAGTTTCAACTGTTCTTAGCAGTCTTCATCAGATCTACAAAAATTTAAACATTATATCAATACAACCATATTTCATACATATATCTGTTATAATGTTACAATTTTATCAACTTAATTATTAACATCACTTTATTCATAAAACTTACTATTGTATAACTTTAAAATCTACTTTATCCTTTATTTCTATTCTTAATTATTATCATATTTATATTTATTCACCTTTTTCTTTTGCCATAATTTTATAAATTCAGTGCAATATTTATGAAATCTTTCTTATATTACTCTATTCATATATTTAACCTTATTTTACATATTACTATATTCATAAATTTAACCTTATTTTACATTTCACCTATTATCTTAATTTTTAATTATCTTATTCCATTCCTTAATTTCATTTTACCCATATTTTATTCCTGCTTCTTCCATTTACTTATTTTTATAAAATTATTTTAATTATTTTCATTTTTATATGTATTTTTATTCTTATTTCTTACTTTATTATCTACTAAAACTCCCTTTCCTCCACCAGTTTCTATCCCATCATACTTTTATTTTTCTGAATACTCTTATCTAAAACCCTATTTGCCACTTTTTTTACTTCACCACACTAATCCTTATATTCATTTCCAACAAACTCTTCATTAACTTCTTCTTCTTTTATTTTATATTCTTCTAACTTATTCTTATCATTCATTCTTCATTCATATCTTTCACTATCTTTTCTACTTTTTTTATTATTTTCCATCATATTACTAACCATTTCTATTATAAAGAAATTAGGATAATTATTACATACTCTTTCTTCATTATCCAAAACTTTAGTTTTTCGTATAGTATTTAGTCCCTCTTTATCTATTAATACATAATCTATTGTGTGAAATATTTTATTTTTAGACCATGTACATTACCTCTCATAAATATTTGATAAATTTCTTCCAATATTCAAATTTTCTCTCTGATAAAAAATTTTCAGAAGCTGCCCATTCTTGTTATCCAAGCCATCAATTTTTTTAATATACTCTATCATATCTCCTATAAACATAATTTTCTTCCCCATTATATCCTTGAATAGGCATTCATATATGCTATTGTTCCACCTCATTATAGTTTGACTATCTCCAATAGTTATATACACTATAATTGCCATCCATTCATGTCTTCCTAACTATCTCAAACCACAAATGTTCTTGACACTTTAAAGTATTTAAATATTTTTTTGACATTACTCCTATACCACATCTCTTTTTTCTTTTATATTTATATTCTGCCATACCAAATCTTCCAATGTAGGTTCTTCTTCTCATAGATGTGTTCCCACTGCTACTAATACTTCAAGCCCTTCATTTTTAACTGCTTTGTTTAATTCGAACCACTTTTCTGGTCTCCTACCACTGTGCATATTCACCTGACCAATTTTACAATTTCTTGCTTTTTTTCTGCCCTTTTATAAATTCTTTTGACTCTTTCTTCTTTATTATAATTGTAATTAGTTTGTTTATTATTAGTTTTACTGACACATTTTTTCTTCATATCTACATCTAGATAAGCTACCTTTATTTACTTCTTACATCTCATCCATCCTTAACCTTTTTGCTAATACTATACTTTAAAACCCTAACACTCTTTATAGGTTTTCCGAAATATAATATTTTTCATAAATCAAGCCCTCTATTGCTTCACTTTCTTGTTTTTTAAATATAATCTATCTTTACTGTATAACTCCTCTTATTAATAAAAAAAATCCCACACATTCACAAACACAACATTATTTCTATTGCATAGTTTTTTTTCAATCTAATTTATAGCACATGCCCTATCTAACATATACCTATTGTCAAATCTTGATAGTAATACCTATTTCTGCTTTTCATTTAACCTTATTCAAACTACTAATCAATTCTTTGTATTCATCCATTACTATCTCCAATGGCTCTGACAAATTATTTGTTCCTACCATAACATAAACATCCTACTTCCCTGTTTATTTACCTTATCTGAAATATCCCTAATTGTAGCTCCAGGCAAACATACTCTTACATACCTATTTCTGTTTTTCCTTGCAATTACATCTCAACATCCTCTAATTAGCAAGTCTCCTATCAAGTCTGTCTCATAGTTTACTTTCCTATTTCATCTGTAACATTTTCTTCAACTTTCTGAACTTCCTTATCTATTTTTTTTTATTCATTAATTCCTTGTTCTGCTCACACTTCATATCTAATGCTTTTATTTTACTTCTACATCCGTTACCTCTTCCTCTATCATCTTTATTCTTTGGCTAACTATCCCCATTGCACTATTTATTTTGTCATCTATATCTCTTCACTCTACTAAACATATATGCCATTCTATCATTCTTATTTATATTTTCCTCAATTTCTCCTGACTTTTTCTTTAAACTATCTACACTTAGAAATCATTTTTTTCACATCTTTTATCACATTTATACATGATTTATACAAACATTTATCTTTTATATTCTTCCTAATTTTATTTAAGCATTTCAGATGGAAAACCTTATTAAATACTTTACATGCTACCAAAGCACGCCTAGTTTTCTTCTGACCGCCACGCATACATTGTGATATACGCATGCAGTTTATATTTCCTTATTTTTCCAATTCCCCTACTCTATATTTAAATTTATGATTTTTCTACCATTTTCCAAACCTCCTTTTACAAAATTTTTTTTTCTTTTTTATAATGGAGAATGAGAAACATGTGCTCTCCTAAAACTTATACCTCAACGTTACCCCTCTTTCTCAAAATAAATCACTCTCTGACTTAAATGTAAAATTTTTTTACTAGCAAACCTCCTAAAATCCAACTAATGTTATGTATCCTTTAGTTTTTAAGGCTTCATTACAATAAACACAAAATGCATATATATATTTAAAATGTTGATATCTCAAATCGCTCTCCAAACCTTAGCAATATGTTTCTCAGTCTTTTCAAATTCAATTATATCTATCTCTCTTCACTCCAACTCTCTTTTCTCATCAACTCTCTTAACAAATATTTCCCATCAACAGAAATTTTTATCTAGATGTTATTAAAATAAATAAAACCTTAACTTATCTTGTGGAGTTACTATAAACTTTAATAACTAATAGATGTCTGATGATAATGCTCTTGTTATCCCTATCCTGTACTATCATATCCATTATCCCAAACTAGTTTTAAGCTTACGATTTTCGTCAGTGAGGAGGTTTGGATCTTGGAAAAGCGAATCTGGCTGTTTAGAATCTAAAGCATTTTCCTTCTAGAAGGCATTTATTTATCTCTGTTATACTATCAAGCTATCAGCCCATATTGAAAAATATATAAATGTTTTCAATCTAAGCCATCTTGCATATATAGTCATATAGATCTGAAATCAGTTCAATATCTATATATTATAGTGTCCTTAATTTTTTTAATAACTATAGGCATCTCTGTATTATGGCCAGGATTTGGTTTAAAACCAATAAAATATATTATTCTATCACTTGACTCCTGTTTATGCTGCTAAAACAGCAACAAGTAGCTGCTAAAACAGCAATGTGTAAGCTTAAGTCATGTGATATCATATAACTATTAAGCATTAAAACTTAAAATGTAGGAATAATAAATATTATTACAACTTTAAGATGAATTTATTTTTATACAAATTTTTTCTCCCCAAATAATGAAAATGGCAATATATTTGGTATATTTATTACATTATTAAAATAGAATTTTTGAATCTCAGTTCTCTTTGATCACTTGTTATGCTTCACTTTTTTTTCTTTTTATATTTTCTTCTTTTAAATCTTCAAATAATATTTCTTAAATAATAGAGTTAAAAAATGTTTCAAGACATTTTAATTTTGTCATATGTTACATTTTGATTTCTGTAAATTTTCACAACTTACAAATTTATCTTTTAGGTTTAATCTATTAACTTTCCTGATTTGTACTTGAAATTTGATTTTAAATTAAGGTTCATCCAAGGCAGACATTAATAGCTATACCAAAGAGTTCTTTCTCTCATTTTTTTTATAGAATTTTGTTTGCACACTATCAGGACAGATGATCATTTAGAAGAAACCTATACTACTTAATAAGTAGTAAACACTTTTATACCTTTTGAAAATATGCTGTGTTAAAAATTATTTCTTCTTTTGTTTCAATTGTGTAGCGTTTTTTTTTTTTCAATACTATAAATGATAATACATTATTTTAATATTTTTATATGATATAACTGTATAATAAAATCTTAAATACTAAAAACATTAAAACAAATATACTTTATATATATATATATGTCATATTATTATTACTATTTGCGGGATATTCCGTGTAGTTAAAAAGCTAAATGCTGACATTTCAATACAATATCAAGTACCTTCCTCAGAGCGTTGTCTTTCTCAAATTATAATAAGAATGTGCATTCTTATTATAATTTGAGAAAGAGAACGCTCTGAGGAAAGTACTTGATCTTGTACTGAAACATCAGCATTTAGCTTTTTAACTACACGGAATATCCCGCAAATAGTAATAATAATATGACATCTTTTATCCGTGAAAATATTAGAATTAACATTTTTAATCTTTACGGGAAAGATTGGTTTACAGAATGGAGTTGTTTTGAAAGAATGTGTGTGAAGAAAATTAAAGCCGTTTGTGATCTTCAATTTTTACTCAGTTGTAAAAGAAATGGACTTTATCCTAGCTGTTGTAAAATTTCCTTCCATACGCATACGAAGAAAATTGATGCAGTTTTGAATAAGGCAAGTTTTGACATTTTAACTGCTTTTATTAGAAATACAAGAAAAAAGTTAGATTTTTTAGATAAAAAATTGTTACAACTCCGACTTTTATTAAGTAATACTTTTCATCCAACGTTATGGTCACTTTGTGATAAGATCATTGATTATAGAGTGACTAAAGAAAATGATTTTAAATTTCGAAGGCAAATGAATAAATTTAACAAACTATTTAAAAAGAAATAGGAAATGCTAACTTTGTCTTTGTCTGAACGAGGAAGTGTGCTCGCTGTTAAGAATTTATCTGATAGAAAATTATCAGACTTTGAACTAAAAGTTTTAAATAAAGGTTTTAATTTTGCAATAACACCAACAAAATTACCTTTTGAGGATATTATTTGCAGAGTGGAAAATGGTTTATCAAAAATACCTTGCGGGGATGCAGATATAGTGAGGGGAAAAATATACGATATTTTAAATAAAGCAAAACCACCTAAAACTAATTTATCAATTAATGAAAGAAGAGCTTTGTTTGCATTAAAAAATGACAAATCTATTTCTATTCTTCCAGAAGATAAGGGTAAATACTACAGTAATTTTAAATAAGGCTGATTATTATAAAAAAATACATGATTTATTAAATGATAATATTTATAAAAAAATTTATAGAAATCCTAGGACTTATCTTGAAAAGAAAACAAAAGCATTAATTTATTCTACTGATCTAGATTTAGAAACAAAGATCAAACTTACTCCCAGGGAAAAATCTTCTTTTTATCCAAAATTATATGGTTTACCAAAAGTTCATAAGCCAGATATTCCATTGAGACCGATTGTAAGTGCAGTTGGTTCACCTACACAGACACTAGCTCGTTTTTTGACTTCTTTTTTACAGCCGCATTTAACAACGATGTCATCATATGTTAAAGATGCGAATCATTTTCTTGAACTTATCAGGGATATTAAATTGAATAAGAATGATATTTTGGTAAGTTTTGACATTGTTTCACTTTTTACTAATGTACCTGTAAATGAAGCTATTCAAGTTTTAAAAAATATTCAGTTGCCTAATTTTGCTATGGTTTTGATTGAACATTGCTTATCTAATACATTTTTTGTTTTTGATGGGCAGATGTATAAACAAACATCAGGTCTAGCTATGGGCTCACCAATTTCTCCAGCATTAGCTTCTATTTTTATGGAGGATTTGGAAAATAAAATTTTGACTTCAGAAACCATCTATATGGCTGAGGTATGTTGATGATACCTTTGTTATTTGGCCTCATGGTAAACATGCTCTTGATGACTTTTTTAATTTTTTAAACTCTTTTCACAACAATATTAAATTTACTATGGAAATAGAAAATAATAATCAATTACCTTTTTTAGATGTTTTGATTGAAAGAAGGGAAGATGGTTCTTTATCCCATGGTATATATAAAAAACCAACACACACTGGGAGGTATCTGCATTTTTCTTTTCACAACTATTTTCAGTGGCAAAGACATTATTGGATAGAACAAAGAGACTTTCTGATGATAGTCATTTTCACCAGGACCTTTCTACTACTAATAAAATGCTTCTTCATAATGGTTTTAATTACAACATTATTAATAGGGCTTATACATATAAAAAGAAAAAAGATTTTGATACATCAGAAATTAAGACAATTTTGCCATATATAAAAGGAGTAACTGATAAAATTGGTAACATTTTAAAGAATAATAATATTCACACAGTTTACACTACTTATAAAAAAATTAGTGAAATATTTCCACTTCCTAAAGATAAAATTGCTTTGGAGTGTCATGGTGTATATGAAATTCCATGTAGGGTCTGTTCACATACGTATATTGGACAGACTAATCGTAGAATAAATATTAGAAAGGAAGAACACATTCTGGCAGTCAGAGAAAAATCCAATTCATCAGCTATTTATTCTCATATAAAATTAACAAATCATGATATCAATTTTGAAAAAACAAATATTTTAGCAAAAATTGAACAATATGACCAGAGATTGCTAAGAGAAGCTATAGAGATTTTTAAAAGGCCCAAGAGCATAAATGAAAGATGTGAATTAAAGAAGATTAACAACATTTGGAAGAAGCTATTGGAAGAGAAAATAAATTTTAAAACTTCTCAACCAATATATGAGGAGAAAGAAAACAATAAAAACGATTTTAAATCTCACGCGCATTCTTATTATAATTTGAGAAAGAGAACGCTCTGAGGAAGGTACTTGATATTGTACTGAAACGTCAGCATTTAGCTTTTTAACTACACGAAATATCCCGCAAATAGTAATAATAATATGACATCTTTTATCCGTGAAAATATTAGTATTAACATATATATATGTATATAAATTAATAAATAATATCAAATTTTCCAGTTGTTCTAATATGATAAACGAATAGCAGCTCTTTAATCTAATATCATTTACTGTAATTTTGATTAAACAATGATTGCCAGACACTTTACTGCATTGAAATTCTATTCTCAGAACAGTTTCTGACTTTTGCCTTTAGCAATGTACCTTTGGATTTTAAGAATGGAAGTCAGATTTATAACAGGTTGACATGGATTCAAAACTTTAGGCTGATTTGAATTTCAGGGTTTTAGTTTGAATAATGAAATGGAATTAATGATAGTTGCTCCATCCTTGATTTCACTGCTTCCAACATTGAATCCAAAATCTCATTGAAGAAGACAAAAACAAAAAACCCATCTGGGAATAGATAGTTAAATGTAGTAAATCTGATGATCACCGATTACTCAAGCTTGTAGTAGTCTTGATTTATTAAGTGAATAAATTTTCTTAAAATTATATAATATGTACTTAATTTAATTATGATTAATGGTATAAATAATAATTATTGTCATCGTCTGGCTTACAGTTCATTTAATAGCTTAGACAACTGATGAAAGATGGATTCATTTTTTTTCTGTCATAAATTATAAGTTAGAAACTAAGTATTATATTTATTTGAATAATTTAAATATAGGTTCTGCAATTTGGTACATAACTGTGTTTAGCATTATGTATATTTTTATTTGATATTTATATATTGTAACCCAAAGCTTATATCACAATTAGGCAGGGGTGAAAAATGATGGGTTGACATAAGTGCGTTTATGTGGAATGCATTTAAGATTTGGTGCAGGTTTATGGAAAGTAAACTAGAATAAACATATATTTGTTTTATTCCTCTAAGAACAAAAATAAAAAATTATTGTATATAATCATAATATATATAATTATTACAATGATCAAATATCTTTTTTGGATTTACCAAAATAATCTTAACATGTTCTTATGTGCACAGACTGCATGGATAAAGACTTACTCTAGGATTAATGAGCCTCTTTATTCAGATATGGCTAGCAATTGAGTCTCTCATTCCCAGAATTAAAAGTAAGGTTAAATCAATTAATTTTCTTAGGGTTCTTAACTAAATCTAATTAAATTATATATTTAACAAAATATAAAATTAAAGATTAGAATTGACTTATTCCAGGTATGATCAAGGTATTAAAAGGATTTTATTGGACCTCACCATACTTTATGAATTTTGTATTTTAACTAGAGATGGAAATAATAAATGATGTGATTGGATTCAATAAAGAACCCATGTCTGCTAACTTGGTTTGCTCAGAAAGACACGATGCTAAACGCAGGATCAGAGAAGCATTACACATAGCAAGCCATCCTAAGTCCATTAATCGAAAAGAAGCCTGCTTTGCCCTGTCCCGAAAATAGCATTTATAACTAATTTGCATTATTTTTTCCTTCTACAATGCAGTTTTTAACAAGATAGTAGCTATGAATATGAGAGCAAGAAGTCTCTCGAAAGATCTCAACTAAAATAGTATTTTATATTTGCTTTTGATTATATATACTACCTTCATTATCTGTGCTTACAGCACATATATATAGTATTAATTTATAAAGTGGAAATATAACCTCTTTATTTCGATAATGTGTTAAAAAATGATGATTTCAGTAATGACAGACAACTACATTATGAATATAATAATTACTTTATTTTTAATAATAATTATATAACAAACAAAACAAAATATTAATGAACAATAAACATACTTCTAATATCAAAAGTTCAAAGCAAATAATTACAAATATTATTATTTGTTCTCTTTAAATAATGTAATATTGGATTATGATTACGTTTGTGGTCAATAAACTGAATGCAAATACAAAACACTATTGAAAATATTTATATACTATTCATAATGACTATAATTAAGTACAGGTCGATAGGAATGTTTTACCATATCCTCAATTTTTTTACAGTGATAATTAGTCTACTAGCAACCTCATTTCTAAGATTGATCTAGTTTCTTAATCTTTTTAGCAATAAGAAAATTGTTTACCTAGTAATCGTATCAATGCTATAGAAGTACATAACTTCATAAAATCCAATCATTGTATATTTTAGTGGCATGACTTGCTACATTGTCTAACTTTGCTGCACAATATAGCAACCATCAAATTATATAATCTTTATTAAGGACAATGAAGGTAAATATTTTCCCTTGTTACATTCTGTGCATGTTTAATCATTAATTAAATCCTTACCAGTTAGCGATCTAAAAAAATATATTTCTCTAATATCTTTTCCTTATTTTTTCTGGAGTACAAAAAACTTATTATTGAATTTCAATGTACATATTTTACAAACATGACACATATATATTTATATGTAAATTACTAAAATATTTATTACATATAATTAAATATATATATTTAAAAGATTTTATTACAAAATTGTATCTTATATAAACATTGAATGTACAATCTGAACAAGTCTACTTGTAGACAAAATGTTTGGACAGTAATAAAGTAGCTTTAATTAAAAAATGTTTATTTGATTGTATTTTTAAAAGTTTTTATCAAGATATTCCTTGCTAAATGAAAGAGAAATTTATGGTATAAAATATTTACCAGTAAGCAGTTTTAGCATTTAAACCCCTCACTCCCCCCAATGTTCTATATTAAAGAAGTGAACAAACTTTTTCCTAATTTAAAATATATTTCATTTTTTTGTCTCATAAACTCCTTCAATATTATCTCAGTGACTACTTTCTATTGTAAATATTATGATCCAAGACAAGGTTAAAAGATTAAGAATGGTTTTTTGTAATGTATTTCATAATACTTCTCCAATGTGATTTTGTTGGAAAAAAAAATCAATTTTTTATAGAAATGATCATTTGGAAACTATTACAAATAGAACTGAATTGTATTTGTAGAATTGGGTATACAAATTTTTCAATTATACTCATTTAGGATAGATATGCCTGAAGTTGCTGATGAATGTTCTAGATAATAGATAAATTTTCTATATTGAATATATCCCAGAATTATAATTAGGAATGCAAAAGAAGAAAAACTATTATATTGGACATCAGAATTAAATTAATGGATTGATTCTATCAGCAAATATTATGATTTGGTTAAGTAGCATAAAAAATGTTTAAGAATAAAATATTTATTATAATGTAAACAAAGAAAATGGTCTTCAAAAGTAAATCTCTTGATGATAATGAACAGTGGTCCCACAAATAATTGAATTTGTTTTAAACAGTTGTTATTGATCTACCATTCATCAAAGAAAAATAAATATATTTATTGCTTTAATTGTATATTTAAGTATTTATATTTTAGGCCTTAATATATTTTGTAAGAATTCTTTGATAATAAACTTGATTGTAAAATTATATAGACATATATGTATAAGAACTTGAAATGATGTTAAATCTATAAATGCTACCTACACATTTAATGTTTTTATTCATTGATGAAAATATTGACTAATCTCTAAAGGGCATGTGTTTCAGGTTCAATTATCATGATAATAAGATTAATTCCACATCAAGATTCTTTAAAAAAAAGTAAGTTTATATAATTCTGCCATGTGCCTATATGAGTCTTGTTGAAGCACACATTATTAAAATAAGATCGTTAAATTAAAATTCTGGGCTTTACAATTGAATTAATTCTATTAGTGATATTTAAATAGCAATGAAGTTGCTATATTTGATGTGAAGTTGATCTTCTCTCATGACAATTGGAAATTTCAATTTATTATCTACAGCAATATATATATATTCATTAGTTTAGCAATGTATAAAATATGTAATTTGTAAACGGTTTTTTGAAGATTTGATATAACATGAAATATGTAAATTTATTGAAAATAAAGATTATCCATTTGCTGCACAAACAACTTTAAAATGTAAAAGAAGCCCATGTATCTTACAGTCATAAAATTAATCACTGTGTGACTGAGATCTTAAGAACATGGGTTTTTGGATTTCAAACAAAATGACAATCAATTGGTTTGATTGAAAGTTTGGCACACTAATTTAGGTGAGAGATTTTAAGGTTGTTTGTATGGCAATCGGAGAAGTGGAGAAATCTTCATCTTCAACAAATTTATTTATATGTACTTGTACACAATATAGGCAGAGTTGGAAGGAATTGTGTCAGATGAAGATGAGTCAGAGCCAGAGCCTGTCAAGTCATCTTCTAATGTTTCATCAATAATTTCATTATTGGAGGAGCGTATTCAGATGTATCAGTCAGCCATTTCAACTGCTAAAAGCTCCGGAGATACTTCAAAAGCTAGAAGGTGTGGTAGAGGATTAGATGTGAGTTTTTATTTTGTGTGCATTATTTATTTTTATTATTTAGTAATAGTTAAACTTTGTGTCACCCATTTTTGCTTTATGTTTGCTATAATCAGAACTTTTTTATTTTGTATCTTTATATATATTGAAACAGACACATTGTTTTATATATCTTGAAGGGCCCCCCTCCTCCCTTTTTTATTTCCAATGCAGTTTGATTAAAAAGCTGACACGGTTTTAGTGAGTGAAATTAAGAATAATAAATAAGTAATTGACAATGAATTAAGATCAGTTTTGCACTCATGGTATCAAATTAAAACATGTAAATTTAAATTCTCCGAAAAAGGAGGGAGAAAAAAAATCAATACTTGAACTTACAGTTAAATAAAGAAAATATAAATCACACATTTAGTTAATAAATTCTTACCATTAAAATTCTCAGTTTTCAAGTTAAAATATTACTGATATAATATTTTTTTGGATGGAGCTAAATGTTTACAAATTGCAATATTGAAATGCTGCAATTAGTCATTAAAAAAAAAAGATAGCATCATTTTCTTGCCCTAGGCGGTGTTAGACTACATGTTTTTGAAATGCATGTTTGTCAGATAAGAAGTGATATTGATAAGAAAAGTGCGGGAAGCGAGAGAGTATAAATAATGGAATGAGACAGTTCGAATTATTATTAGTGTGATTATTGTATTATAATTATTATTACTGGATTGATTATCGTCGTTGCTATGCAGCTCCATTCAATCTAGGAAGACCGGACCAACCAAGTGTTGAAGCTGCTAAGACTATTCATTGGAGAAGAAACCTGTAGTTACTGGATAACTGTAAGATGAAGCAGATTATTAATATTGAAAACACAAGAATGCTCAGCTAATCAGAGTAGAAGAAGTCAGGAAGATAAAGACTATGTCTAAGTGACAATTGAAAGGAAAAAGTATACCATTCAGCTTTAAGACAAATCCTTCTTTAATGTAAAGATTTACCAACTGTGAATCACCTACATACAAAGGTAAGAAAACTCTAGTCAATCTCTGATATATCTAAATGTATTTAGTTAATGCTGTAAGAAAAACATTTCAGAAAAGATAAAATGAAACATGTTTACCTAAAATGATTAATTCAATAATTTTATCTTTTTTTTAAATAAGAAAAGAGAGACATTTTAAAATGAAACAAGCAAGAAAATAATTTTGTCTGGATTTATAAAATAAGACAGTGAGAAAGAGTAAATGATTCTATAATTTAAATTTAAAAAATGTTGATAATTAATCAATATGCAAAAATTGATTTTATTTGGTTTGAAAAGAAAAGAAACCTAAACTATTATAATAGAATTTGATAGCTGATATTCTTTATTAATACATATGTATATGTGTGAATTTTATGTATATATTCAAAATGGAATTCGTAATTATAAAAAAAAAAGACATTTATTACTTTCACAAAATTAAATCTGCGTCCATATAATATATATACTTATATAAATACGTTCTTATATGAATATTTATTTATACATATATTAATTGACTATGCTTCTATATACGATCTAAATCTGTGTCTCTATAATATGTATCTATCTACCTGGATTAAATACGTGCTTATATACGTATTGGACATGTTTCTATATGCATAACTTAAATCCACGTTTATATAATGTGTTTTGATACCTGAATTAACTACATGTTGAATGCTTCTATATACTTGACTTGAATCCGTGTCTATATAATATGTGCCTCAATATACTTGAATTAACTACATGCTATATATGAAAGCTTCTGTACATATAACCTAAATCCATGTCTATATAATATGTTTCTATATACCTGAATAAACTATGTGTTATATATCTGAATTGATTATGCTTCTATATACATGATCTAAATCTGTATCTCCATAATATGTCTACCTACCTGGATTAAATATGTGCATATATACATATTGAACATGCTTCTATATGCATAACTTAAATCCATGTTTATATAATATGTGTCTTGTTATACATGAATTAACTGTATGTTACCTATATGAATTAATTATGCTTCTATATACATGACTTGAATCCGTGTCTATATAATATGTGCCTCAATAAACCTGAATTAACTACATGTTATATATATGAATGCTTCTGTACATGTGATCTAAATCCGTGTTATATAATATGTGTCTCAATATACCTGAATTAACTATGTGTTATATATATGAATGCTTCTATATAAATGACTTAAATCTGCATGAATGTAAATGAATTGAATATATACTTGAATTAAAGATGCATCTATATGCTGGAATTAAATCTGCATCTATATACTGGAGTCAAATATGTGAATCTATTTAAATATAATTAATGGCTTCGGAATGGTTAAACAAAAGGATTAATTCATATATCATTCAAACTTACCTAAGAGAATTCTGCAAGGGGGATTAATAGACATGTCTACAAAATTATTTATATGCACATATGAGGAGTAACATCAACACCCCAAAAGAGAAATTAACTTGAGAAATGATAAAGAGAGGTATCCGTGATGTACACACGGATGTCTAAATAAATCCCAGAAATGTGAGAGCTGTCAGAACAAGATTATGGAAGATAAAAATATGGATACTGTATAATCATCTACGAGGGACCAAGCATCAGAAGAAGTCACAGATGAGTAGACAAACTGATCTGTGGAATCGGTACTGCAATGAACTGTTAAAGGTGTGTTCTCCAAACATTGTTATTTAAAGAAATTATTGTTATATAAAATAATACATGTCGTCAGTTTCATTCATGTCATCCACTTTCTAGGGTACTTGTTCACAGGAATCTCATGTTTCCTGACCTATGTTTGGCATAACTAGATCTAGGTGAATAAGATTATAGTAAGCTGGAACTCTAGTGGAGCCGTTTGGGAATCCAAACAGATAAATTTCTAGATGTTCCAGTCTTTTTAATGCTACACCCTCTGATGAGCAGGAAATATTGTTGTAGGGGAGATGATGTCATCATTGGGTAATGCCAATTTATATCTCCTTCCTGTAATATGCTCATCAGGAAATAAATCGACCAAGAGAGGTTAAAGATCTAATCTAGTTACAATATATATATATATATTGTATCACTATTAATAAGTATCACATGTTTCATAGAAGTTTTTTTTTTAAAGAAAAAAGTAAAAGAAAAATAAATTTTTTAAATAAGTGAAAGTATTGCAGAATCATTTATCAATAAATGATTGAAGTGAATTTCATTGAAAGAAATAATTAAAAGTTTAACAAAGAAAAGTTTAATTTAGAAGTTTGAAGAGTGGAAAAAAAAAAAGGAAAATGTAGTTCGCCAAAGACAACACACTGCATCATTTATTATTATAAAGTTTTACAAATTAAAGAGTGATAGAGGGAGTGGAAATTTAACTAAGTAAAAATTCATCACATGACCGCCATTTTTTACGCTTGCTTATAAATGTTATTAAAACAGGCAAAATGCACAGAGTAGCAATACTGGTATGGAGAGTTTTGCCTGTTTTAAATAAAAATTAAAAAGTCTTAAAAACTGTAGTCTCTTTTTGCATTTACTTAAAAAAAAAAGTGTGTGTGTAAAAAAAAAATGAAATTGAGTTAAAATAAGTAAAAGGAAACCTTATAATATAAATTTAAATTTACTTAAAGATTGCTTGGCCGATAAACAAAGATTGCTCGGCCGATAAACAAAGATTGAAAACAATGGGAAATAATTCTTATTCAGTGGCTACATTAATCTAAGCAGATATGCAGATTAATAAAACAATGAAACTATAATTAGTAAAATTTACAAATTAATTAAATTAAATCTGAGTTATAAAAGAGACAGTGAGATGGAATCATATAAAAAGAACTGGAAATCTACTCATCATCATTCAGACTGATTTCTGATTGTGTTTGATATTTGATTAGTGAATCTCAGTTTAAACCATGCAGTGCTAAGCAGCCAATGGAACATGAGGCCAGTATCCGATCCTGGTTCTCAGGGACAGGAGAAGTTTGCCAGTTAGAAGTCATGCCCATGTAATAATCTGTGCCATCAAGAATGTCTATCTCAATAAGCGAAGTAAGCTAGTGAAGAACTGAAAGGAAGCCCAAAAATCCAACCGGTTAGTTACTAATTCAACAGAAGAAAACTTGGATTCATATCCCAAATTATAAAGTGCAAAGTCTTAGATAATTATGAACTTGCTTATTTCCGATTCATAAACTGATATTGATTTTATTGAACTTTAAAAACCACAGCAATCTTTAAATTATCTTTAAGTGTTTTCTTATAATTATCAATAAGTGTTCCCTATAATTACCATCTAAGATAAACTTTAGTATGTACATGCATTTTAATAATATATTTTAAAAGCTTTTTTTAAAATAATGAACTATATGTCAAAGTGTGTGTCCGTATTCATATTTATAATGTGTAATTGAATTAATCTTTACTAGCAGTATTTATTAATAGTGTGCTTAAAACAAATGTATAATTTTCGTTACTACAATATTTAAGTAGTATTATTTTTTTCATTAGAAATGTTTTAAAAATAAATTATTTGTTTGCTACTTATCATTTGGTCATCTCTCTTATAAAGTATACTACTATAGATAATTTGTAATTAAGATCAAGCCCCAAGTGGCTTATTATAATTTACATTCCTTTAAATAAACAAAAGAGCTAGCAAAGGGTTAAGACAAGTGCTAAATGTGTTTACCTGTCATCCAGGCATGCTAATTATAGATTATGATTAGCTGGTGCCTGAGGTTTGTTTCTTGAAACAAATAAAATGCTTTGGGTGTCAGGGGTTTGAATTTAGCAGCTGAGAAGTTCTCTAGCCTGGAAATGTGGCCACAGATTATACTCTGTATAGCTTCGGTCTGGTTATAGGTCATCGTTGGTCTTATCAATCTTTTGTATGTGACTTCTCTGCTTGTCGGGATGGGTGCTGCCATATTAAGCATGAAGCTGGAGTGGATCGAGATTTAATAATAATGAATTTGTATTTCTACTTTTATTTATCTATTTATTTTTTTTTGCTTAATTAAATAATCACAGCGATCCTTCTCCCCACCTGTTTCAATATATATATATATGATATAAAGTCATTTAGAATGTTTAGTTAATTATCTCTATTTTTTTTTTTTTTTTTTGCTGCTATAAGTTTTACTATTTTATTATGTTTTTCCAATTATAATGTAGAATAATTTTCTTAATTATGTATGGACTGGTTTTTTTTCTTTATTTGTATATGAATTACTTATTTTAAAATTAAATAAGTATTGCTAATAGAAATTACAAATAAAGACATATTTAAATTTTTGACATTTAATAATATTTTTTGTTCTAATTTCAGATATAACATTTATATGTACACATGTATTTGTAATTTGTAAAGTAGAAAAATGATATATAGCAGAATAGAGTTTTATAATTTAAATGTAACCTTAGATTTTTAAAAACACTATTATTGTTAAAATTTTAATTTGTAAGTAAAATATATTAAATTTTTTGAAAATTGAGTTTTACTAGTCATTGTAAGAATTTATCATTGATAACTATATTGTTGCAGAAAGGGATGATGATGATGATAAAATAAGAAGGATGAGGAGTTCTGGAACTTTTCTCATTTAAACTATGTTTTTTTAGTTTGTCAAAAATAGGAGATAAAAACAAGATTAAAGTTGTTTAATGCCAGTATTGTCTAAAATTTTAATAAATTATATTTACTTTAACACAAATCACAACATATAAACTAATTCAAAGCACCGTCATTAATGATAATAGAAAGTGGTTTAAGTTGGACACTAATATAAAATTACTCAATTTTAGATACTTATACCTTTTTTTAATGAGCCAATAAGATATTTTATATTTTTTTGAAACTCCTACAAGATACAAATATGACATTTAAAAGTTTAAATTATTGATTAATTCATAGTGAATTGTTTTACAAGTTTCCAAGAAGTAAATATAAAATATCTATTAAAGATTAATAAGTTATTTTGGTGCAAATTTAGTATGCGATTTCTGCCATTTTGAATTTTAAAAATAGCCAAAAACATCATCTGACACATCTAAGTGATAAAAAACTACGCGAAAACAGAAAAAATTTGGAACTTGGATCACGTGACTTGGAAAAACCCGCCAAAACACACAGTTAAAAAAAAAGCCAAAACACGAAAAATTAACATTTTCTCATTTTAAATTATAAATCAAATAATTTATATATAGAGAGAGCGAGATTACTATATTTAAATCTTAATCAATAAATGCTAGTTATCATTGCCTAAAAAAGTACTTTGCAGCATTTTCATGTGGCTGATATGTGATATCTAAGGCACCCCCTCCCCCTTTATACAAATTAAAGTAATATATATATGCGATATATATATTTCACACAAATAAAATTATGAGTGCGTAAAATAAACAAATAAATGAAATACGATAAATAAATAAATGGCTAGTATTTTTGAAGGAATAGATGCGTGTATGTATATATAATATTATGCCATTATTTTTATTACAGTACTCTTTGCTCTTTACTTCCTCAGTCGACCATTTGGTTTCCTGCTCTTTGTTTTATTTTACATTTGACACCTTTGAACATCCAAAGGTGTTTGACTGTAGCTATTTTCAAGATTGCCTTTGTGGATAAAGATGCACTGCACTTATATTTCTTCCCCTCTCCCATTGTCTACTTTTACATTCTTATTTAATGGTTTTCAGTTTTTATATATGTTTCTTTTAACAGTAAAATGCTTAACTTAAATAATTTAGATTTTAGCTTTAGAAAGATGCCATAATATTATATATACACACATGCACCTATTACAAATGTGTGCGGATTTTAATATTACATTTTATACACCATGGGAGATAGTTTGGTTTTAAGTAAAATGAAGCAAGTATATCTGCGTACAGATGATATTCACCGCTTCGATATATAAAATCATACCTCAACAAATAATTTAAAAAATGTTTAGAAAAATACGCAAACCACTCTATAATTATTTTGTATACAAATTCTGAGAATTAAAAAGTAACTTTCTTGATATGATGGGGATAACCAAATAAGGTGTATTAAGCCTCTTACTATGTGCGGATGTACATATAAATATTATCTCGGTCACTATTAAAGTTAGTTATATACAGCTTACTTGTACACAAACATATATACGTGTTAAAATATAAGAAGATAAAACTCATTTTAAAGTCTTCATTTGCATTTCATCTATATCAGATCTACTCTTGATTATGTCACTATAATCAGTATATCTATTAACATTGAAATGAGTTTTACTACCAACAAAGGAAAACAAAAACATATTTTAAATAAATGTAAATATTTTATTTTATTTTTTTAAAAAAATATTTATTTTAATTAATAATCGCTTTGTGTCTGTGTTTGTAATGAGTAATATATATTAGATATATATTTCACACAAATAAAATTATGAGTGCGTAAAGAAAACAAATAAGTGAAATATGATAAATAAATAAATAGCTATTGGATTTATTTACCTTCATTTTCAAAGCTGTGTGCTAAATTTGCATACACTTTGCATTTCTTATAGCAATGTTTATTTTACGCACTCATAATTTTATTTGTGTGAAATATATATATCGCATATATATTACTTTAATTTGTATAAGGGGGAGGGTGTGCCTTAGATATCACATATCAGCCACATCAAAATGCTACCAAGTACTTTTTTAGGCAATGATAACTAGCATTTATTGATTAAGATTTAAATATAGTAATCTTGCTCTCTCTCTCTATATATAAATTATTTGATTTATAATTTAAAATGAGAAAATGTTAATTTTTCGTGTTTTGGCGGGTTTTTCCAAGTCACGTGACCCAAGTTCTAAATTTTTTCTGTTTTCGCGTAGTTTTTTATCACTTAGATGTGTCAGACGATGTTTTTGGCTATTTTTGAAATTCAAAATGGCAGAGATCGCGTACTAAATTTGCACCGTTATTTTTCCATATTTAATAAATTTTTATACAACTATTTAGTTCCATGTGTTATTGTTTACTAATTTATTGATGCCGTTTGTAAAATGAATATGGCTTGACTTAATTTTAGAACAAAAGTAAAAAAACTTAAAAGAAAATATTAAAGATGTGTTTTCTGATGATTACATAAAGCAGTCCATGAAATATAAATCCTTGCTAATCCTTTAATTTGTTTACTTGTCTTCTTGTAGGACTGTTTTATAGTGAATTCTATTTTTTGAAAGACTTTAACATATTGCCTAATTATAGCTGTAGACCAGGGTTGGGTAATCATCGGTCCTGGTGTCAACTCCAGCCCTTGAAAGCTCTCAATAAACCCTCCAGATATTTTCATAAATGTATATAAAATGGTTCTTTATAAAATTTTATTTAAACATGCACATTGTTCACATATTGAATTAAGAGTTAACTAAAATAAAATATTGATTTTCTCAACTACATCCAACCTTTATAATAGTTTTAGTTCATTCTATCAAAAGTGCAATATTCCAACAAATAGTCTATATTGTGTGATCTATCTGACTACAGATTTAATCTATGATGCTGAGGGCATTTAGTTTATTTGTATAGTGATTTTCACAGACCAATTGTATATTTTCAAAAATAGAATTAGAATTTTACTTTGTTGTATTATTATTATTTTGCATTTATTTTTTTGTATTATGATGGCTATACCAAGTAAGATAAAAAAAATTGACACAAAAAATTGCATATTTCAATAGAAGTGGATCAGCACATTTTTTTTTTTTATAGACAGAAATAGTAAATTGATGTGCTTGATGTGTTTGGAAAGTATTTCTCCTAATAAAGGACACTATTTATCAATACATTCTGATTATAACAAAATTGTTGGGAAAGAAAGAAATATTAAAATAGAAAACTTGAAAAGGAGCTTCATCAAATGTCTGACACATCTCATAAAAAGTTCAAACAAGTCAGAAAATTCTGTGAAGACAAATTAATTTTTTTTTAAAAAAGTAGAAACTTGGAAACCATTTTCTGAAGTGAATTTATTAATAACTGCATCCTATCTGCTGTAGAATTAATCTTTATCTTTTCAGAACATAAAAAGAAATTCGAAAATATAAATATGTCATGAAGAATAGTTACAAGTCAAATTGGAAAAATTGTCATTAAATGTGCAACTGTAATTAATAATAGTGTTATTTTATTTTTAATCCATAAAAACTTATGGCCCTTATTTAAAAAGGGCAAATTGAAATTGGCCTACCAGCTGAAGAGATTGCCCACCTCTAATGATTAGGGGTAAATTAATTAAATGTTTGATAAAATAAAGCAGGTTAATTTTTAAATTGATAACTTTATGTGGGCATTAATGATATTATAAATAATCAAATCACCTTTGGTAGAATAAAGGTTCTCCACTCCTGTTCTAGATCATTGTACTCTATTCTTAGGCACATTTTATTATTGCTCTTTTTAAGAAAATATTTGAGATATAGAGAATGCTCCCATAAAAACCATATTTAAGTTACCATAAAATAATTTTAGTAAATCTGTTATCATTCATTCTCTTTACATGTCTAATCCCTGATGTTTTTTTATAGTAATAGATTGTAAATCTTTTTGTATTCAGACAGATGAAGAACATATGGTTTCATCTTAGAAACATTCTATTTGTATTTTTAAAATTTTAAGGATCAACTTGTAAATAACTTGTAACTTTATCACTTAAATATAATAAATTAAAGTCAATACTAATATTATATATGAGAAGAAATCTTTGAAAATATTAAATATAGCATTGATGCATGTAGTCTGGTTTTTACCTTGTTAAATACACCAGCAGAACAATAATGTCTGTATTGCATCTGAGTATCATAAATAATCTGTCTACCTAAAAAGATATTTAAATTGGTTCATGTTGTCAGTTGATAATAAGTCCAAGTTAATAATAATTACTAAATGTTTTTCTTCTATTACTGGCTGATAACAAACTTAGATTTTTTTTCCTTTTGAACATTAATTACTAAACCAAACCCTTAATAGGTTCACCTAAAACTTTTTAGAACATTCTGTAGATTGTCAGCAGACTATAAGTGTAGAATTGTTGACTAAAGTTAGGTCAAATTGATTAATATAATCAGTTATTTGTGATAGTAATTAAATCAATTCACATTGATATTTATTATGATGTCAGGCAAAAGTTTTGTAATATTTTCAAAATACAAGAATTTTGAGATAAAGAAAAACTATGTATTTATAGTCAAATTGCATATAATACATGTCTTTTGTGGTTTGAAAATTAAATATGCTTGTTAATAAAATATTTAAAATTACATTTTAAATACTTCATTTTATTTTTTATTTTTTTACTTAGAAGAATTTTTTGTTAACAAGCTTTTCATCTTTTAATTTTCTATTAATGTAATATTTTATATGCAAACTCTCTTTATATTACTGCAGAAACTTGATATTAATTCTTAAGGAACATTTATCATTCTTATTAAATTTTAACAACTATTAAATACTGTAATTGGGACTTTCAGAATTATCATATTACTAAAGCACGAAATTCTTTTAATTAAGGAGTGTTCACTAAAAAGAAGAATCATGACTAGTTTGCTTGGCATAACAAAAAATTGACTATAAAACTTGAATGTAAATATAGAGATTTAAAGGCAGAAATTCAATGGTAAATAAGAATACTTGAAAATGATTGTTGGGTTATACTTCAAAGGGTATAAAGATATTCAATGATTGTGATCACGTTAAATCTTTTTTTTTTAATGCATTGAAATTAATATATGGATTTAAAAAATGATAATATAATCGCTATTAAATTCAATGGCACTGTCTTATATGATGATATTTTGAACAGATAGAAGGAACATTTTAATCATTTTTTGAATAATGAGATAAGAATTGAGATGTTTTTAATATATCTATTTTATCTACTCATTTAGATTTAGATAAAAATATCCAACTTAATGAAGTCAAAACAGCTCTTTGTAATATTAAAAATGAGAAAGCTGCAGATCCTATGAAATATCTGGAGGTTTTAAAATATGGTAGTGATATCTTGGTTTCAAAAATATTAGAATTTTTTTTAGTAATACATAATGAAATTGAGCATTTGATTCTAAAGATGTATCTATTGTTTCAATTTTTCAAAATAAAAGAAACACAAGATGGTAATAATTATTGCTGAATATTATTGTTATTCATTCATTATTTTAAATGATTTTGTTGAATAGATTGTTTTCAGACATTGAGAATCAAGAATCACTATAGATTTTTGTTGCCATTTAACAGAAGAAAAGTGTTAGGGAAAAAGGAATGATTTATATATTACTTTTATTGATTTGGTTAAGGCATTTGATTGAATTAATCAAGCAACTCTGAAATTAATTATTGCCCATCAAAGTTTATTTATATACAGTTTTTATATGAATGACAGTTTTTGCTACAGATGGAAAATTTGAAGTATTTGATTTGAAAACTGATGTTAAAGAAGGATGTGTAATAATTCAATTTTGTTTTGGATTTTTATAATAATAGTCTTTAAAACTGTACTTAGATATTTTAGATGATTAGATATCAAGATGTAATATAGATTTGCTGATGAAATTTTTAATTTTAATTAAATCATAAACAAGAAAATTCAACTTCTTGAATTCTTAGATTTACAGTATGATGATGATTGTACTAAATTTCCAATTCAAAAAGTGTTCTTCAGAGTATATATAAATAGTGTTTTAAATGCAGCATATATTGACTTTGGTTTAGTATCTAATACTTAAAACCTCCAAGTTCTTTGTTAGCCAGTGTTGGAAGAAAAATTTTCAGGAAGTTTTTACTTAGATAATTATCAACTTGAGAATATGAGCAAATTTAAATGTTTTATTAACTTTTTAAACAGAAAGATGGACTTAGATGTTTGTATTGCAACACAGACTTCAATATGTTGTACTTTTTTCACATTTAAGGATGGAGTATTTTGTCACAATGAAATTAATACTGCAACTAAATTATCTGTATATAAAGTTGATACTTTACTTAATTTATTATATGAAAGTGAGACTTGGATATCGTATTGATGTAATAAAAGTGTGTTAGAAAATTTTTATTTAAGGATGCTCCATAAAATTTTTAAAATGTAGCAATATTATAAGAGCAGTAAATATATTCTTTAACTTGCTTGGTGTGATACTATTAAATTCACCATTGTAAGATCAATCTTTGTTGGATTGACATCTGAAATGAATGAATAATACAAGACTTCCTAGAAAAAATATTTTAAAGTGAATTTAAGCATTGTTTTAATATAATTGGAAAATTCCTTTCTACATTATAAAAATTAGCTCAAAGACATTATAAAGAATTATTCTATTGATTTTTTTCATTGGAGAAGAGTTATAATTAGACATGGTATTAAAGTCTTTCAGAAAGAAAAGTTTATTGCAGATGAAGTTAAAATACATCATCATGAAATATCAAATAAACAGAATAATAAATCAGAATGTTTTCTATACAAATCTATTTGTGATTCATGTATTGGTTCATATAGTTATCACAAAACTCAACTTTAATATATTGTGAGGATACATTAAACTGATCACACAAAAACCACCACTCACACACATGATAAAGATTGAATCTACCAACACAACCAAATCATATTATTGATTATATGGTAATAATTTTGTGTAAAATTGTCAGTTAAAATTATATTATTGTCAGTACTGATTTAGATGTATACCAAACCCTTAAACGCAAGCAAGTAAAAATCTCAAAAAAACAAAAGAAAGAAATCATTAATGTTAAATTGTTTATTATTATTTATTATTATTATTAATCCAGCATAAAATTGTAAAAAGATCAAAATGACATTAACAATGAATGCAAAGCATGAACTTGAAACTCACGATCTAAAAAATAAATAAAAACATAGGACAAAATAGAATACTTTCATTCTTTTTAAGAAAAAAGATAGGTGAATAAATTACGTCATCAAGGAAAGATACTTGATAAATTCTTAAAATCAAATTATTTGTCATATTAATTATCCTTAATATTGATGTTCATAAACCATTATGATCGCAATTTACAGAAGTTGATTAAAGAACCCACCTTAATTTTATAAAGCTTATATTTTTAATTCAAGTCATAAGCTAGAAAAGAACAAATCATGCATGGCTAAGAAGTGATAAAACATTGTGAGGATGGAGCTGCTCATCATACAGCCAAGAGTTTCTGATATAATCATCATTTAAAACTAACACCCATGATAACTATACTAACAAAAAATCTACACTGTTCTATAGTCAGGTAAAGAAATGATCTCGGCATAGGAAAGATAGTTATAAAAGAGTCTGAGTCATCAACATGAAGACCCTGATGGTGACCAAGATTATCCAATGGACTACCATCCAGTTCATGCAAAGGAACTTTCCTAAGAGTAAAGATACATGGACTTTTCACAATGTGAACTATAAGACTTTGAACTATAGTTAGACTATATTTGATTAACATCTCAAATTATATTTATATTTTATTTCTTATCTTGCTTGTTAAATTGGTTTCTTTCTTTTGAAACAGAGAGTCAATCCATCCAACCGTCAATTATTCTAAAGGGAAGGAAGCCATCAATTCTTTTTTTTCATTTAATAATAAAATTTAGGGGCAGACTCTCGACTTTCTTGCCAATTGGTACATCAGTCTACTGACTTGAAAGGTGAGACTTTACTCTTATTCAATATTAAGTGCTCACATATTGATAGTCACAATATTTTTTTATGTTCAATGTTTGTGTTCAATTAACTTAATTATTAATTATTTGTTATTCAGAATGTGTGACTAACTCTTGAATGTTGGTCTATCCTATCATAGATCTATATGACGCTAGAATAGGAGGGGGTTCAGGATCTATAAGCAATTCTCAACAGATCACAAAATATAGACAGACCGAGTAGAAATTAATGACCAATGATTTCATGGAATTGGGGATTCAGGATCTATAAACAATTCTCAACAGATCACAAAATATAGACAGACCGAGTAGAAATGAATGACCAATGATTTCATGGAATTTTAGTCATCACAGAGTTAATTGTTAAAATATAGTTTCAAAATTGTCTTTGATGTTAATTCGAGTTTATTAGATTAGAATGGGGAATGACCATCCTTCGTAGGAATTAAAGGTATGGGCTAATAAATAGTTAATGAATACAAACGAAGGAGGATCATGCCCATACAATCATTAAGCGTTAAATTCATACACCACCTTGTTATAAAGAACTATGAACAGTGATCATCATCAAAATTAATTTGTTAAATATTAAATCAAATTAGTTGTCTGTGGTTTGATTTTTTCTATATTCCAACTAATCACACTATATGCATATCCAATGCACACATATGGAATAATCATTCCTTGAAATAGAATACATAAACATTCTCCCTGAGTTTGAACTCTGTGGCATAACGACGATCAAGTAGAGGTAAAATAAGGGAAAGTTGTGCAAATGTGAATCCCATCTCACTCAATCATTAATCATCATGGGACAAAACTTAAATAAATCATCAAATAACTGACTTGCCTTATCATGTGGAATGCACTATCTGGGAGACCAAATGGGCCACCATAGTTAAATACACTTCACAAGGAGAATAGTTCAGCCATTACAGATGCCACTCCAAACTGTGGGACTCTCAAATAAGAGCATGGCAGTATATATTTAATCCCATCACATGAGATTATGTAACCAATCATGGGGGGGCATAAATCACATCTCTATTCTATTAAACCTGACCATCCCATTACAATATGTATGTATAAATTTTTATTCATTTTTTTTTTTTTCGGGATTGGAATGACCATACTTATTTGCAAGTTCCTGCTGCTGATAATAATGATGATGAGAATCATAAGTTGGTACTTTTTTGAATACATTGTTTATGTTTCTGTTCTTTTTAAAACAAATTTTTAATTATGATCAAAAAGCATTGCTACATTATTTGATTATCATGAAATAGTTAAAATAGGTCGTGTGATTGAATCATTAGTGTAAGATTATGTTGTATTTTTCATTTCAGACATTACAAAATTTGTTAAAATCAGTCAAGGCTGGAAAGGTTATTAATGAAGCTGATATTCCGCCTCCTATTGCAATGTCTACAAAACCATTAAAACCTAAGGAAGACACTTCTTTACCACCTGTCAATATGAGTGAGTTAAATATATTTATATTTATTTTAAAATTAGAAATATTAAAATGATTGGTCTATGAACAGCATTGTTTATTTTTGTATAAGAGGTTAATTTTATATCATGTACATTCATTTTTTATAATTTACTTTGAATTTATCACTCTTTTTCTACTTCTTTCTTTTTCCATATATAGTGGAACTGCTATAGCTGCTATATTTTGTTCCTAATCTCCCTTACATATCTCCTACGTCATGCATAATAGCTCATATTTTATTGATAAACTTTAATTAGAATTGAATATGTATTATTTATTGAACTGCAAGTGTATAGTATTTTTCAACATGGACTTATATGTAAGAGATGCTTTTTTATATGTTTAATATACGTATATAAATTAAGATTATAATATAAACAAAATTTTTAAAACATAATATTGTTATTAACAATAAATTTAGGGAATACATTTATATATATTTTACTGAGTGTGTGTTTATTCATTCATTTACTAAAAAAATACAAATAAGAAAAAAAACTTATTGTACCATATTATTATTTTTTAAATAAAATGAATAATGAAATGTCTAACTTCAACACAATTAAATATGTTCTAGGACAATATTCTCTTTTTTTCAATAAGTTTTTTTTTCTTAGTAGTCTGGTAAATAGAGAGATTTGAACTCAGGATTTTTCAGTCTATTCATTCTCCACTCTATCTCAAGCAATTGATATACATGACCACATCCATGCAAAAAAGCTACATGAATCCCAATGTATGTATTTTCTGCAGAACCAGTACTTATCAGTTGGGTCAGATCAAAATTTCCCACACATATATACAGTCAATGCTCAGTTTATATTAAGATAGCAGTTTGTCAAACTTTAATGGACAGACTTCAATCTTCTCTTCTTCCCAACTATTCAATTGTCCATTTTATTGAAAAACCAACGATGAAACATTCAAAGCCCTTGTTGAATTTGATATTATAGTCATACCCATGTGGGTTGTTTTTAAGAAACTATGATTTCTCTTAATTGTTTTGATTTTTTTAAATCACTATCAACTTTAAGTA
This sequence comes from Epiperipatus broadwayi, assembly GCA_028023455.1. NCBI lineage: Eukaryota > Metazoa > Onychophora > Udeonychophora > Euonychophora > Peripatidae > Epiperipatus > Epiperipatus broadwayi. Next base: position 9,474,187 of record JAQFVV010012410.1, on the reverse strand, counting down.
TGTTCTTAAATTTTATAAAACGTTTAGCCTTATGTTTAGAAAACATTTTATTATGTGAAATACTGCCCATCAAATTGGGAAAGAATAATAAAGGAATAATTTTAATTTTTTAAAAAAAAATATATGGCACTTGGTGAAGAAAAAATTGTTGCTCGCATATAATGAAATGTATTCAGTATTCGATTGTTAATGCTTTTTTTTTTTGTTTTTTTTTTAAATCTATATTTTTGTTTGATTGTTTACAGTTTTTGGATTGCATATAATTAAAATTGGGTATATGTGTAGTTTGTAGCTTCACTGTATATTAAAGATTTTTTACACACTTAAGATGTGAACATTAAAATTAAGATGAGATTTTTTTCCATGTATTAAACTAGATAAAACCTTCAGTTGTGATGGTAGTAGTAACCACCAATTGAAACAAATTATCAAGCTGAATCACGTGATACAGTAGCATTTGTCTGACTTATGTTAAGTTAAAAGAAGAACTCTTCTAGATCAACACCCAAGCTGCTGCTTTATTCCTGTGAATCATCATGAATATCCATAAAGTATCCACTTCAATACATATATAATATAAATTTACATGCAAAATTTTATATAAGTATATTTGAAATGATGAACTTTCCAAGTGCCATATCAATAATGTACAAAGTCTCACCGTGTCAATATCTTAACTGTTAAGCAGATAAAAATGAATCCATTTTTGTCTGACACCCAGTGGCTTATATAGGAAGTAAGTTTAGACACTGATAACTGTCATTCACAATCTTATTAAAATAATTACTATTTGGGGCATATTAATTTAGAGCAATTTCAGTTAGTATTCTTTACTTCCATAACCAATAGAATTTCATTCTTGTAGTTATGAAGTTATCATTGTCTAAATTTGGTTCCTCTGTACATCTTTGGGTCACAAGAAAAAAAAAAAATTTTTGCCTGTTTAGAACATTATTTATATATGATATTTTGGAGAATTTGCTTCAAATATATATATATACTCACAGATTTGCATTCATATATGTATGGGTTTTTATAATTGAATTAATGAAAATTATTTGTTAAATTGCTTTTAGTGACCGATGATATATTCGATGTGCCTTCACCCAATAAAACTGTTCCATTGCCAAAACCCCTATTACCTCAGAGGCCAGCTCCAATGCTACCTTCAGTTCCAAGTGTTGATTCATCAACTAAATCATTACCTGTAACCCCCAGGGATATAGAAATGTCTGTTAATTTAGGTAATATATTATGTTTAAACAAATGAAATATTTAATATTAGATTTAATTATTTCAGTTAATATTTTTTTAATATATTTTTAATAAATATTTATGATATATTAAATATTTTTCTGTCTCTGTGTGGAAGTCAGCAGTTGCTAACCTTGGAGAATTTACTTAATGATAATCAAAGGCAAGCATCTTAAGTTGTTTACATTTTTGTAGCTAAGAAATGTTTAATGTTCAAAATTATTATTGTATATTAGTAGTTGTCTGTAGATGGCATTAGGATAAGAGTTTTTGTTTCATCATTAGAATTTTATTTTTTTGTGGTTTTACAGTTAATGAGTTAAGTTTGGCAGATCAGAATTGTCATAGATAGACTATCTTTTTCATGTATTGATTATGCGTTGCTTATTCTAATGCTTTTTATAAGGAGGAGATCTTTTTAAAAATTTTATATTATTTTATTTTTGTTTTATTTTGCTTTCTTCTCTTCATTTTGTTTATCTTTTCTAAATATTTTATTTTTAATACCCATATAGCAATGATATAGAAAGTGTTGATGAAAGTTGATTTTAATCAAAATTTCCTCCCAAACACTATATTGAAAATCTTATGAATTGGTAGAAAAACAGAATTATTATATTGTTAGTTGTTAAAAATGAAGCATAATAATCTCAAAGCCTACTACTAAGAAATACTAAGAATATTTTAATGTGCTTTAATTGATCTGTAGATGGAGCTCTATTTAAGCATTTTGGATGTTTGGTTAGTAATATTTTTATGAGGACACGGAAAAGATCATCATTGCAAGCAAAAATATGAATCAAGAGATGCTTGATGTGTTAAAAGCAAATTGCTTATGTATTGACATCTCGGGAATTAATTATACATAGTAAAAGGGATTAAACTGGGTAATTGTGGCTTACTGTTTATTATTCTTACAGTGAAGGAGTGATGTGGCTTTTATTGTTTAGGAAGGATATCTTAAGTACCATCATTAATTATTTATTTTATGAATTGTTCAAAATTACTCTAATGCTTTAAAAACTTAAAATGAAGAGGACGAAAGTTTATGGTCAGATTCAGGCAAAAAAAGACAAAGTATTCTTCTAATGATTAATAATTGAAAAGCTAAAATTACTAATTGAAAATAAAAAAATGATAGTTTTTTGTTTCAATGCCCAATCATGAATGCAGGTAAATATAACATTTCATGTATTATAGTGTAATATCCTCTCATTAATCACTGAACTTTTATATGGTCAAAAAGAGTACAGTTTTATAGTTAACTTACAACTAATTTCTAAAGACCATAAAAAATTGTTTTAAGTATTTATATTTATGTAGTTCAGCTTTCAAATAGCAAAATATATCAATGCAAATGAAGCAAAATGATAAGTAAATTTTGTGAATCTCAACAATCTTTGTAGTGCTAATATATTTTTGCAAGCAGCCCAAACACTGAATGTAAATTATAGTATCGAAAAAATTTAAAGTTGATTGTATTATTGGCATCCACCAACAAATATAGTGCAACATGTATGACCAGAAGAGGGTTATGGAATAGATTGTAAATTATTCATATGTAAATATCAAATGGAGTTAGAAGAAAGAATAACAGGTAAGTCCAACTTTCTAAATATAATCTGGCAAACATATAAGTTGCTTTCTGGAATAACATTAGAAACTGATTTAAGTTTTGAATGTAATTGATAATGAACCAGATAGATGAATTATAGAATAGAAGGAAAAAAAATAATTCTAGGTTAATCTAGGAAAATTTTTTTTAAGATTAAGTGAATAAGAAAATCAAACTGCTAAAAGAAGTAGAGGAGCCAAAATTAAAAAAAGTCAAGATTCTTCGAATTTGTTAATAGTAATAAAAGATAAGGACCAAAAATTATGACATTTGGAAAAATATTGAAAATAGAAATGAAAACAAGTTTTTCAAGGGATTTGTGAGATGAAACGTTAATTCCAATTTATTGCATTGTGATTAATATAACTAACTCAACAATAAAGATCAAATAGTGATGAAAGGAATATTTTGAAGAATTATGCTGCATAGAAAGATACTCAATAATGGATGATGAGTTCAGATTAGTCTTGAAATCATTGCCAAAAATGTGACTATAGGAAATGCTGGCATAGCATCAAAAATTATGCTGGAAAATGAAGAAAAAGAATCAATAAATATCATGACCAAATTATGTAGATTAATCTGGAAAATCAAAGTAACTATAAAAGTTTGCAAACTATCTTATAATATTTTTTATACCTTATGTAAGTTGGATTGTACTGAAGATTATTCAGCACAAATTAGAATTTTATATAGAGTGAGAATTTTTATAACACAAGCTGATTTCAGAAAAGATTTAAGAAACAGGATAATTAGTTAATGACATAACTTTAGAAAATAAAAGTTATGTTCTTTATTGATTACAATTAGGACTGAATTAGAAAAATGAGTGTATTAGAATATCTTTATTTTGTATGAAATATCATCAATGAAAACAGGCTATTCAGAAATGGCTGGTTTTATATTGATTAAATGCTTCATATTGTCACCCAATTTATTTATTTTTGTGTACTGAATATGGATAATGAGAGAAATAAAATTCTAAGTAGGTAAATGGGTATTCAAGATTGATTGAATATATGCTGATGATAACACTTTGCACAGCAAAAAACGGAGAAAGGAAAGATGAATAGAAAATAAAGAGATTATTACTAAACAACAAAACAAAGATTGTGATGATTAAAACATCAGATAAATTAATAGTTACAGATAAATGCTTAAAAGTGATCAGTAGTTTTTGCCATTTCAGACTATTTTTAACAACATAGGATGTAATAATCAAGAGATTTGTCATAGATTGGCATGGAGCACAATTGCAGTATAAAATGTAGGAAAAATCTTTAGATGTTAGAACTATTTTTAAAAACAAAGATCAGAATTGCTTAAGCTATGATATAGATGGTCTTTGTTCTTTATATCTTCAAGATTTTTCACAAATTTATTTAATTATTTGTGTAAAAATGAGATAAAAGCATTGTAAAGTAAAATTCTTTGACGTTGTTCAAATTTAAAGTAAACCTAAAATTAAAGTAAACTCAAATTTAAAAATACAGCATGAACTTTCTGTATCATTTTATTAAATATTTATACATTTTATGCAATTATTAATAGTATCAACATCTTATAAAAGTAAGAGAAAGTTCTGGATTTAAGCTTAAACATAAAATTAGAAACGATCAAATATGATAAAAATGTAGATAGTAAATAACATTCAAATATATGATACTTTATCTAAGTTAGGATTTGCAATAAGAAATAATGATTACCTGAAAGAAAAATTGCATTTAAATTATAAAAGTTCAAAAAATTTAATCAAAGTTTATCCAGATGAAATAAATTTTTGATTTCTATATTTATTATTTATTTATTTACTATATGATTTAATTTTTTTTTTTTTTAAGATAACTAAATTACAACAAAATGTTTAAAAGAACCTATAAAGGTTCTAATCAGATATTAGATTCATTAATGGCTTTATAAAAACTTTCAATTCTGCCATTGTAGACATGGACTATGGTGCTCATGGCTTGCTTTTGTTCACATCTACATTGATAAATAGCTGGTAAATTCCATTTATAAAACAGATAAGTGCAATTATCATTCATGCATTATCCTGAATCTGTTGACAACACTCCTGTTGTTCTTAGAAATATCAAATGCATTTGACTCTATTGTTGTTACTGGGAAAATAAACTTTTTATCACCTCATAAGAATTCCATTTTTATGCTATAATTCTTTGATTGTAGATTTTTGGTTGAACATCCAAAAAGGGAATCTTGATTTGAGACAAATTTTAGATGATGAAACTATATATTGTATTGTTGGAAACTCCAGTATACTTAATTTTTTAAACATTTTCTGTGAGACAATTTTTTTCCAATATTTGATAGAAGAGTATGTCTTCAGACAACCCAAGTAATGCCAGACAGCTTTTCAAGAAGGTTATTCTTAGAAATTAATTTTAAACTAATGCTTGATAAATCAAGAAAATTGTATTATAAAACATTTTTTAATGTTTATCAGAAGATGAAAAACTAAAAAAGTATATAATTTTATTTTAAATTGATCTGATTCATTAACAAAAAAATGTATTGTGTTCAGGGAAGTTATTGAAAGAAAGAAGGGAATGAGTTGGATAAAGTTTTATTATTATAGTCACAAATGTACTATTAATAAGCATAACTAAAACCAACAGATTGGTCTTTCTTGAAGAAAGTCTATTTATAAATCATTAGAAATCTACATTGAACTTGATCATAAAAAAATAAAGCAAGAACATTTATCTATTCTATTACCATCTATAAAAATCTTGAGGAATCACTCATATTAATGAATTTAATTCCCCATTCCTTACTCCTGTTTATTATAGACTGTGTATGCTAAGAAATTAAGTGATTTGTTTTATAGCACTTATTAACAATAGCAATAGCCATAATTATTAATATTTGTATTATAGTTTTTTAGTACTGTTAATCAGTTAATGAATTTAAAATTAATATTACTGCTTCTTTAACCCTTATCAGAATTCATAAATATTTTTTGCCCACTTTATTTAAAATTACTTAAAATAATATCAGCTTCGAGTCTCATAGTAAGTATTACCTGTAGATTCCCAGTTTGGATGGAGTTTTTAGAGTGGAGGGAAACTTTTTTTTTTGTCTATTTATTTATTGTAAAGCTCAAAAATATGAGAATGAATTGCACATTTAAAAAATAAAATATGCTTAATTAAAATTCGAACTAAAAAAAAAAATTGAATTAAACTTTTTATTTAAAAATATTTATATTTGAATTTTTGAAAGTTTTTTTTTTTTTTCATATCATGAATTAAAGTTTTTCATTATTCAAATTTCATGATTGAGCTTTATGAATATTAGTATGATGATTGTTGTTTTATTTTTATTATTTAGATGATGAACAATCAGCAACAAAGAAGCTATTAATAACAAGAAGAGATCAGTATAAAACTGCAGCAGTGAAAGCTAAGCAATGTGGTGATCAAACAACAGCTATTAAATATCTGAAAGTAGTTAAGGTAAGTTCAATGCTTAACAATTAAATCTATTTTTCATTATATATTTTTGGCATAAATATATATATTTTTTAATCATTTATTTGTTTAGCATAATTAGATATTAATTAATTTAGCAAAAATCATAAAAGAATTTTTAAAGATTCCAATCAGGAGATAGATTCACTCATGATTTTGTAAGCCCTATTCTGTCACGTAAAGGATATATAGATCTGTCAGCCCATGTTGATCATGGTTTGTGTTTGCTACAACTATATAAGTCTGAGGCTGTTAAAGTACAGTTCTAAAGCACAATCATAATTGTTCTCGAATTTGATGTGAAAAAATTATATATTTTTTAAAAAGTAAATGTTTAGATTTCTGATTTGTTACAAATATTTTAAAATTATTATTATTGCTAGTCTTATCATTGGTATTGGTTTGTTTAATTATTCTTTTTAGAAACAAATTTCTTATCTATATTTGAACATTTTTTATTATGATATACATTTCTTATTATAAATACGATCCTTTTTTTTCATGAATATTTTTTGCAGAAGTTTCTTTTGCTCATAACAAAATCAAATAATGTACATACGTCACAGCATGTCATTCGTTTATGATACAGTCCTCGATTTCAGTCACTATTTAGCAATTTAAATCTACCATTATGAACATGAGCATGTACATTTATTTCTAGACTGTAATCAAGTTTATTTTATTCTGCCATCTATCAATAATTATATAGTAGTATTTATATATTGGACTTTTTCTATCATCTAATATAAAGTATTGAATGTCTAGAAAAATTTAACTTTGTCTAAATTTTCAAAGTACATTCAACTGTTAATAATAGCACACAGTATTGTGTACACACAACGTTTTAAGAGGTATTATTTTCTTCTCTTCTTCAGGTGTTGCTGACCAGTGACAGTACTAGCATGAGAATTGAACCTGGATCCTTAGGTTCGTGAGTCTAACCAATTGAACCATCCTGCCAAAGACAACAGTCAGTAGAAATTTTATATACTTATCTATGAGGTTCCTCCTGATTTATCAATTTTTTCTTAACAGCAAAGTTGATTAATGGTTTCCATACATTATGTATAGTCACACTAGGTTGACTTTATCGTATTTTTTCTTTTCAGCATTTTAAGTTTAGACTTTATAAATGTTAGAATTTCTCTTAGTGTGGTATGTCTCTGGAAAGTTGTTCTGATGTTAAACTGATTGCAGATTTTCCTTAATTTGTTTGCTATTTTTGGTATGTATGGATACCCTACAGTACCAATAATTGTTTTTTTCTTTTGGGAATTCTTTTTGTTGTCTATTTAAGGATTTTTTTTTAATAATAGCTGATGGATAACCATTTTTCATAAGAGTTTGTTCTATATAGATCTTTTCTTTTTCCACAATGCTGGTTTCTGAACAAACTTCTTTTGCTCTGTTTCATAGTGATAATATAAATCTGTGTTTTGTGTTTCTGGTATGATTGAATGTATACATTAAGTATTTTCCTGTATTTGTGAGGTTTCTCTAAACTATAGTTTTGATTTTGTCATAAGGGAGTTTTGTCACAAGAACATCTAAGAAAACCAATTTTTGTTCTTGTTCTGACTATTGTGAATTTAATTGAAGGGGATATGTTGTTGATGTGTTTCCAGAAAGTTTGTACTAATACTCCATTATGTGGCCATACAACAAATGTATCATCAACATATTCAAAGCCAAACTTTAGATGGATATGGGGTAGTTTTTATGGCTATGATTTCAAGTTCTTCCATGTAAATATTGTTAATCATGGATGATAATGGTGAACCCATAGCAATTCTTTGATTTTGTTGAAAGAATTCTGTGTTGTAGTGAAAGTAGGCTGTTGTTATGCGGAATGTTAATAGTTTTATTTTACTATCACTAAGAAGAGTTGTTCTGGTTTGTAAGCTATTGTTACTATTTAATCTTTTTTTTACAATAGACAATGCTTTTTCATATGACACATTTGTGAATAAACTTTCCACATCAAAACTTAGTAGTATATCAGTTCTTTCAATTTTCATGTTCTTGATTAATTGTGCTAAGTGTCTAGAATCCCTGACAAAGGACTGGGTCTTATATGCTAAAGGACTAAGAACTTTGAGAAATCTTGACAAATTTTGGCATTTTGAGAGGTATTATTCTCCTTACTTATTCAGGTATTGCTGGCCTGACCAGTGACAGTACTAGCATGGGAATAAAACCTGGATCCTTAAATTCTTGAATATTGATTAAGATAGTGCTCTAACTAAGCCATGGGCATATCAAAAGTCGTAAGCTCTAAACAGGGTTTATCTGTTAAAAATCTCAGTTCTAAACATCTAACAGTTGCTGAAATTTCTGATCTCGAAAAAAGATTAAACTTTGCCATCATATCATCTGTACAATGGCAGTTACTGAGAAGTCACTAAAAAAATGGCCTTTATAAGAAACAGCAGAATTATGCTGGAGAATAAAAAGAACATTTGACAAGGCAAACATATCCTATAATGAGAGGAAAACAATTAAATCTCTCAAAGTAGATAAATCTATAATCATTCTCCCTACTGTCAAAGGCAATGCAACAGATATAATGGATACAGCTGCTTATGAGAACAAAATACAAGAACTCCTCACAGCAGGCCAATACAGAAAAGTGACAAAAAATCCATTACTGAATACAGAAACAATATTACACGCATTACTCAGAAAGCATCGCAGGTATTTCAGTGATTCAAAAAAAAAAGTAAACTAATATAATATTTGAGCAGAATTCGTCATCTTTATGGTCTACCTAAAATCCAATAGGATCATGTTCCATTAAGACCGATTGTTAGTTCTAGAAATTTACCTTACCAAAATTTATTAAGATTTCTTCTCAAAATTCTTAATCCATTGACATATAGCACCCAGTCCTTTGTCAGGAATTCTAGACACTTTGTAGAATTAATCAAGATCATGAAAATTGAAAGAACTGATATATTAGTAAGCTTTGTTGTGGAAAGATTATTCACAAATGTACCATGTGGAAAAGCCTTATCTATTGTAAAAAAAGATTAAATGGCGATAATAGCTTACAAGCCAGGACAACTCTTCCTATTGGTAACATAATGGAACTATTAACATTCTGCATAACTACAATCTACTTTTAATACAAAATAGAATTCTTTCAACAAAATCAAGGAGTGGCTATGAGTTCACCATTGTCATCCTTGATTAGCAATATTTACTTAGAAGAACTTGAAAGCATAGCCATAAAAACTACCCCATATTCACCTAAAGTTTGGCTTCACTATGTTGATGATACATTTGTTATATTGCCACATGGTGAAGCACTACTACAAACTTTTTGGAAACACATCAACAACATATCCCTTTCAATTAAATTCACAATAGAGTCAAAACAAGAACCAAAATTGTCTTTCTTAGATATTCTTGTGACAAAACTCCCTCATGGCAAAATCAAACCTACAGTTTACAGAAAATCCTTATATACAGGAAAATACTTACATACACATCCAATCACATTAGAAACACCAATTTGGAAAAAGGAAAGATCTTAATAGAACAAACTTATGAAAAATGATTATCCATCAGCTAAACAACAGAAATAACTATCAAAATAACAATTATTGGTACTGTAGTGTATCAATACATACCAAAAGTAGCAGACACATTAGAGAAAATGCACAATCAGTATAACATCAGAATAGCTTTCCAGAACGCTATGGGGAAACCTAACATCTACAAAGCCTAAATTTAAAATGCTGAAAAGCAAAAACTGCGTCTATGAAATACCATGTAAATGTGGAAGGATATATATTGGTAAGACCAGTTGCCCCAATTGAAAAGTGATTGTAGGAGCACAAACGGATGATTAGAAGAGAGAAATCAGATATGTCTAAGATAGCAGACCAATTGGGAAAATACAAAAATATTGGATAGAGAGGAAAAGATACAAATAAGAAAATTCAAAGACCCTGTTCACATGATAATGGTAAATAACCTGATCAATTAATCAAGTATGTCTATACATAATGTATGGAAATCACTAATCAACTTTGCTCTTAAGAAAAAGTGGAGAAATCAAGAGGAATCTCATAGGTAAATATATGAAATTTCTACTGACTGTTGCCTTTGGCAGGATGGCTCAGTTGATTAGGTCATTACCATAAAATTCAAGAATCTAAGGATTCAGGTTCGATTCCCATGCTAGTACTGTCATTTGTCAGCGACACCTGAAGAAGAGAGGAGAATAATACCTTTTGAAAGGTTGTGTGTATACTAACCTGCATGTTATTATTAATAGTTGAATGTACTTTGAAAACTTAAATAAAGTTAAATTTTTCTAAAGACATTCAATACTTTATATTAGATGATGGAAATAGTCTAATATATAAATACAACTAAAATATCATCATCACAAACCTTCAGGAAAACAATTATATAGTAAATTCTCACTATGTTCTATTTTTGTAGTCTTGATTTTTTCATATATAAACATTACTCATTTCTGTATATGAGGAAAATTCAATAAATGAATTATAAATGATTTTAAAAGTAAAATTAAATAAAATAATAACTTAAAAGAGGTATTTATTTTTCATTGTTATTTTCTGATGTTGATACACATATTTTATTGTTTTGTCATTTCCCTTAAACCTATAGCATAGAAGTCTTGTTCTCTCAGTCGCTTCAATATATGTTTATAACTTTTGAACTTTTTTGAAAGAATTTTTTTACCTGTTATAATGAATAGTTTATCATGATGTTTGTTTTTTTATTTTAAATAGGATTTTTTTTTATCATAAATATTTTTTTGTTCATAAAAAAAAAGCATATTTTTTTTTATTGCAATCACCATTTTACCTGTTTAAATCAACTACTGAACAGGAGTATATGTGTCAATTACATTGATTATTTTTAAGTTCATTTGTTCTGTTATCTATCAGTGTATATAATAAACTTTTTACTCATGGTTCAGTAGTTCTATTTTTGTTTATAATCTCTTGATTTTCTTATAGTTGTGCATACATATAGTATATAATTAAACTTAAATTTAATTTGATTGTTTTTTTTTTTTTTTTGAAGCAATTTGAAAGTGTTATTAGTGCCTTAGAAAGTGGTCATCCTATTGATTTGTCACAAATGCCTCCACCACCGCCTAATATTACTACTCCAGGTAAATAAACAAATTTTAATATTTATTTATATAAAATGATAGCATAAATTTAAGGAATAACTTTGAACAATTTCCATAATACTGTAGCTACATAATGTAATAATACAATAACTAATATGAGTAGTTTATATATATAAATAAAGTTTAAAGTAATTATCTGTTATATTATAGTTCTTTTCAAAAAAACCAACCAAACAAACAGTAGAATAATATTGATTTTCTATGTTATACCCACAAACTTGGTGTATAAAACAAAAACATATATCAAGAAATAATTACAAATAAGCAATCTATTTAAATAGAAACAGTAATTAAAACAAAATGTATTTATAATATAATAAAATAACTTTTTAATTTATTTTTTTTGTTCTAATAAATTGTGAATATAATGTACATATGTAATCACATGTGTGCATTATTACTTACTATTGTATATTAAGCCATTAAAAGTACCAACAGCTTGTTGATTATTATATGTAAATTAAATGACCACAGCCCTCACAATTAAAAAAAGAGTAGCATATCAGCAAACTCTTGTTAAGGCAACACTAATTATGCAGGTTTAACCAATTTGTTAATTTTTTCTAATTCATTATTAACAATCTTTATTTTTTTTGTCTTATATGAATCTTTATGCACAAGCATATATAAGAAGTCCTCATTTTTTATGTTGATTGGGTCTAGAAAAATCATGTGAAAATTGAATTATCAAAGGGAGATAAATTACTGTAGGAATAATGTTAAAAAGTGTAATTGATACTATGGTACAATGACGATTTGATATTTATTTTTGTATGTGAATATACTTACTTAGTTCATTAATATTGCATTATATTGTAAATATATTATTAAAAGCTTAAAGATTAGAAATAAATAAGCACAAAAGTTCAAATTCTATAAGAAAAAAAGTTAATAAAAATTATATTCAAATATAACAGTATTTTTCTTTTGTTCTTCTATTTCACCCTTCCCATTAATTTATTTAAAAGAGGACTATGCTGTATCCAACTACACGATTTTCAATTATATGCTAGCCAAACAAAAATGTAAACAAACAAACGGAAATGTAAATTAATAAATAAAAAAATATTAAAATTTACAAATTGTATTATATTCGGCAGCCATTTTTCCTTTCTCTGAGTGCTGTATCTGAATATATACATACATTGGTCAATTTTTTTTGGTTTATGTTGAAAGGGCATTCATTTTATTCTTTCTTTATTATCTTTTCCAAATTTGATATGTTGTATTTTGCTTAATAAAATATTTTCTGAGCATAATGCTAAAAGTTTTATAAAATTTTGGATCATACTAAAAGTTTATACTGTTTTAAAAGCAGCAAAATAATTAGAAAGATTCTAATTTCTTGATAACAAAATCATTTATGCTTCTACAAGAGAAAAAAATATATTGAAAAAAAAAAAGAATATTGTCTAGAGCATATTTAATAGCTACGAAAGTCAGACATTTCACTATTTACTTTATTTTAAAAATAAAATAGTTACTTTTTCTTTGTTATTCTTATTGCTTCAGTGAATGCATGAGTGAACACACACCCAGTAAAATATACATTATTATTAATAACTATATTATTAGTTTTAAAATTTTATTTAAACCATAATCTTGATTTATATTACTGCTATATATATATAATATCTGCATTATAATATATATATTTGCATGTTGAAAAGTATTGTACACTTGCTCAACAAACAATATATATTCTATTCTAATCACTGTTTATCAATAAAATGTAATTATATGCTATATACATTTCAATGCAAAGAGTGTTTGGAACAAAATATAGCATAGTTCGTGGTTCCCACTGTATGTTTAAAATAAACAGTCAATTAAAGAGTCCCTTTTTTTCCATAATTATTTTTCAGAATTTTGGCATTTTTAAATTGAAAAAAAAATAGAAGCAGTTTCTGTTTTTTAAATTAATGAATGATATGAGGGGAAGTAAATGTTAATTTTGCATTTTTAATAGAAGCCATTTTTCTCTTCATCGTATAGATGTTTGTGGTGTATTGTTTAATCTTTCAATACTTTAAAATTGGATAAAAGATTTTGTCTCAATGAGCAATATTTAAACTTTGTTTTCAACTATTAACTTTAAAAGAAACAGGCAAAACTCTCCATAAAGTAGTGCAAAATTAAAAAAGATGAAAAGCAACAACAACAAAAAAACAAACAAATGAAAGATGTCTGTTTTTAAAATTTAAACTTCCATTAAACTTTTATTTTCAGAATGGTTTTTATTTTAAAATTTTAAATGCGTTGCTATGTTTTAAATGATTATTGACTGCTTTTTACCACTAAGTTATAGTGGTGGCCTTCCATTTGCTATTATACTATGCACAATGTTTTTAAATCAGTGTTGAATTTTTTTATGTATGGTATTGTATTATGGTTTATTTTATAAATCTCTTTGTCTATGAAATGTACATTTCATGAAGCAGAAAGAGATTTTATCACATGTTCTACAATTGATTAACTATGAATGTACAAAAAAGGAATGAAGATATAAAGAATAAGGATCCCCTCTATGCCATATATACAAATCTATAACACATGAATATAAATTATTACAAATAAAAGCATTTAAGCACCCTCTATCAGCTTATTATAAAATATTATATATTAGCCAAAGTCTGAATTGTGTATTAGGTAATATAAGGCTCATGGAATTATTTCAAGAGAATTTCCTTCATTCATAATGCTAAGCTCCAGTGCCACTAACTACGAGTCATATTAGCTTGAATTTGAAATAAGGATTTATAAATGTATATGTTTATTTATTTACATATTAATATGCAAATCATCACCATCATTATTTTCAATCATTATTTACTCACTGCAGGATGCAGGTCTTTCTAAGTTTAATCCAGTTTTTTTCAGTCTATAGCTCTCTTCTCCACAATATATTAACAAACTTCCTTATGTTTATGTCACATGTATCCTTTTCTAGGTCAATATCATGATGTCCAATTTAAAACTTCAATTGTCCATTTGTTATCATCTCTTCTAGCAATTTGTCCAATTCAGCCCCCATTATTACTGATAAGTGTTTGTTTTTTTCACTTATGCTTTTCATTTTTGATTTCTTGTTATTCATAGCATACATTTCTCCATATTTCATTGGATAATCTGAAATCTATATAATTCTTCTACTATGTGTCCAAGTCTCAGATATAAGTCAATTCTGATAAAATACATATATTAAAATTTTTCCTTTACAAACATTTATTCATATACAAATAGGCAAATATATCCATATGGACTAATGTGCATATATAGGAAACAATTAAGCACATAAGTAAAGATAACTAATATAGACATGTAAAATTATACATATGTATACTGTACTGTATTTATTCTAGTACATATTGAATTGGCAGTTTAGAAATCAAATTCTTAAATTACTTAAATGAGAATATTCCATTTGTTTTAAATATTTGATTAGTTTGATTTACACAATATGGGTTGCATACATTTTTTTTGTCTTAAAAATAACTTGAGAGAGAGAAAGGGAGAAAACTATTTTTGTGTGTATTAAATAAAAAAAAAAAAAGATAAGAAAATAACTTCTTATCGCAAAAATCCATTAGCCACACAAAGCATAGCAGTCGATCACTAATTAAAGATGGCGATTAGAGAAAGCATGAATTTGAAGACGAAATTATACAAAAATTGAGTTGAACTAATAGATGTTAACAAGTGATGTGCAGGGACAAAAAAAAAAGAGATCAAGGATGTAAAAGGAAAAGCACATAAGATAAAAAAAAAAGAAAGTGAAGGAGAAATCTCAGATCTGTGCTTACAGGAAAATCAATTGTGAAAGAATGAAAGAAAAGAGAAATAAAACCTTGCACAAAGTCATGAAGAGCTTGCCAAAGGACTCGCATCAGTGTGCCAGCTTATCTTAAAATGTATGAATAGAAGAAATCATTTGCTGGTGTTCTTTCTGTGCGATGTCGCATAAGACCCCAAGCGAAGTCATCTCCTACAGAATTTAAACCCACAAATTATTTTTGTGCTGCTCCAGTAACAGACTACGGACCCCCTCATTCAAAATAAATTCATGCATGGTAGAACTTATAATGTGCTATGCTAACAGTAAGTTACCTGTAAGAAACTTTAAAGTGATCACTATTTTTCTCAAACTATTTTTTTCCCTCAAACTAGAACAGTCATATTAAGTGTTTGCTTAAGTTTAATAGAAATCTTAGAAATGGTTTCACCCTATTTAATCTTTCGTTATTATCATTGTTAAATTTGTTGTTATTCTAACCTTAGTAAAAATATTTTAGTATAGATTAATAAAGGTAATAATATAACTTATGTTCATGTTAATTATTAAATATTGTTTATTGAAAATCTTAGAAAATCTGGCATGATTGCCAGTCAATGAATAAACTGCTGATTTTGTACTGGGAAATACAATCCTTTGTGTACTTTAAATAGGTCATTTAGTGTTTCATTAGGAAAAAAAGGGGGGTTCAACCAGTGAACTCTCAATATGAGTTCTGGCACCTTAAATAAATAAAAGCTGGTTTCCTTTTTTTTTTTGTGAGTAGAATTGAATTGTTTAAAATACGATTAAGTGACCAGGAAAGATAATTGCTGCGGATAAGTTGCTTAAAATGTTGCAGACAGGTGATTTATAATCTAATGCAATTTGGTCACTGAATACGAGATCGTAAATCATATAATAAAATCCTAATTGTACCGTGAACATTATAATACAGAAAATAAATGTACAGCTTTTGTTATTTGCTTTAATAAAATAATTATACATGTTAAAAATATTGTTTCATTAATTAGATTTTATATAGTTACAGTTTTATATTTTTATAATTAGTTTTTGGTATCTATTGGCATGCTCATAATATAATATAATATTTTAAATAATAAGTTTGATGTATAAAAAATATAAACTATCTAGTAGAGGACTCTGTTTAATATTATCTTTCTGGAGAGAATTATAATGTTATATAAAATAACAGAAACTAGTTTAAATAAATTTTTAGAATATTTTTATATCACTATATTTTAGCTATTTTTCATTTTATTATATTTTAGTTGTTTTTTCAACTATGAATTTTAATTGTAAATTTTTATTTATTTATTGTATATATTAAGTGTGTAAAGTCAGGAATCATTGAAGAGCCAGCTGGAATGTTATAAAATTTCAATTGCTAACTTTGCATGACCAAAAAAAAAAATTGTGAAAATGAATAATTTTTTTAGAATTTAATTATATAAAGTGTGTTTTTAGGCATTTTTTGTTTTTAGTTTCAATAAGGCAAATCAAATTAGATTGCTTATTACAATTACAAAATTAAAATTTTATTTAATAATTTAATAAAATAATTCCATCCATAATAATTAAATTCTATTAATATTTATTTTAAATTTGTTTTGCATGGTTTAATATAATGATAAAATGATAGACTCTGGAACTCAAGTTCTGTAAACTATAGTCCAACTCTGTCACTTCTGATGCTCAAACTTTTTAAGAACTACCAAACAATAAATCATTTGATTATTATAATTGTTTTTTTTTTTCATTATTAAAATTTATAGTTACATGATTAGCCTATTTGAAAAATCCTGAAATTCAGTCTGACATCGTTCTCTGAACTTCTTTACTCATTAATGAGCAGCATTGCCAATTGCTCAGCAAGCTTTGTGATAAATGCTTAGCAAGAGAAAGCATTTAAAATATCTGACAGGAAACCCCCCCCCCCCAAACCACTGATTAATGGTTTCGTGCTTTGGCACTCCTCAGAGAGGTGCTAGGGTAGCTTCAGACACTAGATCTAAAAATACCAACTCAAAGCCAGCATTTATATAAAAGTTATCTATTGAGTGGAAAATCTGAAATTTTCAGACACCTACATGTCTTCAAACCCAGCTATCCCAACTCAAATAGCTATATGGGGCTGAGAGATCTTCAGCCAAACCATATATTAGTAGTCTGAAAATTTCAGATTTGCCACTCAATAGATAACTTTTAGATAAATGCTGGCTTTGGGTTGGTATTTTTAGATCTAGTGTCTGAAGCTACCCTAGCACCTCTCTGAGAAGTGCCAAAGCATGAAACATTGATCAGAGGTTTGGGGGTGTGTGTGTTCCTGACAGAGATATTTTAAATGCTTTCTCTTGCTAAGTGTTTATCACAAAGCTTGTTGAGCAATTGACAATGCTCATTCTTTATATCTTACAAGCTTAAGAGAATGGGCATGTGATCTATGACTCTATATATTTCATTCTTTACTCTTTGTTTTATAATTCAAACCCATCACTAATTTCAATTTTTTAAGACCACTAATCAATAATTTTCTTAATAAATAACCTTTGTATTTACTCTTTTCAACATTGATAACCATATCCTTTCATCTTATCTTTTTTATTTTCTTTCAAATATTTAGCTTAAAATCTTCCAATATTTTCTGATCTCTATTTTAATTGTTCAAGTTTTTATTCCATATAAAGCTGCTATCCAAACAAAGCAATTTATTAGATGTATATTTTTTAAATTCTAATTTTAATGGATTATAAAATTTCTTTCTAATTCATTGGTCTTCTGATATGTATGTGAATGTTTAAATTACATACATATATAAGTATAAACTATTGTGAGAAAAAGTTATAAGTAAAATAAATTAAAGAATTTTAGAAGACTGATTCTTTTAAAATTAGTAAGTAAAAGATTTATAACTTGAAGATTAGAAAAAGATTATTTTCTAAAATGATAATATGAGAGTAGAATGTCATTAATGAAATAAAAGAATTAAAGGAATTAAAGTTAGATTTTCTTTATATGATAAACGACAATCTATAAAAATAATTGATTAATTAAAGGCAAAAAGATAACACTTAAATTCTTGTATGGAGCATTGAAATGAAGAATCACCTGAGTGGATGGACAGAGGACTAACTAATCAATTGCAGGGATTAAAACAATGAATGTCTCAGTATAATTTGGATCAAACTGACACTTAATCCTTGGAGTTTTATCTGTGCACATGAACATATATGTTTGAGCAGATCATCTCCCATGGCACAGTGACTTCAAATGCGGAGAGCTGACATGTGAATGTGAGAACAGTCAGCTAGGACATTCAAAGGCCGTATTCATCTTAATTGTTATTTGTGTATGCCTTTGGGCCTTATTATGTTAATAATTATACATATGTAAATAATTAAATGCTATTAAGGATAATAAGGAAATAATTATTTAAATATTAATTGTTAGTATTAATTTGTACTCGTGGGAAGTGCACTCTTTAAATCAGCTAGACATAGCATCTTCAAATTGTTTTCTGAAGTATTGTGTGGTTTTATGGAACATCTTCAGAGATTCTGCAAGTTAAACTCGAAATTAAATAGTTGCAAAAATAACTTTTTGATTATAAATTCACACTGAATATCATGAAATCTTTCAAAAAGCAGTAAACTTTCTAATGTGTTTTCCATAACTTACTTATATGTAACATCATTTTCAACTTAGATAACAATGCAAACGAAATACAGAAATAGACTAAACATCTGTACAAGCATCAATAGAATCTGATTTGATATTTTGTATCAAAAAATGCAAGCATATCTCAGCTATTAATCTTATGTAAATAATAATGATTAACAAATTTATAGCTAATTTGTATTTAGCTTGTATTAATATTTCTCAATTAAAAAAATATATAATGAAGTAATGATTTTCATTTCATTTTCTATATAAATCGTCTACTATATTGATATTTTTTTTTTTTCTGAGAATGAAAAGATTTCTTCAAAAAAAATTATAATCTTAGGGATTTGTGAATCAACAAAGTTTGAAGACACCTACTCTAGTTCTTGCTAAAAGTGTGTTAAAACATTGTAATTTGTCATTACAATATCTTTATCATTATTTTCATCACTATATAATTAATTATATAGAAACTCAAAGCCATTAACCTGCTCCATATTTTTTTATCCTTTTTCTTTTAATCCTTTATTATTTGTATAGATAAGCAATACTTTATTTAAATTTAGATGTATTTCTTTTTATTCCACAAACTAACAAATTGCATCTGTTTTACTTATTATTTTATTAAATTCTTTCTTAATATCTGAAGCCACTACCATATCATCAGAAAAATTTATGTAATACATTTTTCTATTTTTATTATAATCTTTATTTGATGTATGTGGATACGTATTTGTAGTTGATGGATTGTTTGCATAGTTATTGCAAAATTTACTTTTAACGTTTTCTTTTTTTCTAGAGTTAGAATGCCATACTGTTTAACAGTGATGCTAATGATAATAATGATTTGTTTGAGGGAATTTTCTACCATATAATGTTAATCATTAATTGCTTTATTTTACATTGCTTTTTTTAAAATAATATGTTTTTACAAAGTGAAATTATTTCTATATAGGTGATACTAGTTTTGCGCCATCATCTCCTCCCAAAAAACTTGCTGGGCCTAAACCTGAAGAGGTGACTATGCCAGAAATAGAAGTATCTGAAGAAGGTAAATAATCAACTCTATTTGAGTATTATTATTTCCTTATACAGTATAAACTAATTATTTATTCTAATAAGCACCGTTGCTATTGCTGCTCCTCCTTTTCCTCCTCCTCCGAGATGATGATGATCTTCATCAAGTTTTCTAATAATGTTTTAAACTGTTTTGCAAATAAAATATATTTATACAAGCAACTCCTGTATGAAGCATAGAGATTAAATTTCACAAAAATACACTGCAAGTTTACAAATATTAATTTAACGTAGATGTAAACAAATTTATATGATTATAAGAAGAAATATTTATTATAATAGACAGTAGCAAATTTCCAATACTTGGCTTTTTACAATTATAAAATACTTGACTACCAAAAGGAAAAGATTAATAAGAAATCATTTTCATTTATTATATAAAGATTTGATTTCTCTGTTTATTTTTATTTTATTTTATAATTCTTATTCATAATTTTTTTAATCACATTATCTTTTTCCTCCATTTTACATATGAATTCATATTACTATTGTTATTATTAAGTACTGTCAGGTCAAAATACCTCCTAATGATCATATGAAGAGAATTTTCTAAAATGATTTGTCATTGGTTTAGTTTTTCAGTCTGATTTGTAATTGTGAGATAGCCATTCTTGTTATTGGTCATCATCATACTTTAATTCCTTTGGCATTTTACTTTTTTTGAACATTATACATATTATTATTAAAAATGACAATGACTATTAGTTGTAAACTTAAAATTTATCAATGTAATTAATATTGATTCAATAAAAAAGAATTTTAGGGTCGATTTAGTTAACCCATATTATACACATATAAGTAGTTTTATTTTAGAATAATGTTGTAAAAAATAAGTGTATATGAAATTATTGTATTAGATTTTTAACATCTCATTTTTTTCAAGAGGCTGCTCATATCATGCAAGCCCCTCCCCCTCCAAAGACAGTGTTGGAAGCTCTTGAACAACGGTTAGAGAAGTATAAAAGTGCAGAAGAATCTGCAAAGGCAGAAGGAAACACCACTAAAGCAAGAAGGATGAACCGGATTGTAAAAGTAAGTTGATTCAAATTGTTTTGTGTACATATATGCATGCATGTGCAAATATATATATATAATAAAAAATACATATATAAAGTGCAATATATATTGTAGTCATAACAATGGTTACATTACAATGCTGCAGAGAGGGAGAAAAAAATGTGTTTAATAGACACTCATGTGAACTGATTAAAAATATATATATACAAACTGCCATTTACATGTGCGCGCATATATCCGTATCACTTAAGAAATAAAAGTGTAAACTGTCTAAAGGTTTAAGAGAAAAATTAATTCATGCTCATTATTAAAGATTATTAAGTATTATTTTGTAATATGTGAGAAACAAAGAAATGATAATAATACTGTAAAGGAAGAAAGAAAAATGTTCGATACATGAAAGTATTGTGTAATTTTTTTAAAAAAAGAATCTAAATTCAAACTATTTAATCTCCCTTTCAAATAGAAGTTTCAATTAAACAACTTGCCCATTTCTATCAAAAATTTGATGGTGGATTTAAATCTAGTATTAAAATTTTAGAATTAATAACATTTTAGAAGTTATAAGAAAAAAAAGTAAAAGTCAGCAGTGAATTTTTCTTCTTCCTATGTTAATGAAAGATAAATGAAGAGAGAAAGAGACAAGCTGTTTTGTTCTTTTCTTCTTTTATTTATACAGAAATATTATATAATCTACTAAAATTTGTATCCACATGTTTTAGAGATTAAAGGGCATGATTTTCAAGAAATATATTGTTGAAATGATGCAAAAGTCATGAAATAGATCAGAAACAAGTATCTATGCATTATTATTACTACCATTCTAATTCTAAGAGCCAGCATTTAATTTCATATTGCTTTGCATTAGAGTGCAGTCTACTATAGAAGCCATGTTATCATGATCCATACAGAAAACCCTTTTTTCATTGTAAGTAGTATTTTACAGACTGTTCTTAAAGTATTTTTTAATATTCTACTTACAGCAGTCAGTATGATGAATTTATTTATAAGGAATCCATCTACCATGTGAGGTTAGATGACCAAAAGCTACACCAATAAAAATGCTTGGAAAATGCAGTTGGATCAGAAATTAGTGATGAAGTTTGAAAAACCAGTTCATGCAACACCTCTATAATGCTATAAAGGAAAAAATGGATAGTGTTGTATAAATGACTAAAGACATACAGATGTTATATTTCATAGAATGTCACCAGTACTGCTGTATTTACTTCTCTAACATCATCAGAAAAACTAAGGAAGACAAGAGTAAAATATTAAAAGAACCGTACCTGAAAAAAACATGGTTAGCGACTGATTCATTGTATTTAATGTGGTAAGATCTTATCATTATAAATACCATAAGGCCTTAAATTTGAACCATAGCTTAAACTTGAAATATTTTTTGTTATTACAATGTTTTGTGTTAATAGTTGTGATTATATATGCAACTGTTTTATTTATTCATTAATAAATTGTTAATTTTTTTTTTATTACTCCATTTAGTCTGTGCTTGTAACTCAATCCAAATATATGCTTTTTACACCCATATGCTAGTTAATATTCACAGCCCTGGGAATTCATTGGAGAACATTCTGGGATAGTAGTAATAATTGATGATAATTGTTCCTTTAAAAACCTTTTCCAAAAATAAACTTTTTTTAGGAGATTTGGCACCTTTGAGTTTGTTTTTATTGAAACAGAAAAACCAGTAAAATACTTTGGGGAATACTTATATTTATAATTATAAATTATCATCATCACATTGGTTAATATTATTAAATATCTGAATTAAATTTTTATTTTATTAATGAAGCAAAGTTTATGGTACACATCTTGAATATAGATCATCACATACCTTGGATATCATTGGTTTCCAGTTTCTAACCCATCGGTTATTTAATATAAGTATATAAACTTCCATCTACCGATGGCAAAAATTTACCATTATAATATATATGTGCAACTTTAATATAAGTGCTTTATTTTTAGAAAGCATTTTCTAATAATAATTTCATTATAAATTATTAGTCATTCTGTATGAGATTAGAAAGTATTACATTTTAGTTAGTCTTTGGTATAAATTTTAAATTTAATAAAGTTCGATTATATATATAATATTTTTAATGTAGGCTTTTGTTTCCAATATCTGCAGCCATAAGAGTGGATTACTACTTGTGTATATAATTGATATTTACATAGACTAAAGCACATGATTTTCCACATCCATTGGTTGATGAACAAGGTATTACCATCTTTCACTATGATAAATTTTCAAGCATCACTAGTATTGCACTTTTGATCAACATTTTGTTTATAAATACTCTCTATCAAGTCTACACAATGTGCACATTGATATGAAACATAAGGATACATAAGGTATTAAAGTGAAAAATTTACATAATTGAGACCATTTTCTGTATTTCTTTCCTACAGCCTAGTATAGAGTTTATGTAAATCTTATCACATACATAATCATATATTATAATGGTAAAAAAGTAAAATAAGCATATATAGGTCCATCATGTATAAAGGGAACAGTGAATAGATATACAGATGTAAGGAGATATATTTTATTTTAATTAGCATACATTGGCACAAATACTTATATAATGATAAGAAATTTTTTTTAATGTTTTGTGTAATGTAGAGATCCTGAACTCAGTTCTCAGTGAATACTTAGGATGACATTGATGATCAAACTATGAATTCCCATTTTGCAAAATTCATGTGGAAGATTTTCTAATCATTATCAATTTACAACCATCTATATGAAGATCTGACTAAGTGTCACATCATCTAGTAGCTTCATTTATAATCAGAAGATACAGAATAGATTTTTGGAAACCATACTATTTCAAAAGACTGCATATAATGAAGTAATACCCTTATATAATATTTTAGTTTTTTCCCCATTAATATTCCAATATATTCAAAATGTAGAGCATAAGTTATACTTAAGAATATAAATTATTTAAGTGTGCAATGGAAATAAGACAAGATTTAAATAAAAATGGTATGGTCTTTAAATTATTTTTAAATAACAAAAACAAATAATTTATTAAACTGATATTGATTAATTGAAAATTATCTATGATTGTATGCACAGTCAGATATAATATCATCTTGAACTAATATATGTAAAAAGATATTAGAATGCTCTTTTCAACTAAAGAGGGAAAAATCTAATTTGTAAAAGATTATAATATTTAGCCTTATTAACCTATTTAACATGACATATCTTGGTGGTACATCCAGTTTTTTATTTGTTAACCTTACTAGTAATTATGCACATTTCACCTATATTCAAAGAAGCCTAGTATTCGAAGGCAATCACAACCTTTGAATCATAATGAGAAACAAAAATATTTATTTTTAGTAAATAAAATTAATATATAAGAATAAAATGAATTTACAAAAATATTTTAGAAATATAGATTTTAGTATATTTATAATTATATATATCAAAAGTTTACCACAGATTTAATAATTAGTAAGCTTATTGTCTAAAATTATTGATTTAAATTTGGTATAATACTTTTTAGAGGAGATTTGAACCCCACTTTCAAACTCATTTTAGTCATTCATTTCATCTTATACAATCGATATATATGATTACATACATGCAAAAAAGATAAATAATCTCCAATATACATACTTTATGCACTCATCAGTTGGTCCGAATCATCATCTCCCACACATATATATAATCAGTGCTCGGTTAAGACAGCAAATCTTCAAACTTTAATGGACAGGCTTCAATCTTCTCCACTCTTCAACCATCCATATATGGGAGATGATGATCTGGACCAACTGTTAAGTGCTGGTTCAGCATGAAATATGGATAATGAAGATCATTTATCTTTTTCACATGTATATGGACATGTGTATCAGTTGTGTAAGATAGAATGGATTACTAAAGGGAGCTTGAAAATCTGAATTCAAATCCCCTATAATTATATCTAGCTTAAAAGTATATACACTATACTTGTATTTGAATATTACGTAATATCTTTTGAATATTTCTTTACACCACTTTTTAGTTGTTCAATCACACGTGGTATTAACTTTCAGCTTTAGGTTTTGAATTCTTTAAGTGATATGCTGCTTTACTTCAGCAAGGTAGGAAAACTTTTGCTTTAACAGGAACTAATTTCTATCAAGATATGAGAATAGACAATAAAGCTGATTTTTACATGATTGTCATCTTTGAGCTATTTCACTAATGAAAAATTACATTTTGGGAGCTTGGATAGTACATTTTTTGCACTCAGCACATATTGTTAAAAATCATCTTCATTGAATAGTTTTCGACTATATCCAGAATAAAATCAACACTAAAAAGTACTTTCTATCTATGCCACTTCTTTATGTAGGGAATTGATTATTAAGCTGCATTGACTTATGGTACTTATACTCATTTCTCTTCTCTAATTTTGGCTTTGCTGCATTATAGTATCATGCACTCGCTAGGAATATGAAAGATCGAATGCCTCTGGTAAAATGTTGAATGAATACATTATGTTAGTCTTAACTTCTTTCTATGGACATTTCCTGACATCTGATGAAAACTTGTTTATTTGATTCTCAAATGTCACTCTTGTTTAGGGTTTTTTAATCACTAATTGTAGTCCAGTTTTTGCTTTCTTAGAATCTATTCACAAAAAATTATCAATAATTCTTGTAATTATCAACTTCTAGTTATAAAACCTTAATTAAATATAATTAATTATTATATTTTTTTAACTAACATGCAATTTTTTTTTTGTTTAACCATATATAAAATTAATTTTTTAGAATATTTTTTTTAAAAAAAATACATGCCAATATTTTTATGATTGTCTATAAATTCTTGAGTTTTACTTTATGTTATTTATATATATATATATAGATTTAACTTTTCCTATCCTATGCAAATAATATAAAATTTTTAAATCTAACAGATCCACTAGTTAAGAAATTAAAAAGTAAATCCATATAGAATGTTCTGGGATCTTAACTATAATCATTAAAAATATTAAATATTATATTCTTTATATATATATAATAATAAGCATTTATTATTTACAAAATTATTATCTTTAAAAACATTTTATTTATTTCTATTTGCATTAACATTTATTAATTATATAACCATGCTGTAATGATCATCAATAGGATAACTTTTATTTAATTTTAAGTTTCTGATTATTTTATGTATTTGATTTTTTAATTTTTTTAGCATACAGATTTTAATTACTTTAAGCTCCAATAGCTCTTTGTGATTTCAAATTAATCTGATGTATAATGAATTGTGAATCCCTCCATCTTAAATAAGAAAATAAACTCAAAAAACATTTAATAAACAATAAGATTTATTTTTCAAATATCACCTTATTGGAGCACAGATAAGATTATGAATTATATTTTGGTATATAATGCTGTCTTTTCATATACCACTCTAATATTATTAGAAAATCAATATAATTGTTCATTGATCAAAAACTGGCCCTAACTGCACTTCAGTCTTTTTAGGTCATGAAAAAAAAAAAAGTTCATACAAATTAAAATCAGTGTTGTGTACGAGTAAACAAACTACCAAAAATGAAAATTAAAAAAGCATAATTCATTCTAATTAAATTCATACCCTCAACAATTGTTCCAATAGTACTTAGTCAAGTCAAAAATTGGAATTTTAATTAATTATGCAATTTTTTAAATTTAATATATTAATATTAGCCATGAGTATGATATGAATGTCAGTTTGAAAAGTTTGAAATTATATTTACTCTATGGCAAACATTTCTTGAGATTTATTTGTATATGTAAGAAAAGCATTCAGCATCTAAATAAACTGTATATCACAAATTTATTTTGTTCTGATGATAACATATAGCTTCTATTTATATCAGTAAAATTTATTAAGTTTATTTTTTATTAAAATTTATTTATTTATTTATTATTTGATGGAGTGAATGATTGAAGGGAGCTTGAAAGTTTGGGTACAGATCCCTTTAATTACATCTGTCTTAAATATATATACTATACTTGTATTTAAATATTATCCAATAATATTAAAAAATAAATTAGATAATGAAATGTAATACAATCTGAAAAATGAAACATTTTTGATTCTATTTAGAATGTAAGCCAGAAGATATTTTGACATTTTAATATCATTTCTTTTACTTATTTTTGGAACATTTCTTTTCATTTATATTATTTGGGGGAGAGGGGCTTTAATTACTTATTTTATTGATTTTTTTTAAAAGGAAATATGCCATGGCAGTTTAATATCCATTAAAAGACAATACACCTGGGTCTTGTTTTATGCGGTAGATAGGTTCCTCAGAAAATGCGCACAAAAGAAATCGCACAAAAATAGACTTAACTTACCTTGAAAAATGGGGGATAGGTACTGTAATTTTCAAAAATCGCATAAAAGCAAAGCAAGAAGGAAAAATTACTTTAAAATTCTCATTAAAAAAATAAGGAAATAACGTATGACTAATAAAAAATTTCAAATATTTGAAAAAAAATTATACAAGACAAACTTTTTTTACTTTTTTTATTAACTACAGTATTTAATTTTACATTTTTTCATACATATTTTAATCATTAGCGGTTATTTGGCTATTTGACAATATGCGTTCGTTTGTGAAATGTTAAGAAATCAGATTCGTCATGTGACATACAACTAGCACCACTTTCAGTCTTCAGTTGTGTTAATGGTTTTTTGTTTCTATATTTAAAAAAATGAAATCGTAATCAAAACAAAAAGATTATCATTAGAAAGATTATTTTCAGTTTATAAAATCTTCGTTATTATTTATTTTAAAAATCTAAAAAAATTATGTATTTCTGTTATAATTAACTAAATACATTTTAAAATTTAATCATTGCTGGTCGAGAGGTCAGCGCGACTGCCTTACACTTGCAGGCAGTTGCCCGGGTTGCGGGCTCGCATCCCGGCCGATGCTATGACACTTAAAAAAAAAAAGTTTAAAATTTTTGAATATTTATTGTGATATTTTTATTTACTCATTAGTATAAGTAGGTTATTTACATAGAAGCTAATATTCTAAATGCAGCTTCAGGCCATATTCACGTTAGCTGCTAATATAATGTTATATTTTTGAAAGAAAAAAAAAGTATTTCAAGTCAAAATAAGTTATTAATAATTTAAATTTCTTGATATCTACTAAATATAGTGAAATATGAAAGATATTAAGAAGAAACATGAATCGCATAATTTCAAAATCACATTAAAATAATCCGCATAAAATGAGACCCAGGTGTATATCTGAATTTAAAAAAAAAAATTTTGTTTGAGAGATTATTTGAACATGAGAGTATTAAGTTCAGTTTACATTCAGAAATCTTTAGTTCTCTAGTCTGTATTTACCACTGTTGCCAAATTGTACAAAACCTGGATTACAATAATCTAGTCTTATATATCAATAATTAAAAAATAAGATTTGTCTAGTCACAAGAACTTGATGACACTATTATAAAAATTTAAACCAAACCTTTTCCAAAAAAGTATTTTCTTTAAAATTAATTTAGATTTTTTTGATATTTTATATAATTTAGTTAGCTTTAAGAAATCTTCTGAAAGCCTCAATAACAAAAAAATTCAAAAAATTATATAAGTTAACACTATCAACTTAAGAATTTGTTATGGTTTTTTGATGATTGTTGTAAAAGATCTAGATTTAATCATAATAACATAATTCAAATAAAATGTTGAGATGGTTTGAATTTATTTAACTATTTTTCTGAAGACTTTGATAATAAATGAAATAAAAATGTTGATCCTATTTTTTAAATAGTTATTTTACTAACCACATTCTTTTTGAAAAAGTCTCAAAAATTAACCCAGTCATAATCATGACCACTATTATCCTTTGAGAGAGTCTCTGAAATGATTAGTAACTTATGATTTATTAATCTAATTGAAAGCACTTTTCAATGTGTTTTATGAATTTATTGACTAAAAGTTTTATTTTTAATTTTATTAAGCAATATTATTTATTATATATTATTGTGTATATATATATAAACTCTTAATCAATCGATAAACTATAACTAAATTGAAATAATAGACAACTTGTTGATATAAAACTTAATTCTTTATCATCATCATTAAATCGGTTTTCATTCTAAATAGAATGTTCTCAAGATGCAATTTTTAAAATTTATTACATGACAAGGAATATTCTACAGCTTTATATAGTCTCTACTGGCCATTACAAAAAATACACTCATGAAAAAAATCTTTTACGATTTTTTTTTCAATTTACATATATGTATACGTCAATTATACATGCTTATATTCTTCTCTTTACTATCTTATAACTACTGTTTATAAATGAATAAACAATATTATTGATTATAAAGTGTAAATATACTTAAATATTTACATATCAATGTATATTTTTATACAAGTATGTGTGCTTATGAAAATGAGATATTACTCTTATTGATCTCTATAGTTATTTATTGTGGCTGAATTAGTAGATTTAACTTATGCCTACATTATTTCCTTCGAAAGAACTATTTGCATTTCAGAACTGAATTTTTTTTAGAAAGATATTGTTCATACAGTATAGGTTTTTTGCAGTCATTTGTAAATTCTCTAAACTACCTTTATTCTCTTTTGCATTTTGATAATTTTCTCAATAATGGCATACATACTTACTTTATTGCATAGTGCATCTACTTTTTTTTTTATATTTGAATTTCAGTTCTGACTAAATGCATACATTTTTTTCTGGATAGGTGAGAATTTTTTTTGTTTAGATTGCTAGCTCATATTCTAAATAAATGATATCTAGCTCTTATTAAATTTAATTTTGCTTTATATTAGATTAAACTCCCATTTTAAGATTTATTTTTAGTTATTTATTATATTTTATTCTTAACAAGTGTTAAAACTTTATTTTCTCTGTAAAATTGAATTGATAGTTTAAACAGTCTTTTTTTATTATTATTTTACTTATATTGGAAATATTTTAGGTAAATACATATTTATATATGAAAAACTTTTAACATGTTTTAATTTATTAAATTTAAATAATATGTGTGAATTAAAATTTTTTTTGAAGTTTTGTAAATTGTACATAATAATTGGATCTGATGTAGATATGAGTAATGTATATATATATTTAATGTCTAGTTTATATTTATTTATTTGCTTGTTTTCATTTTTTACTATTTGATTAATGATTGAAGCAATATCAAGATGCAATCAAAGCAAACAAAGCAGGAAAAACATATGATTACAGTGAATTACCAACCCCTCCAGGTAAATTGTAGTTTTAAATTTTTGTTAAATTTAAATGTTACAATCTCTCTCCCATCCCCTCCCAATTATCATTATCATTTTGTTTAGAGAAAAGAATAATTTGTAGCATATATCTAATTGAATTGTTAAATATTTTTAGAAAAATTCAAACTTTATTTAAACCTTTCCAAATGCAATCAACATTTACTAATAACATGCAGATGAATATGAATCCAATATTTCGAGTGATATTATTCTCCTTATCATCTTCAGATGTTGCTGGCTTTATGGAATTGAACAAGCGACCTTTAGATTTGCAAATACTGAGTTTAAAGTGATTCGCTAATCAACTAAGCTATTCTGTTAAAGAAAGCAGTTACTAGAATTTTTATATAATTATCTATAAGGATCATCCTCTGATTTCTCCATTGCTTCCTTTTAAGGACAAGTTTAATGAATAGTTTTTCAAATATTTTAGATTATCACATTAGATAGACTTACGGTATTACTTGTTATTGCCATGTAAGTTGCTTCATTAAATTATTATTTTATTTTTCTGCTTAATATGTGTTTTTCTGTTCTAATATACATTAATTGATGTATGCATAGGCTGATACTTTAGATACTTCTGTCTTTTTCTCTATTATCATTTGTGTTTATAGATAAGTGTATAGAATTTTTATTAACTGCTGCCTTTGACAGAATATTTTAATTGGTTAGAGCATCACGTTAAGTTCAGTATCACATTTAAAAGTTATTAGTTCAATTTTTCTGCTAATCTGCTACTGATCAGCCAAGCAAAGTAATACCATTCAAAATGTTATGTTCTATACTAATTTGTACATTATTATTAAGAGTTTAATATATTAGAAAGGTATACATTAAGTTTGAATTTTTCTAAAAATATTTAATAATTTAATTGGAGGATGGAAATAGTCCAATATATAACAAGTAAATAGTCATCATCACAAGCATTAAGAGTTAATAAAACTAATTTTTTATTTATTTATTCATAACCTTATTGCTAGTTAACATTCATATTGAGACCAGTAGGAATTTATTTCATCACCCACCCCCCTTCCTTAAAAAAAAGCTTCTTTCAAACAGTCACAAAACTTCATTAGCATTCAGATCATCTTAGCTTAATTTCTGTAGAAGGTGTAATTTATCTGATACTATTCATGAGTTTTAATTAATGTATTAAATGTTATTTTTGTAGCATTCTTTCTTCGGTGAAAAGTTAGAGTAGAATTTATGGAACTTCTATTTCACTGAGCAAATATAGCAGTTGTCCTATCACTTAATTTGATTTTGAAAATCCTGTGCATAGATTTTAGTATGAATTCCCCCCCCCCCCCCACACACACAAAATCTGCTGTTACATCTCTTTGTTACAAGATATTATAATAAAATATGTAGACATGTTTATATATATAAATTTCAAAATAAGTTTATTGTATATTTGTTTGAATAAACAAAAAATAATTTAATACCATTATACTTTACAGATATGAATACAACTGCTAATCATTGACAATGTTAGACAATTTAATAAAAAGGATTGTGAAAAGTGCAGAGGGGTGGATTTTTTTTTTTGAGATACATTTAACAAATCTTTATTATTGGTTTATAATCTGGAGTAAATTTTTTAAATTTTTCTAAGAGTATAATTATTTGTATTTATTTTTTCTTGTTTACTTATGACTGTGAAAATATAAACAATATATATAAATTCTATAATGTTCGACAATGGAAAAATCTGTTTAAACAAATAATTCCTTCACTATCTTTTTTTTTTTGTAAGTGCAAGTTATAATACTAAAACTTATCAATTATGTCTAATATTGTTTGCCAGTTTCTAATTCTATATTTTAGTAATTGTGATCTTTCACACAAACTATTTTAAAGTTCATCTGTATTTTTGAACTTTCACAGATGCAAAACTCTCCATACAGTAGCACCAATCAGTGAAAGCCAGAGTAATCAATGGATGTATAAGCTTAAGAATGATGATCATGTTTTATGGTTTAATGATATTTTACTTGCTTTGTTTCTTCACCTATTTTTAGGCAAAGAATTTACTTTGGTTACAGCTGTCAAGAAGCTCTTATAGATGAGAAATATTAGGTATTTTACTAAATGCAGAAATTAACTAATTTCAATTAGTTGAATTTTTTAATGTGATTTAAAAATATCTTGTTATACCAAGTCATTTTTGATAAATTGTTAGCTTCAGTGAGTGTATGTGCCAGCTTACATACATTTATCATTTCCATTTTTTTTAAATCTTATTAATCTGTTTTTCAAAAATTCTTTTAATTTTCTGTACTATTTTATTGATTATTTCTTTATCATTTTTCAGTCACCATATAAGCAAAACTCTAACAAATTCTTAATTATGTTTCCCTCTCCTCCTATGAAATATTTTAAATTTTCAACATTTGTTCTTTTTTAATATCTATTAAATGCTGAATAGCAAATATTTAATATTTTTCTGTCCATAACCTCAAAATATCGAAATAAATTTATTGCATATTTATTTAAATAAACAAGAATATCTTAGAAGAAGACTTCTAAACATTTTGAAATTATTATACAATTAAATAAATAACATTTGTTTTTAAACTTTATGCTTTTGTTTCAAGGAAATATTTATTTCTTTATTGTTATCTATATATTTCTTTATCTTCAAAGTTAGCCTTTCCACGTGTTAGTAGTGTACTTTTATCGTCTTTTTTTTTATCCTACTTTTTTTTATTAATCTTCACTCCTTGATAATTTGTATGCCTAATATAGCTTAAGTGCTACATGTGATATTCATGTGCCACAATATCTTTTATCATCGTGAGACAATAAACAAATCAAAGACAATAATTTATAATGGGGAGGGGAAATGATATGTACTTATTAAATAACAACTACATTTTTTTTTTAAATATACATAGGAGATTTGTATAATGTATGAACATAGGTTATTTATTTTTGGGGTAATTGAATGTTCTGATATATAATCATTTATTATAATATTCTGGCAGATACAGAAAGAATTGCTGAATTGTTCCATTTTTATTTTTTTATATAGAATATATAAGTCCTTTTATTCATGGGTTTAGTTTCATTTCTAGATTATTATAAATAAAACATACCAAATACAAATTAAGCAAACAATTAAAGGAAAAACAACAATAGTCATTTATTTTATAATTAATGCATTTATACATAATAATGAAATTTTTTTTTTTTTTAAATCAATATGATTTCAATGATATCTCAATATATTCTTTTCATAACTTTGTCATATATTAGACATTAAATGTTAAAATATTGATTTAAAAAAAAGATCTAACAACAGACAAACAAATATTTGGATAAAACTGAAGGATCAAAATAACTTCTTTTGTAGAGATAAACAGGATTTAATTCTTACGATTAAAATTTTATCTACTACTTATTGTCTCTACTGAAGCCTCAGCTCTTTTTTTTTCATAATTCATGGCACCAGAGGAACTCTTGCACCTTTTTTATATATAGATTGTGTTCTGAATTAACAAACTTTTAACACAATCACATAACTGTTGTGGAAAGTAGATCAACAGTTTTAGCAAGGAGAGATGAAATGTAATACATATCTTCAACACCAGAATCTCTTCTTTTCTTTCCTAAATAATTAAAAGTAACTTTTTAAAAAAATAACTGTTGGAAACTCACAAACCAAAAACAGGTAACAAATAGTTCTCCAATTTCAGATTCTGAGTCACTAATCCTGGGATAGATAAAGTTATTTGTATATTGTGAAGAGTGACTTCTCAGTTGTTTTTTTTTTTCAGTAGAATCTGTAAACCACATATTCTAAAGGTTTTGATAAGTCCAGTAAGAAATATAAATCAGTCTATTTCTACAAGAACCAGGATGAAATAGAATAATTCAGACCAGTGTGAACCAACCAGTACTTTTGTCAATTACCATTTACATTAACTATGTTCATTATAAGATTAACAACTCTTAAACTTATTATATTTTTATTTTGAATTTTATTTCAATATCCTCTTACAATAATATTATTTTAATTAAAAACTATTCAAATAATAAACTTTGGCATATTATGCAAAATTTTGGGCCCATTTCCAAAAAAAAAAAAACATGT
Organism: Epiperipatus broadwayi; assembly: GCA_028023455.1. Classification (NCBI taxonomy): domain Eukaryota; kingdom Metazoa; phylum Onychophora; class Udeonychophora; order Euonychophora; family Peripatidae; genus Epiperipatus; species Epiperipatus broadwayi. The sequence continues at coordinate 9,439,695 of JAQFVV010012410.1, read as the reverse complement.
ATTGGGTCTTCAGTATACATGTGTATATGTCCAGAAGTGGTTCTTCAGCTTCTGTCAGCATCTCCAAGTTGCATTCTTGGTTGAAAATATGGTTTAAAAATTAATTCCTATAAAGTCTCCACATTCTCTTTTTTTTTTTTTTCAAGGTAAAAGAATATGTTCATATTTTGATCAAAGGAATAATTTTTATTATTGTATTCACCATAGATCAACTAATATATTTTACTTTCTAAATCTCTTCTTGGTGTTGGATATGCCTTATTATTTTTCTACTTTTTTTTTTACAATATTCAAGACCATTTTCTTTTAGTTTTATCTTAAAATTTTATTTTCATTAATATTATTGTTAGTTTCTAAATTTAAATTAAAAAATTACATGCATAAATTGCAAATAATTAGGTATACATATGTTCTTATTTATTTATATGATGCAGGGCATTATTTTTATGCAGTATAAAAGTTTAAAATAATAGTAATTGAAAGGATATTTAAATACTTTGATTTATAATTAATGAATATTTTATTTTGCTATGATTTGAAATAATCAAAGAGATTGGAAATGGCAATTTTTTATATTAATTAAAAAGTGTTCCTAATAATAAAAACTATTTGCTACCACACACATTTAAATACAGAAACACAGGTTTAAAAATAAAATGCTTCTAAATAAAAGTGGACATTGTAAAAGATGGTTAATAGGAATTAAATATAAAAATTCAAACATATTTCATAGCCATATTTATTAAAACAATTGAAAAATGAATTTATTTTCTGCACAAAAAAAGCTAGATAGTTTATTAACTATAGTATATTTACAAATTTCCATTATTATTAATTAAGGGATTTCTACTTGACATAGGTCATCATCAATTTTTTTGATACTTCACAATCTTTGTTATAAACATGTTCAAATTTTTTATCATTCTTAAAAATATTTAAACATGATGTTTAGTGGTTTAAATATTTAAATTCATTAATGTTTATTCTTTAATAAATATCTTTTAAATTGTTAATTAATTATAATTGTCAAGGGATACTCATTGGAAAAGAAACATGTAAGATGATCTGATATCTAAATATACACAAAAAAATTAATGTTTTTAATTATTGTTGCTTGATCATGCAATTGACACATTCTAAGCTCTGTCTTAGATTCATTGTCTGTGGCTTCATTGGATTCAATTCTCTTAGTATTCTAGATATATTATGTTTATTTGAAATAACCAGATGTTAGACAGGGTAATATGACTGGTATTACTGGAATATATTATTTTTTTTATTAATTATTTTATTATATAATGAGCTTGTAATACGAGCTTGTTAAAATAGGTCATGTGATATATGACTTGATTTCTTTGTAATTTAATTACTTTAATATATTATTAATTTAAAATTAATTTCATCAGGAATGTAGAATTTTTCAACTTTAATTATCTGATTAAAACATTAGTTTCTTAACTGCATACATTACACCATAAATCATTTAATCAATTTATAAATATAATTTTTATATCAATTCACATACATATACTTTGAATTTCACTTTATATTAACAGAAAATTTCATTTAGTCAAATAATTTTTTTTTTTTTTTTAATAAAAAAAAGCGCTGTCACTTTTTAATAAGTTATTCTAGATCTTTTTTTTAAACAATAGGATAAAACTTAATTTTCCATTTGCTATTATTTTTTTTTTACACTTAATTCATTACTAATTCTTATAAATTTTTTATAATATCAACGTTTAAAAATACACATATTTCAGTTGATTAGCATTAATATTTTTATATAATTATTACTTCCATTATACTTATTTTTTTTTTTACAATTGCAGAGATAAAATATCTTTTTTTAATATTATGTTGAAGATAATCATCTGTAGGGCAAAGACTTTTCTAGGTCTTTCCATAAAGGAAGTGTGAAGAAAAAACAATAATCACTGAGAATTTCATGTAATTGATTCATGCGATTTTTTTGATTTTTTTTGTTTTGTTTTATTCTCTAGATAGTAAACATTTATTAATCTATAAATGGATGACTAATTGGTTTGATCATTGACTAGCTTTTTGAAAGAACAATTCTAAGCTTTCTTAGAAATATTATACCATTTGAAAAGATTTCTAAGTTTTATTTAAATATATAACCAATTTCATGGGTATGACAGGTGAATATATTAATCAATAAATCACAAGGCCAATATTTTTATTTAGTATAAAAGCATTATGTAAACAAAACTATAAGCTTTAGTGGAGAATAAGTGTTTTGTTTTCATAATATTCAGAAGTAAAACTATATTTATTATATAAAAGCATTAAAAATAATGATTTTTTTTTTTTTACTAAATTTTTCAATCGTAACAAATTGTGTCATTTATTTCAAACATCACATAGTAAACAGTTTAGATATTAATATAACAGCATTCCGAAATGTGATATTATTAAATTTCATATATTTGATGTATAACTTTAAATTAATTTCAAAAATTAAACTACAGTATATTTATTTATTTTACTGGCATTAATGTTTACTCGCTATAAGAACTTCTGTAAACACATGTACACAAATAAATTTATCTTGTTAAATTTAATCTATTACCACTTTTATTAAAGAACATCTTTGTTCATAGACATCAGACCAACCATAACCCATGCCTTTATTTTTCGACTAAACCAAAAGATTGTCAATGCATTAATTGCAAGTCAACTACCCTTTTTTAATAAAAGGAGTTATAGATTTAATTTAACATAGATTCTCTATCTAAAGGCAAGCTGGAATAATTTTGCAGTTAAATACTGAAACCAGACATTAATATTTGCTCATTTTATTACTCTGACTTATTTTTATTATAACTTGTTTATAAATACTGTATCTATGATATAACAAAGTGCCATCCATTAGTCATTATTATATAGTATTATAATTAAAAGTCTTCAATTGTTAATCAATTACATCATTGAAAAGTGTAATAGAGGTTATTTGAGTAATATGAAGGATTAAAAGGTGTTAGTTTTTTCAACTAAATACATATATATCTTGAGATTTTATGTATAAAAAAATGAGATAGATGTTGATAAAACATGTACTTATATTTTTGAATTTATGACAGGTTTTGCTCCTATTCCTGGTGTAGGATCTAAACCTTCTGGCAGTGCCCCTGCAGGTCCTGCTCCAAATTCTGTTCCCTCAGCAACTCAGAGTAAATTACCTGTGGTAAATTATATAATTTTTATCTTATAATATTTTATATTTTATTAGTCGTTTTTATATTAGATTGCAGTTAAAATAAAAAAATATAATGTATTGCACACTTATGAATCTTTTAAACGAATCAGTAGAATCCATTTTAGGATATAAAATTTCTAACTATATATTTTTTCACTTTTCTTTAACCAAATTTGCAGCTTCCTTATCTCATTAGTCATTTTTGCTTTGATGATTTTCCATATGTTAATACTTCAATTTAGTCTTGAGTTTTGAAATATTGGCATCTGTTTATCAAAGTTGTTACAGTCATAGTAATTTATATTTTATTAATCTGAATTTTCAGTTTCATAATAAATGAATCTTATAGACCAATAATACTGATCCAGTTGGGTAAATTTGCAGTTATTATTTTTTGAAAATTCTTTTAATTTTGTCTGCTTTTTCCATCTCTATAAGAATATGCATATTTTTATCACATGTCAAGTTCTAATACTTGCGATATTATTTTTCATCACTTTTGTTAAAGTGCTATAATATTTATTATCATTATTTCATTTCATTGTAGAATTCTGTAATTTTTTCTATCCAAATAGCTGAAGCTTGATGTATAATCTTGGCTGATTTAATGACTATTTATTTGAAGGCTTAATTACATATACGGTAGAAATATTCTGGCGGAATTGGTTTTTATCTCTACAATTCTACATTTCTAATGTTTATAAATTGTATCATTATTTTTATAAAAATGAAGCACCTACTTTTTATTTTTGCGTCACAATCTATTTTACTTCAAATATTTTATTTACTTTTTTCTAATTTCATTAGACTCTTTGCTCTGGATGAATTAGTACAATGTAGAGTATTAGATTGGCCCATGAATTACAAATCTAACTTTGAATACTACCGAACTTACATTTCTTATGAATTTTTGAACAATAAATTATTTGAATATTTTTATTAACTTTTTTGGTTGGATCTCATTTGAAATGGGTTGATCACTTTACATGTTTCCAGATTCATTATGCATAGATTTCTGCCTGCTTTTTTTTTTGAAAATTTATAGACCATGGATTACAAACCTAACTCTGAATACTACTGAACTTACATTTCTTATGAATTTTTGAACAATAAATTATTTGAATATTTTTATTAACTTTTTGGTTGGATCTCATTTGAAATAGGTTGATCATTTTACATGTTTCCAGATTCATTATGCATAGATTTCTGCCTGCTTTTTTTTTTTTGAAAATTATAGAAATGCTATAGACTATTCACTATACTAAACAAGGATAGGTTTTGGATGGATTTGGGTCCTTTTTTGTGCCTTTTCTGATCTTTGTTAAATCATCTTTGTTTGAATTTTTTTTCCAGTCTACCACTTCAATAATTGAAATCTGATATAATCTTTAAATATTTTTTTTCTTTCTTTTATGTCATTTGTGAATTTTTTAATAGTGTATCATCATCAACAGCAGTAAACACTGAAAAAGGAATATATCATCCTAATTTCATGGGAATAAAAGAAAATAGAAAGAAAAATAGTAATAATAATAATACACTATAGATGAGTTTTAGAATGACTATATAAATCAATCTGTGAATCACAAATATGTTCACATATAGAAGAGTTTGGTTGATTATTTTGTTTATTTGATATTGTTTTTTAACTTTTGAAGCAAATTTTTCTTTCTGAAAGATTTTAATATCTTGTCTCATTATAACTCTTCATTGTATTCTATCTTTTCCACATTTTCCCTATTAAAGCAATCAATATTGCACTTCTTTAGAAAGTCTTTGAACTAATCTTTATAACATAATTAGAGTTTTATTCTCCAGTTTAAAAGAAGTCTTGCATTGTTCATTGTTGTTACATGTCCAATTGAATGAATGTATATCTGTAGTTTCACATCCAGCAAACTGAAAAACAAATTGATTGAATAATGATCTTGCTGTCATATTTTTAGAATTTTATTGAGATTGCTTAAATGAAAATTTTTTAATTTGTTTGTGTTATATTGATATGTGATCCAAATCTGATTTTTTTACAATTAGCTAAAATAATAGTGTAAATATTCAACTAATTTAGTTACAAGATTATCATGATGAAATATTCTATCTTTTAACTTGTTACAAACAGCAATAGTCTATTGAAATTTGTGTTGTACTTCAACACCTAAGTCCTTTTTTCCACTTAAAAACCCACCAAGATATTTAAGTTGGCTCAGATTTTCAAGTTGATAACAATCCAAACTAAAAGTTACTGAATTTTTTTTTTCTATCACCATCTTGAGTTTTTTTTTTTTTTGCTAAACTAAAATTTTTATATGTTGCATTCAAAACACTAAGTATATTCTAATTACAAAATCAATATTTTTGGATAGTTAAATGTTAATTCAAATCTTTAATTATGTGGCTTGTTTCTATATTTATAATAATATATTTGTAATTGCCAATATTTATGAAAAACCTTTGGTTTGTGAAAGACTTTATATCTTCTCTGATGATAATCTTAGCTAATTCATTTCTTTTTGAGTAGATGCTGTTTTATTCGTCAGTATTATTGAATATTTTTGTTTTAAAAAGAAATCTTCTTTGTCCAAAATATTTAAAAAAAAAAAAGCCTATTTTTTTGCTTTTTGTTTTTTAAGTCAATTAACGATGTTAACTATAAATTTTTAGGTTTCTCCTGCCCAGAAACCTCAAACTCAACCTAATCCTGCACCAAAACCACATGCAAAACTCGCTCCACAACCTTGTAAGTTGTTATCTTTTTAAAATGTTGTTTAATTAGATAGTTATTTCATAGATGTTTTAATATGAATATAAATAATTTGTATTATTATAATATGAAATAAAATATTTATCTCTTTTCATGTGCATATTTATAAATGTAATACCAAATATTTTTTGGAAATTATAATTGATTATTGAAGCTAAGCGGCTGACTATGTCTATTCATGAACAGCAGTTAACAGTTTTATTAGAAAGGCACAAACAGTTTAAAGCTGCAGCTTTAGAAGCAAAAAATAATGGTGACATTCAACAAGCAAAAGAATACTTACGGATGGCTAAGGTAAGAAAATATAATTTATTATTTTCTAATATATATTGTAACCTTTTATAAAAGAGGGAGAGATAGAGAGATAAGAAGAAAATGGAATAAAGGAGAGATAATGATAAAGATAAATGATGAAAATAGAGAAAGAGAGAAGAGAAAAGAAGGAAAAGAATGCTAATAATGAAATGAAGGTAGGGTGTGAGAAAGAAAGAGAGATAGAATAAGAGAAAATGCTAATTGTAACATACTAGAATAAGAGGGGTGTGTGAGAAAGAGAAAGGAGAGAGAAAGAGATAATGCTAATAAAGAAATGAGAGAGGGGGAAGAAAAGAAATAATGATAATGGTAAAGATAAATAAATGATGGAAAAGAAAAGGATTGAGAGGAAAAAGAAATGGGGAAAAGTAATAGAAATGATATATATATAATGGAGAGAGAGAAGAAATGAGATGATAGGAAAGATATGAAATAGAGAAATGTAAGAAGAAGATGAAATAAAGGAGAGAGAAATATGAAATGAGATGATAGAAAGAAATGACATGAAAGGAAATGGAATAGAATTGAAATGATATAAAATGAACTATAAATTAGAGACTCTAAACAACTCGGCTCAGTGGGGTTACAATAAATTTAAAGAAAAGAGATGATGATCCAAAGATGTATAATCAAATAAAGATCAAATCCAATACTGATGAACTATAACTACTACAGCATATTGATCTTTTAATAAACCATACAAAAGATTATCAAAATCACTACTCAATGCTTACCATATTAGTCTTACCAATAAATCATACACTCTCTGAATAAGACCTATGATGCTTTACTTTATAAGATTATCTTACAGAATTATATTTACTAAAACAACAAGAGTAAATAACCTCAGGGATTTTAAAACTAAAACTCTTGTGTAAAATTAAAGTTTAAGTTAAGTTGCCTAACAAAGAATTACTGTGATTAATAAATAAATAAGTGACATCTTAGCTGACCATAAAATAATTATAATATGTTCAATCTTAAAGTAATAAACAAAACGAATATTAATTCACAAAATTTAGTGAATCAATTTAAATTTAAACTAATAATGGCCTATTATCTAAGATATTACTTGAGCAAAGAAAAGAGCAAGGGTACTTTTAATGCCTTTCCATACTCACAGACAACCACTAAAGACCTCAAATGCAAATGGATTAGAATTCTTTAAATATATAAGATTTAAGATGATGATAGATGATGTACAGTAAATATAAGACAAGGTGCAGCTTTTAAAATAATATTAATTAAAATATTCTTCTGAAGTACTAATATTGTTAATCTGATATTGCATAATCTTTAGTCTGAAAGATATACTGATAATTTTTTAAAAAAAAAATAAACTTTTAACTAAATATTTAATTATGTATCTGCTATAGTGCAATTATCTGTATTTGTGATTCAATATGAGAATCATTTACTTTAACATAGCTTTTTAATTTTCAAGACAATATCAACTATATTTAATTAACTTAGAATATACTTGTAAATTTCTGAATTGAAGATTCATTAACTTTAAAAATTTAAGACTTTGTGAACTTGGAACCCAAGACAATAATATATTTTCATATAAAAGTAAAACAAACAAACAAAACTTTTGAAATAATAATAATTTGATTTATTAATAATGAGAAGAAATGTTTATAAATGTAGTGGAATACAAACAGTGCCAATACCGCACTAAGATTTTATATAATTATTTGGACTAATTAATAACATTATTGTGTCATCTACTAATCAGAATAATACACAGAACTATGTTTATATTGAAAACCCTAAGCTTAATTTTATACTCCTCAACTTAACAAATGCTAAGTTGGAGTAAGCATATTCTACAATACTTTTTAAAAATATCATCACTAGTTTCATGGATATAACTAATATCACAGCTAGATATATCTTTAAATCAGATTAAGCTAATACTAAAATTAAACTAACTTAAGTGTATGGGACAATCATTCATCAGAGATCAGTTATACTTTTTTTAAAATAACTTTAGTCCACATAAAATTATTCCCTCAATGTTTTAAAGATAATGATGTAACAGACTTACAAATCCAGCGGCGAAATTCTGGATGAAAATATTAAATTATTATGTGTGAATTGCCACTTATACCATATGCATATTTAATATACTTTAAAATAAATATAACTTATTGTTGGTTAGCTTGTGCTTGATAAAACTATCATAGCAACACAATTCAAACATTGATATACCTATGAGCCATAAATTAGCTACAACTACCTGAAGAAATACATTTCCTCAAACAAGCATATCTTGTCATCACAAATCTAAAACAAATGCAACATCACCTACTGTGGTGGAATTAGCATTAAGTCATCATGAATGATAGGCAAAAAATATAAAGATACTAGGCTCCTCAGAGCTGGAAAAGAATATGGTGGCTTCCAAAAATACCTAACTTCGAGGCAAAATGACGATGTCTGGAATTCATCTTCAGTACATCTGGGAACAGGAACACCCACCAGAAAAGCACAATCCTCTCATGGGATTTCCAATGCTTATAAATGTGATCGTCATCACTGAAAAATACAATACAATACCCTCTTTTTGGGGACAAGCACTATCAAATCATGGAAATACAATACAATAAGGATGGAGGATTTTCTCGACTCCATAAGGCATATTCAAAAATTATAAACTAAGCCTAACTCTTGAGGCTAACAAATTCTAACTAATAGCAAGATATATACTTCACTTAAACTAACTAAGTTATTTCCAAGAAATTTATAAAATACAAAACGTATATCCAATGTTCGAACCAACAAAGCAAACTATGTGTCAAATGACTACTGTAGAAAATACTTTAAACTCAAATGCATATAAAATTCTAGGCAAGGCACAATGCACACATAACAAAATATTAAATGCTAAAAATATAGTAACTAGTGGACTTTTGAAATTGTAAATTAAATGCAAGAATATTTACTTCTCGATGAATATAAAATATTTGTAATTATTCTTAATATAACATTCATAAAACAAATGAATGGATATTCTCTGATAAACTACTTTAGTAAATTTAAAATAAAAATTGAGTAAAACATCCCATTTATATGAAAATAAGACTGTGATATTTAAATCTCTATAAATAAAAATTATTAAATAGAAACTAGCTAGTGTAATGCTTGATAAATAAACTAAATCTACTTAAGAATGGCAAGAAACATTTGCTCATTCAAATAAACCTATTTCGTTTTAAAATTATAACCCTAGTTTACCTGTATATTTATGCAAAAAGTGTTACATAAAAATTTAATAGCATAAATATTTTTATGGTTTCTTTTTTTTTAAACCAATAAAGCAGACCATACAAAAAAAAAAAAATAATACATTAATTCAAGTTCATATTTCGGCTCTGTGATGATTTTTCCATTTCATAATGTGTAGACAATTTATCCAGGTTAAGATATCTATTTGAATTCGAAGCTTCAATTAATACATTTATATACATAGCAATCATTTCCAAATGAAAATGTTCAATAGTTCATTAATAATATTTTTTTAAACAATTTAAAAAAAAATTAAATAATAAGATTAAGATTAAGCCGGCATGAAACAAAATAAATTCTTCAGCTGAGCACATTATTTTTATTTATAGGATCCTGGGTTTTGAAATGTATATAATAATATATACTTCTTTATCTGAATTTCTTTGTCCTCTTTTACGAAAATGCATCTTTTAAAATACAGTTTTTTTTTTAAAAAAAAAAAACATATTTTTTATATAATAATATTTCATGACGTGTTTTACTTTAAAATAATTTTCTTTGATTATTTTAAACATAAGAGCAGCTTTCTTTTTTTATATATATATAATTCAAGACGTTTCTCAGTTTATAGCTCAAATTAGCTGTCATATATTTACTCATGAATAATGTCAAATATAGCCGAATGATTTACTAGGTACTTGGCCAATATAAGTTCATTACTGATATTTTGCCAATTACTTTGAAGTTTTGTCTCCGAATAATTTTCTTTTATTACTGGGTAAAATAAGAATTATTATTTAAAATACAATTTTATCTGTTTGCTTTCCGCTAAACAAATCCTTTCCATTTATGTTAAGGTATAAATAATAACTTTTTTTAGAACAAAAAAAAAAAAAAAATCGTTCTTTATTAGTTCACTTCATTATAATGTTTTTCAAACTTAAAATGTCTTTTTTCTTCTTTTTACATATACTTTTAATTTCATAAGATAAGTATTTAGCATTTTATTGTCAAAATATTTTAGTGCCATCGAATATTTATATAAGTAAATCATTATTAATTTGTTCTTTAATTTTACTTTCAAGTAAAGAAAAACGACTAAATCAAATGCATACAATATAACAGACGCTAGATTTATTCCAAACATTTTCTCACTATAATTTTATTGTTCTGGTTGAAATTTAATATCAGGATAGTTACCTTTTTCTTCAGCCCTTCATCACTGCAAGATGATTTTAAATATTATACTTTAAATAAATAATAATTTTTTAAAAAAAAATACAATTTTTTTATTAAATAAGACTCTTGGATTTAGCTACTTGCAGTAATAAAAAAAAAAATATCAGCCCCCTGGTGAATTCCAGATTTTTCTTTTATACCTGATATTGTTTAATACACCCATTTCTTATATTAGTTAGCTTGTAAGCCAATAAAATTATTTTTTATTAAACCTTACTATTTTTGACAGATCAGCTGTAAAGTCGATTTACTAACGCAATTTCTAATGATACGAAATCACGTGACTTACAGCCACAAAGTCAAAAATCCATTGTTTAACAAATGTTATGTATTACCTTTTTAAATAATATTTTTTTAAACATAATAGTAATAAATATAAAATTCAGAACTATCCCTCTTTATTAACTTTTAAATATTTCTTTCATAAATTTATATCCATCCATTTATTTATTTATTTTTTATAAATATTAGAATTAAAATATTTTTTATTGTTATTTTCTTCTTATGTTTATGTATCTTTCTTGCACACACACACACTTCCATATCCGGGTAATCTATAAATATGAGCTCACCCATTGTTTAAAAGTTATTCTTTTAAAATTACAAAACTAAAATATTATCAAATATTTAATTTAAAATAATTTTATAAGTGGAACGCTACTAACTTACATCTAATAAATACTGTTATATTGTTTTAATAAAACTTACAGATTACTTTTTTTAAATTTATTACTATTCATTCCAACTTATTTATAATATCTCATTACTATCATTTAGACATCAAAATGAATTATACAATAGTTACTTTAAAATACATTAAATATGATTTATCATTTCCCAACTATTTCTGATATTTCTTTTAATTCAAATTATTGTCTAGCATCTCTTATCAACCTAACTCATATATCTTTTTTCAAATACTTAGACATAATTCCATAATATACAATAATGATTACAATCAATACAAGATTATCCTATTTTAGTCATTAACTAATTTAATTTTCATTTTTATCATTATTATTTTTTTTAAAAATCAGACAATTTCAAACCAAAAGGTTAAGCTAAGATAACCTTTGGCTCCTTTTGGAACTAAGTGAAACTTCAGTTAGGTACAATATATATATATATATATTGTTGTTGTTTTATAAGCATATTATTATTATCATATGCATTTTTTTAAGTTTCTACATTCTTGAAATTTTTAATTTATAAAAGCACCAATGATATAACTTTTAAGAATAACATATAACTAATTTAACACTTATATCAATCAATTTTGTAGCAGTCTTTTTCAGAACATCAAGTGATATTGTTTTTATGAAATAAAATTTTGTACTAAAATCTTTTAATTTTTAAATTATTAATCTATAAATCTATATATACTGTATCGCTAGCGAATATATATGTTAAAAAAATCACACATATTTTGCAATACATAGGTTATCATCTAAAAATAAATGATCAAAATTCATTTAAGAAAAAAAAATTGAATAGTAAAATAGTAAGAAAATATGTAAGAATTAGATCTAAAAACACAAACTTGCAAAACTAAAAGTATTGCATCATTTTTCTTATCTGTTAAAATAAAAGAAAGTTTAGTATTAAAGAGTGGGTAGGGAGGAAAGTCTAAAATAAAAGTAACAAGATTTAAAACTTAGCATCTCCTTTATAAAATGTATAAAATTAACAAATATAAAAAGCAGAACAAAAGTTAATTTGTAAACGAAAATTTTTAAAATTATAATTTGTTAAAGATTACTTGGTTGATAAAAGAAAATTATAATTCGCAGTTGAATTAATTGAAGAACAACCCTTACACTATCTTATCAAGAAAATTAGATTAATTTCAAAATGAGATTAGATTACCAAAAAATGCAAGAATTAATCCTAACGAGACAGTAAATGAATCTGGAAGAAGGATTAAGATAACAAGAAATATATAATTAATTAAACTTGATCTATCAAGTGACAATAAAGATAAAACAATGAGAGGGAGAAGTATAAAAGACAAGAGAAAAGAAATTAAGATTCCAGTCAGATTATTATTCAGCCATAGTCAAATTATTACTCAGGTAGATTATTATTATTAAAGCTCTGCTGTATTTACTATTATAAAAATAAAGAAGGGAAGACAGTCAGAAAATCTGTCCACATTTCCAGTATGGGCATTCATTAACCTATTTCACTGAAGGCCGACCTAGCAACATGCTGTGGTAAAGAACATTAGAAGTGTTCGGCCGATCTTCGATCCTGAATCCTCAGTATCGTCAGATGTTCACCTGGAACCAATGCTTGCCCTGTAATATGTAAACTGCTGATAATCTCTTTCTCTCATTGTCAACTTGAAGAATAGAAAGAAGCCAGAAACTTTCGATAGAAATCAAAAGGCCAACCAGTTAGTAGTCAACAAGTAAAGAAACAAATAAGGAACTGAATCAATGAAAGTGTGTCACGCTATTCTAAATCCTAGTTAAATATGATTTTTTTTCCCGTTATAAATATCTACACATATGTGAATGAAATGAATATTAATGAACTCTCATAATTATAACCAAACGTAATCTTTAATATTGCATGTTTCAGATTTAAATCCAGAAATTTATAGCGAGGAATCAATGGTGATTTTTTTTAAAGATTCGAATGCTTTTTTTTTTCTTAAATAATTAATTCGCGAACTGTTGCTTAGATATTTTAGAACTAAATGTTTCTACTCGTTTTCTAGAATCCTTGTGAAAGATTTCTGCAACAGTATTACGAATTCAAATTGGTTGATATGAACCTTCAAATACTCCTTTTAACTACTTTATACAGGGAATAGTAAATTTTTTTACTCAGATAAAATATTTTTTTTTCCTCCTTGAACAAAAAGTTTGTTTAATATATTTTATATATATTAAGCTATTTTATTGTCGAAGTCATCTTTGGCTAAGTATTAATATAAACAATTTGTTAAAATAAAATCGTAAAAAAAAAGATAAAATAAACATCGAGTTTTTTTTTACTTTAATATTATATTCATTAATATATATATATTATGTGTTTGAAAAGGAAGGTTTTTAATAAATGTGTTTTACCAGTTCTTACTTATGGATCTAAGACTTGGACACTTAATAGAAGAGCAATACAGAGATTTCAGACCACTGCAGGTTGGAAGTAACAAGAAGAGATTGAAAATGCAATGTATGGGTAAGAAAACAAACAGGTGTTGCTGACCTCATTGAAAAAATTAAAAGAATGAAGTAGAGTTGGGCTGGACATATTGCTAGAAGAAATGATAATAGATGGACAATTGAAATCTTAAACTGGATTCCAAGAGATTGTAAAAGACCCAGAAAGAGACTACATGTGATATGGATGGATGAAATAAGAAAGTGTGCAGGGGTGATGTGAAGAAAAGAAGCTAAAGATTGGAAAAGATGGATTGATCTTGGAGAGACCTTCATCCTGCAGTGGATTGATAATGGTTGTTGATAATGAAATATATATTTTTTGATTAAGTTCATTCATCTGATCTATTGTATGTCATGATATCCATTTGACTGGTTAGGTTTAACTTTTGTTTTAATGTTTATTTATATTTGGCTTTAAATATTAGGTTGTGATAACTGGTTTGTTAGTTTATGCGTCCTAACATTAGTAACATTAATATCATGGGGTTGAGTCTTATGGTGTGTGTACTGGTTATTGGAGGGGTGTTGGAGGCATCCATCACAATATATATTTTCAAACATTTTCATACCTATACAGCTTATTTATTATCATTATTAGAGCTCTGAAGAAGATGCTAGATTATTGAAACACTGGAAGAATTTAATAAAGCAGAAAATAGCATTGATAGAAAGTCATAAATAAATTGTATATTGTTGATTTTTTTAAAAAATCATATCAAGGAAAGAAATCTAAAATATTTGCAAAAAAAAAAAAGTAAAAAAAAGTACTATTGTTTCAAGTTTTTTATATTTTGATCATGTTCAGAGTTTTTCTTATAATGTATATATATACAAAAATTTGTGACAATGCAGATATATATTAATAGAAATGAATAAAACTAATATACTTCTAAATTTAAAGAATCTATTATTATTTCGTAATTATTTTTCTGAGAATAATAATATTGCATCTTAAAAAAAAAGTTAACAGTTTACATAATTTTTCATCTATATGAGTCCATACATGTAGTTAATGGCATCTATTTTGCATGGTCTAATATTTATTTCATCTGTTTTGTTAGTGAAGAAATAATACTCTCATGTGACTTGTTTATAATATTTTTTTGTATTTAGAAATTACATTAATATAATATATTCTAAAAGCTTTCAAGACCAACTTTTCTTTTTTTATCTAACTTATATTTTTTCATTATTCACATTTTCTGCCTCATCTTCATTAATATTTGCTAAATTTTACAGTGTACAAGCTAAAAGATAGGGTATTTTATCATAATGAAATAACTACTGTTACTAAATTATCTGTATATAGAGCTTTTATTTTATTTAATTGTATGGAAGTGAGACTTGGATACCCCATTAATGTAACATAAATGAATTAGAAAAAAAATATTTAAGATATTCTGTAAAACTCATAAGATCAGCCAGTATTTTTCAACTTATTGGATATGAGGCTATAGACCCACTACTGTTAAATCATATCTTCTTGGATTAGATGTTTGGCACAAATAAATAATACAAGTTTTTTTAATAAAGTGTTCTATGATGGACTGAGTATGGTTTTTATGGGAGACACAAATCCCATTTACATTATAAAGATGATCTCAAAGACATTCTACAGAAGTGCAATAATTGATGTTTTATTGGCAATATATTATTGAAGACAGAATTCATTGGAAAGTTACACTTAGACACAGTGTTGAGATATTTCACAAGTAAAGGTAAAAGACAGCATCGCACAATGTCAGGTAAAAAAGAATAATGGATCAGTGTATTTTATATGTGGTTCACTGATTGGTTTATGAAATCATTACAAAAAGTCATCTTTAATGCATTACAATTATTATTTTCTTTTCAAAGTTTGAATGGCCATACTTTTGTGCAACTGAATGTTGCTGCTGATGTCATATTCTTGTGGTTATCTAAATTAATAAATATTTTTTAATTCATTTAAAAATTTTATTTTATTGATAACATAATTATAAATGTAAGTGAAAAATACTACTACATGCTACTGGAAAAAATAATATAACAAAACTATAACCTTTAATTTTTTTCAGGGTCTTTTATTACTATTAATCATTATCATCATCATCATCATCATCATTGTTATTGATGTAAAAAAATTAAACAAATTTAATGTATATACAATAAATAATTTAGATAGACATATAAAATATAATAAATGAATCACATACAATTCTCACAAAAATGTTTTTACATGAACGTATAAAATATTTTGTTATGATAACTGAATACATATTATAAAATATCTATTAATACTATTAAAATATATAGAGGAATAAATATATCAAGTGCATGCACATAAATTTTTTTACAAGTATTTCAAAGACAGTAACTGATGAACATTTATGTATATGAATGTCATCTAATATCTGGGAATCTCTCCATGTAAAAATTTTAAGAGGTTGTTAAATATTCATTAAGGAATTGATCTCTACATGTGGAAATTAGTTTAACTAGACAACTAGTTATGAGTCTTTGGTAATATATATTATTTTATTTCATTGCCTAAATTAAATTTTTTAGCTAAAAGTTGTTTTGGTTGAGATATACACAGTAATTAAAAAAAACCAAAAACAACTTTAATGACATATTTCACTGAGGAAATAATGTATTGGTAATCCACTTTGTGAATTCAATTAAAGAAGTTACTGAAGAAAATTTAATATAGTAATATGAATTTAAGCAAAGCAGTTTCTGAGAGAATTACAATATTAAATGCTTGTTTTTAATAGTTAGTATATAAATATTGTTAAGAGAGGAGTTTTTTAGGTTTTAGTTGTAATATGCACAATAATTAAGGGAGAAAAAAACCCAAATATTTTTCTGAGGCAATAACATTGGTATTCTACTATGTGAATTTAAATAAAAGAGATTTCTGATGAAAATGTAATATGATTTCTGAAGGGGAATTACAATATTAAAACTTTGTTGTTGTTTTTTTGTAGTTATGTTGCAGAAATATTGTTAAGAGAGAAGTCTCATTAATAATTTTTTAACAGTATTATCTTGCACTAGTGCATTTTTATTATCTAAAATGGTAGTGATTTTCTATATATCTTTGAAGATCAGAAAGATATCTATATTAAATTATTCACCTATACAATAAGTGATTTTTATTACCCCATTCCCTTTCAAAACTATTCATTTCAGCAGCTTCTTTAAAAGTTATTCCATATTGTAATTTCTAAATGATTTATTTATTTTTTTTTTTGGAAACTTCATATTACTTCAAGAAAAACTTTGTCTAAGATATCAACTATGTTAAGATTGCTAATTGTATCTAATTTTGAAAATGAGAATATTAGATAATTATAGTAATATTAATGGATACCTTCAATCATAGTGCATGAAACTAACATTAGATGATTGCCATATCACATGAAAATACTGGTAATTGCTCTGAAGGATGTACATTTTAAGTACACTCACTCTTTTAATTTGTCTTGGAATGCCACCAGTTCAACATTTAATTATAGTTGCTGATCAACTTATATAATTAATATTAATTCAACTATCTTGATCTCAAAGCTTAAATGAAGTGTTATTGTATTTTCTTAAATTAGCCTATTTCAATGCAACCAAACATCTACCAAGGCTGCATTATTGTAAAATCATTTTAAATAAGCCTTAAACATAAATATGCAGTGTGATTAGGGGTTGCATTAATTATTTGAGACATTTTAATACAAAAGTGCAAAGTTTTAAAAATGAAATTTATATATTATGATGTGCAGACAAATAAGTTGTTCTTTTAAGATGGGTGTTTTTTTATATTTTTAATTTTGAATGTATATCTTCTGAAATATAATTTATGTATTTTATTTTATATATTGTACTTTTAGGGTTTTGAACCCATGATAGAAGCATCTACTAATGGTTTACCCGTTGACATGTCCAAGGTAAATTATATATATATTTAGTGGTTTTTAAAATTAAATTGGGATATTTATTATTTGAAATAATTATTTTCAAATTTAGATCCCAGTACCCCCTCAACAGCAACATGACTTTGTCGTGGTCCAGCATCAAGACTGCTCTTCTGAAACTGGAGATCGAGGTTCAACATATAAGCAGCTCGAGAAAGATCTCATTGAACAAGTCAATGCAAGTTTTTTAAGAATTATTATTTTTTTTATATAAATATAGTTTTTAATTTTACAATGAACACCATGGTTCCAAACACTAGTTATAAAGTTTGTAAAAAAATTAATTGTATAATTTGATTAGTAAAGTTTAGCCTAGAATAGTTTATATAATGCTGTATAGGAAAGGGAAATTGGTTAAAAAAAAAATTTATGTTATCTAATATGTATAGATAATTAAGTTTTTTTTTCAAACAGTTATTTATCTTTGTTAGGCAAAATTCAGTTTTTTGATGTTTTGGGAGTTAATATTTGGTTCAGATGAGAAAAGATCCATTTAGCCTTGTAGCTATAAGAACTATAATAAGTTTTGCTATTAGGTGAATCTTATAAACTGAAGAGACCACTAGTTGAGAATAGAAATGTTTCACTGTCTAAGTAGCAGTCCTTATTGTTTGTGATTGTTAGATAGTGATTTTTAGTATAAAGCTAATTATATAAATTGATGTTTCCAGTAATAAAATCATTGTATGCTTTGTTGCTTAAGAAATTATGCGGTATTGACTTGGGCATATCAGTTCTATTTAATTGATCAAAATGAGATTTTTATTTTGTACCTTCCCTGGCTGGGGGTCTTGAATCCACTACTCTATTACTGTATTGAATTGTTAGGGCGAGTTTGAATATTATTGGCTAAATCTTAATAATAGTAAAAAAAAAAGTGAGGAATGTTGTAAAAGAGTAATCTAGTACAATATGGAAAGCAAAGAAAAAATATAGATTTAGAAATAGCTAATTTATTGAAATGAAGTTTTTGAAAAGATTAGTAAAAGATTTTTCACTTAAAATCAAGTTATAATGTTACACTATTTAAAATAATTTTATATTTTTTAAGACATTTTTATTTTATTCATATAAAGGAAATTAGTGTTTTTATCTGTTAAGAAATAGATGGGAATATATTGTGGAAATGGGGTAATTTTGGGGTAATTTTTTTTTTTTTAACTGCATGTAAATTAGATCGGCAAAATGTCATAGTCAAAATTTCATTATTATCAGGAGTAAATTCTATTTATTATACTCCATTGTTAGCATCTTTTGTAAATGATGGTCACATTTATCATATTCGTATCTAATATTACCTAGTCATATCCTATAACTTTTGCCAGTGAAGAACTTGGATTTGAATCTAATGCATCTAGATTTTTTTGTACTTAACACATCTTTTCTATGCTTTTACTTGTTTTATTTTACTATCAAACTATCTGCATGAAATTCAAAATCATCATAAAGCCAACTTGCTATTAGCTACAACAAACATAAGTGTATGAATATATATAAAACATCAATTAATTAAATAACTGTTTAATTAAAAATAAGTGGAAAATTATATAATAGAATATTTATATAGATTTTTTTTTCTAGTTAATTTTATATATAAAAAAGGTCTAAATGTTACAATGTATGCAATTTAAATTGAAGCTTTAAAATAGTTTACATCATAGTGATAAGTTGCAAAAAATATTTTTCACAAAAGCTTTTCTGTATTATTTTTATAATATATTGAAATTAACAATCTATTTTCATTTCTTTCTTTTTTAAGCAAAGTGATATGCAAATTTATTTTTTTTATAAAAAAAAAAGAACTGAAATAAATGGGCAAAAACAGAAGTGACTTTTCTTTTTATAACAATCAGTTTTTTCTATCTCTTAAGCAGATTGGAATACTACTTCATTCAAATCCCAGGATTTCATTATGCCTTGTGAATAAAAGGAGTGACACTACTAATAGTTAGTTAGATCTAATTTGAAACACTTATAAATAATACTTTGAATAACTCTGGCAGCTATAAATTACAAGACTACATTATCATCCTAAACGGACATTTAATATTTGTTAGAAAGGAGTTAATGATAATTATTTTGTTTTGGTGAGTCTTATAATTAAAGTCTGATTTGTACTTTATTTTAACTAATCTGAATTTGTAAATAATGCTTGTATCCAGATATTATTTTGAAAGAAATAGTCAGTTTAAAAGAAAAAAAACTAAGAAAGAAATAAATTTATAATAATTTCTCTTTAAATTGTTAAAATTATTTTAAAACAAAAAAGAATTATTATGTATCACATATGTATGCTAAGCTTATGAAGTTATTAATGAGAGAAAAGGTAAAGAAATAATGATAAGCATTTAAATGCAACACACACATATAAATTGCATGAGTCTCAAATAATCGTAGTTAACGATATAATTATTTCCTTTAGTCTTATTTGCTCTTAGTTAAACTTATATATGATTGCTGAAAACTAGATTTTATGTAGATGGATTTAGATATATGCAGTTGTTTGTTGATGTTTAATAGTTTACATATGTTCGCATCCATGTTGAAGAATACATTCCTATCAATTTAAGAGTTAGGGATCGATATCAGAATGAGTCATCCCTGTATATAAATTGTAGTTGTATTAAATTAGGTTTATTACCAAAAGGCCACTCCTTATAATTATTGTATAGAAGGTTTATTCAGTTATGGTTAGGGTCAAAAGGCTATCCCTTTATAATTATTACTATAAGTGGTTATGTTTAGGATCTAAAAAAGACTATTCCTTAATTATTGAGGTAAAGATAGTATTGATGTTCTCCCATATAGAACATATGTATGTGTAAGTACTAGAAGACATAAGAGTCAAAGAAATGTTAGTATTTATGAATTCATATATGCATAGAATTATATTTCAGTTTATTGAAATCACGTTTAAAGGTATTATGTTGTATAAAGATTAAAGGACTTTGTTAAAGAAATAAATTATATATCAATTAATGATCATACTTGGTAAATAAATTACTATTATGTGATTTGTTAATTTTATTAAAGAAAATAAATTGTACATCAATAAATAAGTATACTTGTAAATAAATTATTATTACATGATTTACTTTGTTTATGTAAGATTTTATGGTCTACCGTCATTCATCAGAATAACCTACATTTTCCATGATTTAGCCTGGCATTACAAGTAGGACTGTGTAATGGTTACATCATTATATTGGATAAAATATTGTTTTAGATATATATGTGCTAGTTTATTTTCTGATGCTTAAAGCTAAATGGCATCCATGTAATTTATATAAATGAATAGATAAGTCTGACCATTATAATATATACAATTATTGCTCCTTTATAATGATATTTTATTTTATATTGTAACAGTCAAAACACGTGTATCTCGTTAACATAGTGCAGAATTCGACCACCACACAGAACAGCAGCACCATCGAGTAGCGAAGCCACTCATGGTACCGAGTTCGAACATAGTTTATCGGTTCCACACTACAATCTACGGAACAACGCCTCTGATGCGACATAAGTAAACACTTCTTTAGGCACGGTGGTCAGGGAGATGCACGAGATTCATGGTATTGTTTCCGAGTTGGCCAACAATCAAACGAATATTAATTCACATATATAATCGAGGAAATATATATAATGGGCATCGAATAAATGAAAACTTGACTACAGACGTACAGTTAAAATTATTTATTTACGTATTTAACAAAAAAAAACATTATTAATGTTATTAATCATATTTTATATTCAGAGTTTCAATAGCTAATTGGCAATTTTACTATATATAAAAGTACATTTATTTATAAAGAGCATTCATTTATATGAAGGCGTAATCTAGCTACCTAAGGTTCCCGAGTGAGTATTTCTAATGCGTACTGTAGGGGCTTTATACTTTGCATTGCAAGAGTCATCCGTGGCGGCGGACATACATTTATTTAATAAAAATATTTATTTTACGACTAAGGGCGAACATTTATTTGAGAGTGGATGACGAAGATAATGCCGAGGCGGAGTGATATAGAGAATGATAAACTAAATAAAGGAACACGTGGTACGCTTTAGAAGGGCGATATAAAATGGCAGCACTGAAACTGCAATGCCGTGAATAAGTTTATAAGGGCTTCGGGTTGGTCTCTGCCTCAACCCGAAGAGGTAAGGTGTCACATGAGCATAACCAGGGACAAGCGGTCCGTGTCGCAATTTGCCAGCTGGCTGCGTGACGGTCGTCAAGCCCTACGGGAACATTATCATGTCCACTTGTGTAGGACGACTGGGGTTGATTCAACCCTATAGAATCCGGAGTATTCACGGCGTGGAATGAGCCATCGTGGCTTCAAAACGTAACACATGTATAAGATCTAAAAGATTATGGTAATATTTAACTAGATTTCAAACTCGGCCCCCCCATTATCAACGTTGACTGAAAGAAAATTGGTGACTCTCAAAGAAATGAAATTTCCGTAATTATTCATTAAAATTTAATAATAAAAAAAATATCTAAAAAGGGGACTTATTACAGCGAGCATGCCAGCTGTTACGACGTAGTAGACCCTGCATTACAATAACTGATTCTTTGAATGCGTCTCGATTTATATGAAATTTAAGTTATTTATAAAGCAAATATTAATGACAATTCGACACGCATTCAATGTTCAAGCGATTATGGATTTAGCTTTAAAACTAAGACAATTATGAGAAGGTAATATTTCAATGATACTTATAAATAAAGTGTAGATTTGAGAAATACACACCTAAGAAGGATAGAGGGAGGTAAGCTAGATTATGCGAGAAATTTACAGATTACATTAATTCTCAAATTTTAGTTCACAAAATTACAATTTTAACATTTAGAAGTTAGACAAATAGTAGGAGATGAGCTATAGCTTATTTACTAGAGTACTCTATAATTTGGAATACACACACAGGTACCTGTTTTATAAGATGTTTTCGTCCATTTGTTTAATAGTAGATTGTTCGTGATTAGCAGTTTTCTTTCTTGTCTTTGGGTTTTTTTTATTGATTTTAACAGCAGCGGCTTTCTTGTTTATTTCAGGCAGCAGATCATTATGGTGTTTTTACGATGGGCAAGGTGAAGTTCGGCATATGGTGGGCCATCTCCCGATGGAGAATAATCTCGGTGCTTACTCGGTCATACCTTGGCAATATCAATTTATTTTAAGATATTTTAGACTCTCCACTCGAGAGCAAAGCTAAAATTCAAGTGAAAGTCTCCAGCAAGTCCAAGATGGCCTCCTTTTTTTTATCTTGATCTTTTAATTTTTTCTGTTGAGATATTTTTAGGTTTTCTTTATCTTGCCCTCAGGATAATCAATGCTTTTGCTGGTTTTAATTAGAAAGAAATCTGCTGTGCTATTGTTTTTTTTTTTTTTTTTTTTTTTTACATTCGTTAATTACATTTTTTTGGAATTTTCCTATAATTAATTTATTATCTATCACTGACCGATGCTTTTAAATTTTCAAAGACAAAAGGGAATAAAATTATTTTAACTTTAATTAATTATTGCATCAGATTTTGTTAGAATTATTATTTAACGAAATTTAAACTAAGCAATAAATACGAACTTTATAAATTCAAAATAAATGATTAATATTACACAAGATTTATTTAGCTAAAGAAATCTAAATTATATTACTTTATCCGTATTTATTGCCTTTAATTTGAGATCGAAATGTGTGCGTGTTTATGTTGAATTCTACATATATTTATACATTTTTAATATTGTTACACACACAACTCGATATCAAAAGTTTAAATTTGGGCGGGATAGACCGGTCAGTGAGAGAAGACAGAAAAAGGTGAAACTTAAGATTCGAATACGAATCTTACTGTTTCATTTCCCCGTACTTCCCGTGAACAATTAAGGAAGAACAAAGGAGGCAAGAAAGAGGAAAAAAAAATTTACATTACATAATTGAAAGACGAAAAGAAAAAAATATTATTGTTTTTACAGATATTGAAATAGAGAAAGCAGAGATTACATGAAGCCACGAACAATTTATATACCCGGATCTAGAATTTAAACTTTAATTTTAAAATGACCTAATTTGGCCATGTCTGGTTAGCAATCATTATAATACTATTAGTTAAACCGATTTTATATATAAAAAAAAATTCCTAGACTAATATTAATTAACATAATATATATAAAAAAAATTTTAAAGAATAATAATAATTAAATATACATAACAAAATTTCTATATAAAGCCCTATTTGACCAATATAATTTCCATTCAACCAATATTTATCAAGTTCGTTTTACTAAATTTTATACACGGAATGGCCGTCCGAAATGCTCCAATATTGTTATAACCCCGGGTCAGGTGGATAATATATATCTCTCGTCGTTGACGACTGCGGCCTTGGGTTTTCTAATTTTTGTCTTCTATCCGGCGGTTCTTTGGCCCAATGGCTAAAATCTAATGTAGTGAGAAATTCACTCATTTCTTCTATGTCCTTTATACGACTGCCTGCCATCAACTGTTGGATGGCCAGCGGCATGCCACGCTGGATGGTCCCTATGACGTGTGAATCCGAAAAGGCGAACGTTGTAAGGGATTTAAACCGATTCGCTTGGCGGAGGAAAAACTGCGTGTGTGTCTCTTGGGGTATCGTCCCATATTTTTCCTGGCAGAGCGTATTGTAGATACCGCTTTGACGCTCGTTGCTCCAGTAACGCTTCATTAACACATCTTTGTAATTTCCGATTGTTTTCGGCTTCCATCTCACCATATTCCACCAGTCCTTGGCAGATCCCTGTAGATGGTAGCTAGCTATCGCTATCTGCTCGTCTGGCCCTGTTTTATGAAATTGGAAAAACTTTTGCAAGCTCTCTAAGTGGGCTTGCGGGTTTTCTCCGATCTCCCCTCTAAAGATCTTGATGTGGATCATCTTGGCTAAATAGCTTTGGTGTCCAACGTCCATCTTCGCCTCTTCTTTAATGCTGACTTCCTTTTCCGGTTCTTGTGGGCCTTCATCGGTTGGAATGAGGTCTCTCTGCTCATCATATTTTTTTACCTTCACGACACTACCTGTTTGCTCTTCTATCATAGGTTCATCAGATCTCTCTACCTTCATTTCACTCTGCCTGTCTTTAACCTCTTCTACCTTTTTACTAACTTTGGATATTCCCAACTGTTCCCTTATTACTTCTAACTCTCTCACTATAGTGTCTTTAAATTCCTGACATTCCCTGACTCTTCTTTTTTCTTCTTCCTGTCTCCTTTTTGATTCTTCATCGCTTCTTTTTCTCATTTCCTCCTCATACATTTTCTTCACCTCCTGCATACTCCGTCTGAGCACCTCCTCCATGAACCTGAAATTATAGTCCATTGATGCTCTGCATTGTTGCGGAGCTTCCCTTCGCTCGGGTGTCGACTCCAAAGCCTCAGATAAATCTAGCTGTTCTGTATCAGTATTTTCTGTTTCCATTTTCTTATCCATTTTCTTACTATTTATTTATTTATTTTACACTATTAGCATTTAACTATTCCCCACCGGTATCTTGGCCCTATAATACTCTTTCATTGCCCTCTCCTACTCTACATTGCTGCCTTTAATATACTTAACATATATATCATAACGAACTATTAGTAACGCGTATAAGCCACTGCTGTCTATGACATATATATTTTTACCTTAACTAAATTTTATTGTTAAACATAATAAGCTTCTGCTGTCTCATTTAGCTACTGATTATTATTATTATTATATAAAAGATATTTCATTAGATCCGAGTATTTCGTTCCTTCTTAAATTACACACACATCCCTGCTTTCCCTAAATTTGTTATTACGCCTGCTGTCCCTTCACTCACTCGACCCACATTACTTCACTCGATTTATTTTTGTTATTTTTATTTTTATCCAAAACAAACTCTTATATATATAAAACAATTAGCCAACTCGGCAACGAACGCTAAAGGATTTTATCTGCATTATTTTTGCTCAGGGTATCTATGGGTTTTATACTCGAAGCCTCACGTTATTGGCGCCAAACGCTAAAAAAAAATTTAACTATGTAACAGTCAAAACACGTGTATCTCGTTAACATAGTGCAGAATTCGACCACCACACAGAACAGCAGCACCATCGAGTAGCGAAGCCACTCATGGTACCGAGTTCGAACATAGTTTATCGGTTCCACACTACAATCTACGGAACAACGCCTCTGATGCGACATAAGTAAACACTTCTTTAGGCACGGTGGTCAGGGAGATGCACGAGATTCATGGTATTGTTTCCGAGTTGGCCAACAATCAAACGAATATTAATTCACATATATAATCGAGGAAATATATATAATGGGCATCGAATAAATGAAAACTTGACTACAGACGTACAGTTAAAATTATTTATTTACGTATTTAATAAAAAAAACATTATTAATGTTATTAATCATATTTTATATTCAGAGTTTCAATAGCTAATTGGCAATTTTACTATATATAAAAGTACATTTATTTATAAAGAGCATTCATTTATATGAAGGCGTAATCTAGCTACCTAAGGTTCCCGAGTGAGTATTTCTAATGCGTACTGTAGGGGCTTTATACTTTGCATTGCAAGAGTCATCCGTGGCGGCGGACATACATTTATTTAATAAAAATATTTATTTTACGACTAAGGGCGAACATTTATTTGAGAGTGGATGACGAAGATAATGCCGAGGCGGAGTGATATAGAGAATGATAAACTAAATAAAGGAACACGTGGTACGCTTTAGAAGGGCGATATAAAATGGCAGCACTGAAACTGCAATGCCGTGAATAAGTTTATAAGGGCTTCGGGTTGGTCTCTGCCTCGACCCGAAGAGGTAAGGTGTCACATGAGCATAACCAGGGACAAGCGGTCCGTGTCGCAATTTGCCAGCTGGCTGCGTGACGGTCGTCAAGCCCTACGGGAACATTATCATGTCCACTTGTGTAGGACGACTGGGGTTGATTCAACCCTATAGAATCCGGAGTATTCACGGCGTGGAATGAGCCATCGTGGCTTCAAAACGTAACACATGTATAAGATCTAAAAGATTATGGTAATATTTAACTAGATTTCAAACTCGGCCCCCCATTATCAACGTTGACTGAAAGAAAATTGGTGACTCTCAAAGAAATGAAATTTCCGTAATTATTCATTAAAATTTAATAATAAAAAAAATATCTAAAAAGGGGACTTATTACAGCGAGCATGCCAGCTGTTACGACGTAGTAGACCCTGCATTACAATAACTGATTCTTTGAATGCGTCTCGATTTATATGAAATTTAAGTTATTTATAAAGCAAATATTAATGACAATTCGACACGCATTCAATGTTCAAGCGATTATGGATTTAGCTTTAAAACTAAGACAATTATGAGAAGGTAATATTTCAATGATACTTATAAATAAAGTGTAGATTTGAGAAATACACACCTAAGAAGGATAGAGGGAGGTAAGCTAGATTATGCGAGAAATTTACAGATTACATTAATTCTCAAATTTTAGTTCACAAAATTACAATTTTAACATTTAGAAGTTAGACAAATAGTAGGAGATGAGCTATAGCTTATTTACTAGAGTACTCTATAATTTGGAATACACACACAGGTACCTGTTTTATAAGATGTTTTCGTCCATTTGTTTAATAGTAGATTGTTCGTGATTAGCAGTTTTCTTTCTTGTCTTTGGGTTTTTTTTATTGATTTTAACAGCAGCGGCTTTCTTGTTTATTTCAGGCAGCAGATCATTATGGTGTTTTTACGATGGGCAAGGTGAAGTTCGGCATATGGTGGGCCATCTCCCGATGGAGAATAATCTCGGTGCTTACTCGGTCATACCTTGGCAATATCAATTTATTTTAAGATATTTTAGACTCTCCACTCGAGAGCAAAGCTAAAATTCAAGTGAAAGTCTCCAGCAAGTCCAAGATGGCCTCCTTTTTTTTATCTTGATCTTTTAATTTTTTCTGTTGAGATATTTTTAGGTTTTCTTTATCTTGCCCTCAGGATAATCAATGCTTTTGCTGGTTTTAATTAGAAAGAAATCTGCTGTGCTATTGTTTGTTTTGTTTTTTTTTTTTTTTACATTCGTTAATTACATTTTTTTGGAATTTTCCTATAATTAATTTATTATCTATCACTGACCGATGCTTTTAAATTTTCAAAGACAAAAGGGAATAAAATTATTTTAACTTTAATTAATTATTGCATCAGATTTTGTTAGAATTATTATTTAACGAAATTTAAACTAAGCAATAAATACGAACTTTATAAATTCAAAATAAATGATTAATATTACACAAGATTTATTTAGCTAAAGAAATCTAAATTATATTACTTTATCCGTATTTATTGCCTTTAATTTGAGATCGAAATGTGTGTGTGTTTATGTTGAATTCTACATATATTTATACATTTTTAATATTGTTACACACACAACTCGATATCAAAAGTTTAAATTTGGGCGGGATAGACCGGTCAGTGAGAGAAGACAGAAAAAGGTGAAACTTAAGATTCGAATACGAATCTTACTGTTTCAATATTAAGTGATTTATTTAAAAGTATATGAAAAAACAGTTTAATGGATTAAATTTCCATTTTTGATTATTATATAGTTATATATAGTTCTAACTCATTTCAATAAATAAATTTTTTGATTTTCTCAGATTTTATTATAATTATAAGCACTTTACCTTTTTGACCAGAATTGCTATAAAATAAAACAAAAACAAAAAAAATATGAATTTGTGTAAATTTTTTAAGATATGAATCTTTCTGTAAGAGGTATATAATTGTATGCAGTTTACATCAAGATTTTTTCTCAAGTTTTTCTTTTGAAGTGTATTTGCAGTATTTCTTAAACAGAATATTAAAATTCATTCTGGTGCATATAAGAAAAAATTATATTTTCTACATTTTTTAATGATTTAATCTGAAAAACTAAATTTAGGCAATCAGTTATATAAAGATAATTTTAAAAAACCCTCAAACTCAATATGTATAATTACAAGACAATGGTCTCTCAGAGAACAGTAGTGAACATTATTGGTCACATTACTTAAGAATTCAGTGAGCAAAATAGAAGCTATATTTTGTGAATATTTATCTACTGGAAAAAGTGAATCTAATCTAGAAAGTTTTTGTATTGTCGACAATGGAAACAAAAGTGAATTCTCTTATGAAGACTATTAGATTGAGTCTAATGTTATTTAAATTTTCTAGAATGTTTTCAGTTTATAAAGTAAAATCAGACTTAAATCTTTTATGTGAAGTTTTAAATAAATAACTGTTTGCATTAATTATTGGGAATTTCAGTTGATTTGTAGTTAAAAAAAGTTATGATGTCAATAACTAGTATTTACAAAAGTGTTAGATTGTTTGCTGAATTGATTTATTTGTTTATTGAAACATAATTTTTTTTATACATAATTTTTTACTTGTATCAATGTTTAATTTTCAAGTGGGCAAAAATATATATTACCACCATTTACATTAGTAATGATTTTAGTATTTGTTTCTTTTTTTTTATTTTGATGTCAGCCCAATTCAGTAGACCTAGAACAATCACAGCACTATGAAGATGATATAAATTAAAGTATTTGTTTTTCACATTAAGTTTTAGTAATGTACAAAATTGTATTAATTTCTAATGATTGCCCAATAATCTTTTTCAGAAACTTTACTATTTTTTTGCTTAATAAAAGGATAGTCTCGGAAGAATATTGCCAGGCAATCAAAATGTTAGATATTAAAAAAAAATTATGCATTGCAAAAGTTAAATATAAAGCAAACTATCTGCTTTTCATACTTAATTTTTATCTTATAAAATTGTTTACTAATCTTTAACATTTGATTGCATAACAATATTCTTCCGAGAGTCTCTGAAGAAGATTGTTATGCAATTGAAATATTAGTCATTAATGAAATTTTATTATACATTGCAAAACTTAAGTGTAAAAATCAGATATATACTCTGAGAAAACATTGAATATTATGAAAGGCAAATGCACTTTTGCTACTGAGCATCTTTGTCCAAGGCAACTAACTATTATATTCACAACTATAACAAACTGAAATATGAAATTATATATTTAAATGTGCATGTTTCAAAATGCACTCAAGTGGATATTAGATTTTCTGTTCATCACTGTGTCTGTATTATTAATAAAGGGGAATCATAAAATTAAAGAAATGTAGTTTATTAATAACATAGACTCATTGATAAAGAGAAAATCTAAGTGTCCACTTGAATGCACTTTGGAACATGTGAACTTAAACATATAATTTCATATTTCAAATTATTGTTATTTTGAGTACAACAGGTGTCTTGACAAGATTGCTCAGCATCAAAAGTGCATTAAGATTGTATTTAATATTAGCAATGTTTTCTCTGAGTATATGGTATTAGTATTATCTTTAACTTATTGCATTTCACTGACAGAGTTATCACAGTTATTTATATTACTTAATAAAGGTAGCATTAAAAAAAAGAAGTAATGTTTGCATTATAAGGAAACATCAGTTGTAATTAATTAGAGATTATCGTTGATTGAGGCAAAAATATTTCTGGCGTCAGGATAATGATAATCAATCTTCATAATAATTCCTAATAATTTTATGGATGTAGATTTGTAATATGTTATTCTTGTTAAATTGATTGTTGCAACTTCTGTTGTAGTTTATTAAGTAGCCACATAATTTAATTTTTCTGCTGCTTGTTAAATCATATTCATTAACAATTATTGTTGACAATAACTTTCTGACTAGAAAGAAGGATGAACACAGCCATTTTATCAACCTAATTATCTCACTTAAAAATTATTTTAGATTCGTAGTAAAGTATTTAAGCTCATTCCATAAATGGCCACAATCATAGGAAACATATTGAGATAAAATCAATTTAGAAGAATCTTTATTTATTTTTATTAGACGGCAGCCTCAAGTCAAACTACCAAAGCTTGGATATCATAGAATTTCTAAAATTCCATTAAATTTTTTTAACAAAAAGAAGATAATGGGAAATAAAAAAAAATCTTATGCAAAATATTTTTTTTCAGATGTTTTTAGAAATGTGGTAGTACAATAAAACAAATTTATAAAAGTATTTTTTGTCTGTTGTGTATAATATTTTGTACAGAAATTTGATTAATTATTTTTATTTTAAACTGTTAAAGTATTGCTGCAAAGGTATATACAAGTACTTTGCTTTGTTGAAATATAATATTATTTCTTGGATTTATAAGTCTTTTTTTGTTTTTATATATATATGTTAAAATTTCAATTTTTTTTTTTTACTATATCTATATATTGGATATATAGGATTCATTATTGTACATGGATTCACATCAGCCTGGAAAGCTCTACTATCAAATATTAAAGATCTAGTTCCACTGTATTTATGTTCTGCCTCATTTATTAATAAATAATTTTTTTTAAGAGTAACAATGTTTGATTGAACAGTTCCTCTATTCAAAATAAAAGCAGAGGAATTTTTCAAATAATATTGTTCATTTTTCTCCAAAATTAGTTATCCTATTACTAATGGAATCTTCTTCAGACTGACTTTGAGTAAGTGGTAATTTATTTATATCCAAAGGAAAAAGGTTTAAAATTGAAGAATGCTAACTTACTTAGTTCAGGTATTATACTCCAGATATTAATCTGAATATCTTAGGCTGAATGTTGAAGTGGTCTGCTGGAATATAGGTTTTATGACTAAAAAGTTTTTTTTTTTTTTTGTAAATAATGTACCTGTGCTAAGGCAATTTACTATGATTATGTGATGGCATTTGATTGTCATTGGTGTTGCTTGCTATTGCTGTAAGTCCAACACAGATTAATGTAGGATCTTAGTGAGATATTTAATAAACCTTACAAGATTTTTAGTAATAACTTTTATAGTAAATATTGGAATGATTATTTTTATATTTTTTTTAGTTATATTTTTGATATATAAGAACATTTATAAAGTTATATTGTTTTATTAGAATGAAAAAAAAAGTCTTAAAACTTTATTTTTTTTTAAACTTATAATTTATATTCCATTATTAATAAAGCAAAAATGAATAAAGTAATACAACATAAGCCTCAAGTGAAGATGATTTTTATTTTTTTTTAAAAAAATATATATATAATTTTAAAGGTATCATCTATCAAAAATTTAATTGAGTGAATAAAATGTTTTTGATCCTTATGTTATCACAAAATGGAAATAAAATCTATTATGTTTTTTTGGTTTTTTTTTTTTGCATGTAAATAGATGAATAAACAGAAAAAGATTATACAACAATAAATAATTGTATTATTCAGTACAAAAACTTCTTTTGGCAATGCTTTATTGCTCTCCTCAGCGTAATATAGAATAGAGCTGCATATTATGTTATATCTAATTACATGACTTCAGTTATACTCTATTCAAAGATAAAAATACAAACAAAATGTAAATAAACAAAGGAAAAAAATATTAAAATTTGAAAATTTTATGATTTTTGACAGCTATTTTTCCTTCTTTGGCATATGCAATCACATTTAAAAGTAAAAATTGTAAACAAATCTTGGGGTACTGTGCATGATTATATATATTAATAATTTTTTTTTGTTTATGTTGAAAACACTTACATTTTATTATTCTTTTATTATTTTGTTTGAATTTGATATGTGTAATAAAAAATATTTTCTAAGAGTAATTGATAAAAGTTTTACAAAATTTTAGAACATACTTAAAATTAATACTGACTTAAAAAGAATAAAATAATTAGAAAGAGCATAATTTTTTGATAAAGAGATTAGTCTATTATATTCTATAAGAGAAAGAAGTTATTGAAAAAAAAAAAAAAATATCGCCCAAAATGTATTTAATATTTCACTATTTACTTTATTTTAAAAATAAAAATATAGTATTTTTTTTTTTCATATTTGTTCCCTCAATTTATTATTAATAACTATATTATGATTATTTTTTTAAATTTTGTTTATATATATTCATAGTATATATAAAAAAGCATTTGTTTTATATGTATGTGCATGTTGAAATGTATTGTACACTTGCAGCTTGTAACAAAATGTAGTGTAGATCATAGCTCTACTATATTTACTAGCCATTATATGTAATAAAAATCTATAAATGTTCTCATAAATATATATGTTATACTGAGGAAGATAAACTGTTACTACAAGAAACTTTTTGTATTAAATATTAGATTATTGGTTGTACAACTCTTTTATGTTTTTATTTGTTTACTTATATATATGTTATATTGTTGTTATTTTAATTATATGTTTTTCTTACTTTAATTGTAAACTTTATTTAATTTTTGAATTTCAATAATGATTTTATTTAAATAGATGTGTACACGAAATAGTGAATATTTTGTGAGATTGGGAGATGTTCCTTCTGCCAATAAGTAAGATCAATTACAAGCATACATTATTATTTAATTTTATATATATTTTTACATCTTTTTTTTTTTTAAATAAATTTAGATTTAATACATATGCCAAACATAGTCGTAAAGATTTAGAAGGTTTAAGAAATGCTTTCAAACATGGTGACCCTGTGCCTAAATTTCATTACGAGACAAGAACTTTCTCTCTTGTTCAGTAAGTAAACTAATAGAATATTTTTTATTAATATTGTGATATTGATGTCATTCAAAGTTTATTTTTTACAGATGTTGTGCTGAATTAGGAGATGATGATTTAGAAGTTGTAGTAGTACGAGGATTAAATTATTCATTATCTGGTAAATATATATATATATATTACATTTTTTTTATCACTTGTCTTATTATTATAATAAAATTTTTATGTTTGATGGTGAATCTATGCTTGAGTGCACTTATTTATTTACATATTAAATCCTGATTAATCTTTTTTTTTTTTCAAAGTTATTTTTGCTTTCCTTACATATATTATAGTTAACATTCTAAATATTTAAAAGTGTTAATTTTTTGTTGTTCTACCTAATCTCAAAACTTTAGATTTACTTATGTTTACTTTCTATCATCCTAAACACTATTTTGTTAAATTCAACCTGTCTAGGTATCATATCAAATTAAAATTTCACATTTGTTAATTAATATTTTTTATTTTTTATGATTTATTTTCCTGTATTTTAACTTCCGTTTTCTGCTGTAAACTTTAATAAAATTTTGTCTACTTTGTGGATTTGTATTTATTATATTATTATTATTATTATTTTAATTATCCAGCTATTTTAATTTCTATTAAATAATTATTAAATAAAACTATACATAAATAATAATTCTATTTATTGCCTTTTTTATAAATTTTTAGGTTGTAGTCTTATAGAGAAAGACGCCGCTCGATGTCGCCATTTTTGTGCTAAAACACATAAAAATACCGTTTCCGCGGCTGACACATTCAAACCCACGTTTTCTATAATACAACTT
This sequence comes from Epiperipatus broadwayi, assembly GCA_028023455.1. Classification (NCBI taxonomy): domain Eukaryota; kingdom Metazoa; phylum Onychophora; class Udeonychophora; order Euonychophora; family Peripatidae; genus Epiperipatus; species Epiperipatus broadwayi. Next base: position 9,405,396 of record JAQFVV010012410.1, on the reverse strand, counting down.
TTTTGTTGTGCTACAGATTGCAGGCCGCTATGTCGCGTCGCAGTACAGCATGTATGTCGCATCGCAGCAAATTAATTTGGCGAATTCGCACAGTTTATAGAATTGTTATGGCTTGGTGAGAGAGTGTGTGTATTTGAATTGGATGGAAATGTTGTTTTGATTGAATTTTTTTTTTTTTAAAGTATTGAAATGTTCAGATTTTCTAAAGTAATAATTATCCGACTCTTTACACCGTACTGTATTGAAGTTTTAAGTGGGAAAATGTTGACAAGATATATGTGTAAAGTGAGTTCGAATTAGGTAACGCGTCAAGTAACGTACTGTTTGTAACATTCCACGAGACAAACAATATTCTACCGTCTGTTTATTTTTGAAGTAAAAAATAGCACTAACGCAAAAATATCCAGTAAGAAAAGTAGAATTCTACACTATTTTTTTAAATTTCATAAAAAGCATATATTATAAACATGGTTAATAACTAAAGAAGACATTTTATATATATATTTGTTGTTGCTTAAAAAACTTTTACTTTCTTTCTTTTCTCCGACTACTATTATACTTTGTTGAATATATTTTACATTTATTGTTATCATTTATTTTATATATGTTAATAAAAAAATATATATACAAAAAGACGATTTTGATATTTTTTATTTTAGCATTACAAACAACAGAACCCTAAAACTAACCCTAAAACTAATCCTAAACCTAACCCTAAAACTAATCCTAACCCTAACCCTAAAACTAACCCTAAACCTAACTCTAACAACTTTTAGTTTTTGTTGTCATTCTATTTGAAGTAAAAAATAGCGGTAATATCTGTTTCTCTGTAAAAAATTAAAATGTAAAATAAAGACTAAAAAAGTAAAAAATAGCAGTAACACAATAATATCTGTTTCTCTGTAAAAATTTAAATTTAAAAGGAAGACTAAGAAATTTTATTTTTTATTCTGATTATGAGTTTTTAAACAACAACAAAAAAAGAAGGTGTAACCCCACTAAAAAAATATCCGATAGAAAATTGTTTTTTCTAATAAAGCAAAATAAAAAACACGAATTAAATTTTAATTTGTTGATTTTATTTTACAATTATTGTTATCATTTAATTTGTATATGTTAATAAAAAAAAATATTTAAAAAAGACGATTTTGTTTTATATTTATGTTTGCATTTCAAAAAACACATCAAAATGATTAAAATCAACGGCCTGGGAATGTTCATATTTTATAGTTTTAGCATGATAACGGCGTCTTTGTCTATAATACTAGCACCAATTTTTAATATTTTAAATATTTCTGTTATTTATTATATACATAATAAAATAGTTGAACCATAGTGAAATGTAAAATTATATTTTACAACAGTGTGTGGATAGTTAATAATGAATACAACATTAAAATGTACAATTGCTAAATCAGATTTTCAATGCAGAATATCTTAATCAAATCTAGACTAAAATTTATTATAGTGAAACAGTAAGATATGCCTTACCAATCTTAGTTTCACCTTGCTTTCCTGTTTCCTATCCTCATGCCTTATTTAAAACCCTAATTTCATCGTATTGTGTGTGTACTGGGTATATTTACCGAAATCCCGCCTAAATTTATATATAATGGGGTGCCCGGGGTTTAATATCAATTAAAATTGTTTTTAAACGGTTTTATTTTCAAACTGTCGAGTACATATTACGTATATATGCTTGTACAATAAAGTAGGTCACATATTCTCATCTAACACATACTGCGATAATATTTAAAATTTATCAAAATATTTTATTTAAAAGTTGTTTTTGAATCGATTTATTTGTGATGTTATTTCGTTATAATTATTTGCCTTTAAGAAATAATATCACTGAGAATTTTTTTTGGGAAATTAAATTCAGAAATAATGTTTGATAAATGTAAAGTGTTATAAAATGTTATTCAAAAACATGCCATTTTCTTTAAGTCAGTGAGGGTGGGGAAAGAACAATAATAGCTAATTTTAATCATATTGGCGCCAGTACATTTGATAAGATAAAACAGTGTTTACGAACAGATTTTAATTAGAAAATGCAGACCGTGTTTTTCAAATGTGTAATAATTAAAGAATGGATTTTATCACCACAGGGTTAGATTGTAATCAAGGAGAGCATATAAATAGGGCTGATTGATTGTAATTATGATTAGACAGTTATTAATTAACCTACCTGATTGTGACAGCAAATGTTATTTTCTGAATTTTAACATTCATATTTTCCGATTGATTTTATTCGCGTCATCGGACCGACCGGCTTGCTTTGACAGTAAATCTAGTTTTCAAATCGTTTAACCTCAGAATGTCAGGGTAACGGGGCTTTAGGTTGTCTTTCCTCGGGATCCTGTGCCTCGGCCGTCCGTCATTCAAAATCTGATGTCCTGTCACCGTATCATCCAGCCCTGTTGAACCAGCCCAAAGAAATGCTGCTCCTAAAGTCTACTAACTGCTGCTGTGGAACCATGAACCAAAGAAACTCATAACTTTACTTAAGAACTTTGCTATAAGTTTGGAAATGCCCACAGACAGAGTTAAAAGAACAAGGTAATTAAAAATCAACCCGAGATCTCGGAAAACTTCAAGCTATAGCTAACAATTTTGTATATTCTATAAATGTATTTATTTAAACATTTTTCTAATGCATGCTGAACTTGTGCTTGGGTTGATTTTTTATTATATTTATAAATGTCTAATTTCAATGTGTTATGACGAAATGTATAATTAATTTCTTTAGACTAATGCGAGTTACGTAGGGAAGTTAAATAATGCGTGGTTGCCATCTTAGTTTATAAACCGCAAACATGCATTTTCCCTCTACCATCGTTTATATATTTAAAAGTATCTCTTATATATGTTTTAAAGTAATTTGCATAATAATAATTTTGTTAAATGAATATTTATGCATCTTTAAGTTTATTGAGAGTCTGCTGGCCATGAAATATGAAAGTCGAGGGCGAGCTATTTCTATTCCTTAATGAATTGCCCTTTGTTTTACTAATTCTTTAAAGATTAAGCTGTGTTGCTAGTAAATATGCATGGGTGCTGTAATCCTCCTGTTGGCAAAGGTCATCATTGTTCAAATCCGTTTCCCCCATATTTTTACTCCGCGGTTCCCAGTCCTGTGCTAAAAATGGCACATGGGAATTATTTTGCGTACGTCCTCACAGTTACGAAGCTCCTGGGTGCGGGCCAGGCTTGAGCTGTGAGTGGGCTAGAGACGTCCCAAATATAAGGCAAAATGCCTATCCAATGCCAAGACCTTTCGCCATCTTTTAAAGTTGCATACTCATAAACTACACCCCTCCTCAGCTCGCTAGCACCACTGTATATTTCCCTTTACTTATTAAAAGAATTCTATTTAAATGAATTTCAAATCTGTTCAGTATAGCTTGATCTTATAATCTATTTGCGAGCGACTCTCGATCTCCATTTAAATCTCCAATTATAAATGTTTTAGAATATTTCAACTTTATTAGACTTTACGTGACTCGCATATGCCTACCGTGTCACCATATTTAGACACGTTATCTAAACGAACCCAAGTCAGAGGTATCAGCCATCTTGTTTGTTTATTATATAACTATCCAATTTATATCGCTAAATTATCTTATTATGAAATCATTAAAATCTTATTTATAAATTTATTTCTTTTTTCTCTATTTATTCGGGGTGCAATATAAATTACGTAGTACATTAAACTTATCTTTGGCACATCTATAAGTTATTATTAAATTAACCTAGGGCTATTTTAGATTTAGAGTCTTTTGTTTTCTCCCTGATCACCGGCACCGGCATGAAATTATACTATTAGTAGCATCAAATGTGTTATCACGTAGAGGGCGTTGTGGAGTTTGGACTTTGGATTCGAACTTGGGATTTCTGAGAGGTAACTCTCCTAGTGTTGAGTTCTATGTCCCGGGTTTAAATTCTGCAGTGTGTTAGCGAGATAGACATGTTTTGACTGTTACAATAGGAAACCTATATTTATAGAATATGTATATCGTAATGGTACAGTCCTTTTTCAGGAATCAAGGTGGTCGCATCTAACTATAGTCTGATTTAGGGTCTTCATATAGGATGCCATGGATGAAAGAGATTATTTCACCCAATTAACACTTTTATTGATAATTCTGTTATGCTCAGGATTCAAACTCAGGGCAGATATTGCATTTAACTCTCTTCAGGCATTACCAACAACATACCATAAAAATTATTTCAATAAATTATTCTGAACCTAACTTATTTGATATGCTAATATATTAATTTGGTATGATATATGTGAATAAGTATGTGCATTCATCAATATTTTGTCTGGTAAAATAATTAAATAAATCAAATAAATAAGAGACTTCATTGAATTTAAAAATCAACTTTAACATGTTTATTAACAAGTAACAATATGAAAATATTTCATGTAACAAAAAAAAAAAATTTTTTTTATTATAACACGTGCTTGCATATATTTCTATTATTTATAGCATTAAGTTAATTACATCATAACACAAATACATTTCAATAATTTATAAAACAACTAAAAATTTAACATTTCAAAATTATAATATAACTAATTAACTAACTAAGTATTAGTTCAAAATGATGTGTATCAAAAATGATTCACATTATAAGACCCTTGTAAAGTATTGTTTGTATTTTAAATAAATCCTATGTATACTCATATTATAAAATAAAGAAATTTTATGCAAAGGGGTTAATCTTTCACACAAAAATTATAACAAATATTACTATGTTAATTAAAATTAGTAATAAACAAAATTCTGTTCTGTCATATATAGATTCAATTTGGAGAATAACAATCTCTTACCTCCAGATTGAGTTAGTCTTAAATTTACCTCGGTCAATGTCACTTTTTTTTTTTTAAATGGAAGACCTAAATTTTATAAAAAAAATAAAATGAAAAAAAATGTTTAATATAATGATCTTTTATTTTTCTTCATCTAAATAATTTTCTGGAATGAAGTACTCCCAGCACGAATGATTTTTGAAAACGAAAGAAAAAAAATTTAGATGTTAAAAGTATATAACACACAAATAAAATCTGAAATGTTGTTTCAGAAAATGTCCTATTTCCTTCCGTGATGAGGTGAAGAATGTTCCTTAATAATAAAGTTTCATGTTCTTTGTTCATTGATCATCGAAGAGGCATTCAAGTTATTCTATTGATTAGGTTTTCTTATATTGTATGTAGTTGGTAGTTGGCATCTTCTCCAGATTACTTTGCTACCAAATAACTTCTCATTGAAAATTATATTGATGAAATACGGATATATTTTAGGCACTATGTAGAAAATATAATTACATTCTTTAGTGAAAACATCAGCATTCAATCCCACGACAAATGGTATTTAGCCACAATACATTTTCAATAATTTTATATCTTCTTAAAATATTTAATTTCAATTTAAATAAATATTTTGAAGAAATTTCTCTTTAGAACAATCTTCTAAATTCCTATGATTTATAAGTGAAAATATGTAGATAGTTACATTTTTAAAATATAAACAATCAAATTCAGGTATAATTTATCTACTCCTTTTATTGAGTGAATCTATTTCAAAGAAAATTTTTTAAAGTTATTAAATCATCTTCTTTTGATATACTTGTATTTCAAACACATTAAAACAAATGAGTGTAGTAGTTAATTCCTTAGCAAAAGATTCGATTAAGTTAATAAAAATTTGGTTTGGTTTTTATACTGGAATCGACTTCCGGTAGCATATATAATATTTGCTTTTCATGATTTTATATTTTCCTATTGTTAAAATAATTATAATTTATAACTGGGTTCTAAATTCTATTTCATTTGTTTTAGTTGCTAAGATACATTAACCTGAGTTTGTCTCCATGTCTATGTATTGGTTAATAAAATTCAATTAGTATAAACAATTATTTATATATATATATATTAAAATAATAAAATAATCATTTTAAAGTTATTAATTTCTTTAATAACTATTTAAATATTTGTTCTTCTAACTTAAGATTTTAAGGCTGGAATTAATTTAGATATATATGTCTATCATAAATAATAAGCTTATTAATTATAAACTTTCATTTTATATATACAGTATATATTATTTATGTTTTGATATTACATTTGGATAGTTATGTTAATAGGATTGTAAGTAACCCTTACAATATATTAAGGTTTACTATAATAAATTTTAATCTAGATTTGATAAAGATGCTCTATATTAAAAATCTGGCTTAACAATATATATATATGATTATGGTGTTTACCATCTCCAGTTGCATATGTATTTTATTTTTTAACCAGTCAAACTTTTCATATTTGTAATGCATTTCCCCAAAGCTTATTGTACATTTTGAACTATCACTCCATATAAAATTTTCCAGATCAATTTCTCTTTCTCTATATATCATGCATTTCACAGAAAACCTCTTTCATCAGATAAGCTAGAAACTTAAAACACTTGAATATTCATATATAAATGATAATCAGACTTTTCTATTTATATATCTTAATTTCAAAAAATGCTATTTTGAAGATTAAATGTTTTAATAATTGTTCATACATAGTATTTAATCTTTTGATGTTTCACTTTTTAAATATCTCATAAATAGATGGGGATAATTTGTAACCACATTATGACACTCAAGATTTCATTGTTTATAGATATTCATTAGGTATATTGATCATCTTCCATAAGCTGTTACTAAATGGATATTATTATCTCTATCTATTATGAGGATGAATATTGAAGCATTGATGAATCATATACCAGATATGTAGCTAAATAATTGTTAAATTTTCAATCTCCAAAATCAAGTTAATTAAATTAAGATATATAAATAGATTGTCCATCTATTATTTCTGTGTGAATATTCAAGTGTATTAAGCCTCTAATTTACCTGATGAACAGGGAGAGATTTACTGTGGAATGCATATATAGTGAGAGAGATTTGTCTGGAAAGTTTGAGATTAAAAACTTTCAAAGGAGTGCATCACAAATTTGAAAGATTTGATTGATTATTGATATTTATCAGGTACATGAGTTAATTTATTCTACATTATAAATAATACTTTCTTCTTTTTTTTTAATTTTAAACTTTTATTTTACAAAATTTTTAAGGAAATAAATTTGTGTATATGTAGCAAATATTTTTAAAGATCAGTGAAACAATATTCTCTAGAAACAGCTTCAGAACTATCCAAGTGATGACAGATGACATTCAGCTGAAACATAAATGCTATAATAGTAATAACTAGCAATCATGCGCAAGAAAGAATCCAAAAACTATTTATATTATAATAAAACAAAATTAGAATTAATCTTACAATGTTTATTATATCAATAGTAAATATTTAAATAAATATTAAACTTTAGTAATTTTAATAAGCATGTAAATAGAATATGCTATTATATGTGGAGGAATTAAATCCCAGTGCACATCCAAGAATAATAATTCATAAGTCAAACTTCTGTAGAATTATTTTAATAAACTTGAAACATTTCTGCTAATATAAAGTTTCATCTGTGTCCATATCAGTTCTGATTTATAAGAAGTAAATAAACCACAACTTAAATTTTTAGTAGAAAATATATAATCCATTCATAGACTAACTAAGTTTTAATGTCTGTGCAATGATAATAATTCTCTAGTCAAAGCCCTATAGAATTATTTTAATTAACTTGTAAACAACATTACAAGTATCAAGTTTCATCTCAATCAATTATTAATGCTTTATTTATTCACCATATAACTGTGCTAATTGCATAAACATGGTCTTTTTCTTTTTGATACATATATCAAAGAGACCATTGTTTAAAAATATTAAAATGATTTTCCAGAAAAGAGTTTGACTTGTGAATTATTATTATTGTACATGACTTAGCTCTCTATGAAAGTTATAATCAACTTCTAGAGTGATACCAAATAATTTTTTAAAATAAAATTTAAAGTTTTCCATTACAAAATCTTCAAGATTAACCATTATATACTCATCAAATGCTTTCTAAAAAACAGTTAAACAAATGTTAATTCTTTCAATCCAGTCAACACAATATCATTTGTTTCTTTCAAACAGTGCTACAGTTCAGAAAGAAATATTTCTTTATTTTTCTAAATATCTACAATTTTAATCACATTCCTTATTCTTCTATTCAGCAATTGCTCTGATAATAATACATATAATTTATAAAATACAATAATTAACTACAACAACTATATAAACACCTATTTTATATCAAGTTCCCAGGTTTAAATTAAATTAGCTAGATGTTCCCAATATCATTTCATCTTTTTTTGTAACAGACCCAAGTTTTTTATGTTAAGTCTGATGAAATTCATTCATGTTTTTTTTTTTAATCTAAAACATGGCATCGTTTATTTTTATTTCATTTCAGTATAATTTTTTAACTGTAAATATGTTGTATTTTTACACAGATGATTAAGCTATTTTTGTGCATGATATCAAATATAGTTTTGCTTTTTCTCTTTGACTCTGCATTAGTCTTTCTTTTATTTAGTCATTGTCTCTACATCTAGTAGATCATTCTCAGTTCATGCCTTTTTACCTTTCTTCTTGTTCAATTGGCTGGTCAAGATTCACACTCATAAATTACGTACAGTGAGTCTTCATTCTTCATATCTTTATTTCGAATGTTTGCTTTTTAAAAAAATCTCTTTTTTAAATAATATTTTATTTTATTTTAAATTTCATTAATTGACAAAAATTTTTAAATATTGACCACTAAATCAAAACTTTTTATCCAGTTTTAATTAGAGCATTAAAAAATAAAATATTGAATCGCTACAGCCATATAATAAAGATAAAAGTACTTTCTATTAATAAATATGTGAGCAAACATTTATCTTTTCTCTCATCATATTTTTAACTTGAAAAAAAAAGAAATGATTTATTTTTTAAAAAACTCACAAACAGTCAAAATTCTAGAAAATATGTGTTAGAGATAGAAGGCAGGGCTTGTTTTTTTTAAAACAAATGTTTAACTCTTTTTTTCTTTTAAGTTAAAGAATAGGTCGGAGGTTGTAGGTAGCCGATGTTAATATTGTATTTGTTAAATCATAATTGTATTTTTTGTGCTCATTTATTCCTTTATATTTTTAAATATATATATACATGAATGTATAGTATAATATTAATATATAGTATAAGTATATTTTATATTTATATATAAAGATGAGTATTGCAGCGACATTGTGCTGTAGTGCAGGTTAAATGTTATTAATATTATTCCTATGAGAATTTATGTTTTGTGGTTCACTAATACGATTTTTACATGATTTTTCTGAAACCAATCCAACAAGAATAATGAGGATCCTATACTTTTTTATATAACTTTAATGGGCCATTCCTTATAGGAACAGAGATTCTGCCTTTTAGGCCAAGATTAGAGCTAATTCTCATAATATCTTTCCAGCATTTCTCACTTTTTTGATTGTTATTAAATATGATATTTTTTCCTGATTCTGATTTATTTATTTTTCTCTTAATAGTTTTATTATTGATGAAAAAATTGTTTTCAATTAATCACCTGTTTTGTAATTTTAATCTTAATAAATTAAACTAATTCTTTTAAAACTCAAATTTTTACTGCAACAAACCATTTCTTTATTGATTTCTTTAATTTTTGAATTATAAATTAAATTAAATATTAATTAATTCTCTCTCAAAGATTTTTTTTTCTTACTTCAGTTGGAATATCAATTTGGTTATCTTTTTCAATGATTGCTTCATCAATAGCATTTATAAGTCATATTTTAATTTTTGTTTATTTAAAAGTTAACGATAATGGTATTTTAATTGTAATTATATGTTGGACTCTTTCCATCATCTAATATTAATTGTTAAATATTTTTTGAAAAACTCATGATACATAACACAATACTTCATATGGCATTATTTTCCTCTTGTCTTCAGGTATTACTGATTTGATTAATAATAGTATTAGCATGGGAAGTGCAATAAAGATCTTTAGCTTCATGAATATTAAATTCAAAATGATAATCTAGCCATCTAAGCTAATCTGTCAATTTTATATAATTTCTTTTTTAATCATTAGTGATGAAGGGATTTATTTTGTAATCATGATATAATCTTTTTTAATGTCATTATCATTTATTAGAGCAATTCATTTTCATTTTAACAAGTAGTTGATTTCTATAAGTTTATTTAAATTTTCAAACAAATTTTTTTAATCCTTCTGTATATTTATTGATGATATTAAAGTAAATTGCCATTATTTTTTTTACTATTTATGTTTTTATATTTTCACAATTTTATTTATCATATCATCAAAATGTCAATCTGATGCATTTTGTTCTGATTCTGAGATATTCCTCTCATTGAAGCTTTTTATTCAGAGTTTTTCAAAGCTTATTTTAAATTCATCTAACCATGAAAACCTCCACTTTACTTTAATATACACAAAGATTTATATTTTAGATATACATAAAACTTCCATTCTGCCACTTATTCTTGAAACATGAATACAGACATCTGGAAAAGATAAAAAATCCCAGATGCATTGCATGTTAACCAACGCTCTTCACCTAAACAGATCACCATCTGTTCAATATTTATTAATACCTAATTACTTTTTGATTTACATGTATAAAACTTTCTGTAGCCTTATGATTCAAGGATCTATAATGGATTAAATGTGTCTAAAAAGATGTTACACACGGAAAGTTAGATGAAATTGAATTAACTATTTCATATATTTATGTTTAATTAAAGTACAAATAGATTAATCTTTAACTGAGATTTTAAGTTTACACAATTATTAGTAATCATCAATATATTTATCTAAAGTAATTGGTGTGAATGTTGTCAGTGCAGAAAGTTTGATACTTGTAAATCAAAGTTTAATATATATATATATACGTAACACATTTTATTTTGAACAATCTTTTTGAAACTATATATTTTTTTGCTTTTAGGTTATAAACCAACTGATATAGATTCATATGTAAAATTGGAAATGGCTTTTCCTAGTGTAAGCATTTTTCTTTATTTTTAAGTTTATTATATAATTTTAAAAACTTTTTAAAAAAAAGTTAAAAATATTTTTTTTTATCAATAATCTGATCAAAATCTGATTCTTCAATGGGATTTGAAAGAAAATTAAATGATAGTTGATTTAAAACTAAAAAAAAAAAAAAAATGGAAAAATATTTTATTTATTTACTTTTTTTTAATTATATTTTAGAAAATAATAGTTTGCTTCAATTTATTGATAATATACATTTGAATGATTGAAAATATGCTTTTATATGAAATCATTCAAATATCACATAGTCTTTGCCTACTTTTCATTTGACCCAACTGGAATAAGAGAAATAGATTTGATCCTTTTATATAGTTTAAAAAATTTATTTTGTTACTTATTTTATTGAGACTAAATTCTTCATTTTATCTTTTATTTTTAATAATTTTCTAATAATTTTACGTTTGGTTCTGATCATATAGTGCATATAAATGTCAATTTTTTTTTTTTTTTAAATTTGTGTGTATGTCAAATTTATACTTTTAAGATAAGTTATAAAACTTTTTTTTTTTTTCTGGTATATAAAATTGAATAATTATAAGATTGACATTGGAATTGTTGACTTTTTCAGTTACAATTATTTCAGTAATTGAAAATTTGTAAATGAAATAACTGAACATTTGTGAATGAAATTTTGTAATATACAAGTATAGAAGATAAATTTTTTGTCTCATCATTAAAGAATAGGAAATTTCATTTTTATAATAGTAGCTCCATGTAAAACGATCAGATGTTATGGTTTATACTGATGTATTTTCAGGAGATTTTTGAAGAAATTCTTTAGTTGATGATGATTTTGATTTATTAAGTTGCTTTCAATGTCTTATCATTTATCTTAAAATTTTTTTAAATTTGCAAATAGTTTAATGTATTATCGATTATATAAGAATCATTTGACTGTCAATTATCAGATCTAGTTTAAAAGAAGAAAAAAAAAAATTGAGCATAGGTTACTAGTTGCTTCAAAGTGTCATGCTGGTATACATAAATAGACAAAATAATAGAAATATTTACATCATTAATATAGTGTAGTTGTATTTTTATATTGGACTATTTCCATCATCTAATATGTTTATTGAATGTCTTTAGAAAAATTTAACTTTATTTAAATATTCCAAATACATTCAACTGTTAGTAATACCACATTAAACAGGTTAGTACATGCACAACATTTTGAGAGGTATTATTCTCCTCTCTTCTTCAAATGTTGCTGGCCTGACCAGTGACAGTACTAGCATGAGATACGAACTTGGATCCTTAGATTCTTGATTATTGAATTTTGGGCTAATGCTCTAATTAATTGAGCCATCCTGCCAAAGGCAACAGTCACTAGAAATTTCATATACTTATCTATGAGGTTCCTCCTGATTTCTCCACTTTTTCCCAAGAGCAAAGTTGATTAGTAGTTTCCATAGATTATGTATAGTCACACTAGGTTGTCTCATAAGATTTTTTGCCATTGTCATATGAGCAGCTTCTTTAAATTTTATTTTTTGTACCTTTCTTCTCTATCCAATATTTTTGTACTTGCCCAATTGAACATATGTTCATTGGTACATATATGGTCTGCTACCTTGGACTCATCTGTTTTCTCTTCTAATCATTAGTTTATGTTCTTGCAAGCACTTTTCAATGGGATGACTGGTCTCACCAATATATGTTTGTCATGTTATTCTAAATTGTGTGTATTTATTAATTTAGATATTATGACCAAGAACATAACATAGTGTCAGCAGTGAATTAATGAAATAATAGTTAAAAAAAAAATTTCTAAACTCTATAAAACAACAAGTATTTAAATATTGATAAAAATAGTTTTTATAGCAAAATTTTTTTTTCATATCATATTTGCCGAAATACAAAATGGCATCACAATTCGATCGTCTATCCGTGGAAGGAAATATGTCAGTCAAATGGATTGAATGGAAAGAATTATTCCTAAAATTCCTAGAGGCAACAGAAAACGATATGAAATCAGATAAAGTAAAATTAGGAATATTACATCATCTTATTGAAAAAGAAGGAAGAGACGTAATAACAACATTAGACCACACGAACCCGGAAAATAAAACAAAATTGCTAACTGACTTAAACCAAATGGATAAATGTTTCAACACAATGAAAACAACATTATATAACAGAATAAAAGCATATACAATGGAGCCACATGAGGGAGAATCGATTGATCACTTTCTTACTTGCTTAAAATTAGTAGTTGAAAAAGCTGACTTCAGGGATCAAAAACAAAATATCCTCAGAGATAGAATTATAATGGTATAAAAAGAAGGACTAAAAGACAGATTATTTGAAAAAGAGAATATTACACTAAAAAAAAGCACTGGAAATAATACGTGGACACAAAACTAGAAGATTCAAAAATAAATTACTGGGAAAGTCTGAACTATGTATTAATATAATAGCGAAAAATACAACAACAAGCATACAAAATGATCAAAAGTGCAACCGTAATCACCCAAAACATGATTGTCCCGCATTTGGTAAAAAATGCTATAATTGTGGAAAGTTAAACCACTTTGCCAATAATTGCCATACGAGAAGCTACGACCATAAAATTTTAAAAACAAAAAAAGGCTCAAACACAAAGTATCATAAAATAAGAATACAAATGGACGTTATGTGCACGAAGTACACGATACTACAACATTGGATTCATCATATACCTGTGATGTTGAAAATACAATTGCATATGTCAAACGTGTAGACTCAACTCATTCGTTTAATGGCTGGTATAAACATTAGACAATAATAAAATAAAAATAGACACAGGAACTGATGTAAACATTATGTCTAAAAAAGTGCTTAATACTATTCATCCACAACCAATAATATACAAACAAAGAAGAAATTATGCTCTTTTGGAGGATCATTTCTCATCCCAATAGGAAAAGCAAAACTTCAATGCAAAATAAACAAAGATCTGCTAAATTTATGTTCTATAATAATAAAAGAATATGAACCAACACTTATTAGAGGCAGTGATTGTGAGTTACTAAGTTTAATTAAATGCAACAAAATTATAGTACAAAAAGTAATGATGAAAAATAAAAAAAATAAAAATGATCAAAATATATCCAACAACAATAAAGATAAAATAATAAAGAGTAGAAGTATTAAAACACAGAAAATTAATAAATTGGAAGAGGATATTGAGTCTCTTGCTGATGCAAATGAAGAGTTGCGAGAACGTCTTGGATTGGAACCCAAAACATTTTTAGATTTATCTGATTTTAGAAAGAAAAAAGTTGAAAACCATCAACAAGAATATCTTAAGAATCAAATGTTACAAAAAGAATTTGAACGATTTGAAGAAGAAAAAATAAAATTAAAAAAGCAGTTAAAAAAGCTATCAGAAAAGTCTTCTACACCAAAAAGCAGTCCCAAGAATGTAACTTTAAGTGAACCAAAACATTCTACCTCTTTGCTATCACATTCTGAAATTCATTTTAATAATAAATCCTACAGACAGATTATTGTTGAAGTTGAAGAATTGAAATTGTGTAATAAACAAATTGAATCAGATTTAGAGTACAAGCAAGGTGAATTAGATACCTTAAAAAGCAATCGAGAAGAATTATCCATTAAAATTAAAGTTTTAGAGTGTGAAAATTGCCAACTTCAGCTGATTATAAAGGAAATATTGCAAACGATCAAAGAACACAAAATAGAATATTCTCAGAATGGAGATATTATATTTACAGTCCTACTCTAGAAAAATACCCTCTATTCTTCGTCGAACCAAGATACATCTATGGAACACAGCAGAAAGATTCATAACAACTCCACAGACACAATAACTGGATGAGGATACACAGTTGCCCATAACTGAGACAGAGAAATCACCACCATCAACATCAAGTGACAATGGCACAATGACAAGGAGAATACCAGGCTAATGTTCTGAGATAAGAGAAAAATCGAACAGAAGATGAAGGCCTCCAGTATATTTAAAAGGTTATGTGTGTAAATAAAAAAAAAAGTGAGAGTTGTCATGTTATGGCTAATACTTGTAAATACAGACTGATGCCTAGCGGTGACAACTGAGCTTAGTGAGTGCACAACATTGCTCTTATGTTAGAGAACATGAGTAGTTAATCAAAATTAATAGTTATCTAAACTGTGTGTATTTATTAATTTAGATATTACGACCAAGAACATAACAATGTTATTCCACATTCACATGGTATTTCATAGATAGTTTTTTCTTTTCAGCATTTCAAGTTTAGGCTTTGTAGTTGTTAGAATTCCTCATAGGGTGATATGGCTCTGGAAAGCTGGTCTGATGTTATACTGATTGCAGATTTTCCTTAATTTGTCTGCTATTTTTGGAATGTATGGGTACAATATAGTGCCAATAATTGTCTTTTCTCTTGATTGTTCTTTTTTTTTTCCATATGTCATAGCATCGGCTGGGAGGCAAACCCCGCAACAACCGTCTGCAACCACTTTTTGTTGTCTATTTAACATTTTTTTAATAATAACTGATGGATAACCATTTTTCATAAGAATTTGCTCTATCTTTTTCCAAATTGCTGCTTTCTGAACAAACTTCTTTTGCTCTGTTCCATATTGATAGTATAACTCCATGTTTTGTGTGTGTGGTGTGATTGGATGTATAGGTTAGGTATTTTCCTGTATGTGTAGGTTTTCGATAAATTGTAGTTTTGATTTTGCCATAAGGGAGTCTTGTCTCAAGAACATCTAAGAATGCCGATTTTTATTCTTGGTCTGATTCTGTTGTGAATTTAATTGAAGGGGATATGCTGTTGATGTGTTTCCAGAAAGTTTGTAGCAGTGCTTCACCATGTGGTCATACATTGATTCTATTGTGAATTTAATTGAAGGGGATATGCTGTTGATGTGTTTCCAGAAAGTTTGTAGCAGTGCTTCACCATGTGGCCATACAACAAATGTATCATCCACATAGCGAAACCAAAATTTTTAGCGAAGCCAAACTTTAGGTGGGTATGGTGTAGTTTCTATGGCTGTGGTTTCAAGTTCTTCCATATAAATATTGCTAATCAGGGGAGATAGTGGTGAACCCATAGCCATTCCTTGATTTTGTTAAAAGAATTCTGTGTTATATTAAAAGTAGGTTGTTTTTATAGACAATGTTAATAGTTCCATTATACTATCAATAGGAAGAACTGTTCTGGTTTGTAAACTATTATCACCATTTAATCTTTTCCTTACAATGGTACATTCGTGAATAAACTTTCCACATCAAAGCTTACCAGTAAATCAGTTTTTTCAATTTTCATGTTGTTCATTAATTCTACAAAGTGTTTAGAATCTCTGACAAAGGATTGGGTCTTGTATGCCAAAGGACTTAGAACTTTGAGAAGAAATCTTGCCATATTTTGATGAGGTGAATCTCTATAACTAACAGCAGGTCTTAATGGAACATGATCCTTATGGATTTTAGATAGATCATAAAGATGAGGAATTTTGCTGAAATATGATGTTATTTTACTTTTTTCTGAATCAGTGAAATACTTGCGATGCTTTCTGAGTAATGCTTGTAACTTTGTTTCCATACTCAGTATCGGATTTTTTTGCCACTTTTCTATATTGGCTTGCTGTGAGTAGTTCTTGTATTTTGTTATCATAATCAGCTGTATCCATTACAACTATTGCATTGCCTTTGTCAGCAGGAAGAATAATTATAGATTTATCTACTTTGAAAGATTTAATTGCTTTCCTCTCCCCATAGGATATGTTTGACTTCAATTTTTGTTGTTTGTCAAGTGTTCTTTTTATTCTCTGGCATAGCAGACAAATTAAGGAAAATCTGCAATCCATATCACATCAGAACAGTTTTCCAGAACTATACTACGAGGAATTCTAATATCTACAAAGCCTAAATTTGAAATGCTGAAAAGAAAAAACTGCATCTATGAAATACCATGTGAATGTGGAAGAACATATATTGGGGAGACCAGTCATCCCATTGAAAAGCACTTGCAAGTACATAAACTGATCATTAGAAGAGAGAAAACAGATATGTCTAAGGTAGCAGACCATGTATGTACCAAGAACATATGTTCAATTGGGAAAATACAAATATTGGATAGAGAAGAAAAGATGTACCAAGAAGAAAATTTAAAGAAGTTACTCACATGACAATGGCAAAAAATCCCATAAGCCAACTTAGTGTGGCTATACATAATGTATGGAAACCACTAATCAACTTTGCTCTTAGGAAAAAGTGGAGAAATCAGGAGAAACCTCGTAGATAAGTATATGAGTTTCTACTGACTGTTGCCTTTGGCAGAATGGCTCAGTTGGTTAGAGCTTTACTTTAAAATTTAATAATCAAGAATCTAAAGATCCAGGTTCGAATCCCGTGGTCAGGGCAGCAACACCTGAAAAAGAGGGAGAATAATACCTCTCGAAACGTTGTGCATATACTAACCTGTTTGGTGTGCTATTACTAACAGTTGACTGTATTTGGAATATTTTAAATAAAGTTAAATTTTTCTAAAGACATTCAATAGGCATATTAGATGATAGAAATAGTCCAATATTAAATTACAACTAGAACACCATCATCACAAATTTTCAGGAAAACATTAATATATTATAGAATCATTATTTATATTAGCATCTGTTTTTTTTTCTACATATGTTAGAATTTATAATGTTCAACAATATCTAGAGAAATTTTAAATTATTTCTCATAGAAAGCTTCAAGTTCTTTGAAATATCAAAAAAAAAAAAATATTGATATCTCACTTGTTGCTTAGGAATGACTCACTGAGATTTAGTAATATATAAAATCAGGTAATTTTTGAGGCCATGAGAGATATCATCAGGATGTTTATCAAATCTATTTGATTGCTCAGGCAATATAAATGAAAGACTATCATCATGCAAGGAGACAAAATTGTTTGCAGACAGTGTTTGCAGAATGAATTTGGTCTCCAAAATGTTAAAATAGCTTATATTGGACCAACAAATTACTATACTATTTTCTACTATGTCTTGATATTTTCTTCACCATGTTGTCAGAAAGCAGTTTAGTTGTTAGAATTCTATTTGCTGTAATAAAAAAAAAAATAATAATAATTGAGAAAAACAAATATGATTTATCTAATATATATGATATCCTTCTAATCATTTATTATCAGGTTATTGGTTTTTTTTACATCATAGCATTCTTATCATTAGCAAACTCTCTATACAGTAGTGATGTTTTGATGAGCATTCATATCAGTATTGATAGAATTTGCTTGTGTGTAATATTCTTTCTACAAAACTTATATTGAATAGTTTTATTAGATCCTGGAATCTTCAGATATGTGCTGATCTTTGCAAGTCAATTGTTTTGCTGTGGTTTTTTATATCTATATTTGCCAACAGGCTTTATAATCACAGTTTAATACTGTTATGGAGCATATATTTTCAAATGTTTGTTCAGTGATTGATTACCTGTGAGACTTTATATTATTGGAATATTGAACAGGTCACCAATTTTTAATATTTATGCTCTGATTAATTGAGCTCCTATAATTTGACTCTTCTTGAAATTCGATATTTTAATATTTTTCTCATGTACTTATGATATTAATGTTATTTTTCTATCAGACACCTCCAGGTTGTGTCTGTGAAGGAAAAAAAGAAACAATGGTATGTATTATCATTTTTATTCTATATAATGTCAAAATATATTGCTAATAATGCAGATCTTTATTATATATAATAAATAAGATCAACCTACTTTGAAAATATAAATAAGCTGGACAGATAACAACTCTATAACTGCATAGGAAACATCCATTATTTCGTTGCGATGCTATATCAAAAATTGAAAAATCACTCTACAATATGGATTCTTTTTAAGTCTTCTATCAGCTACATAGAGTGATACTAAGCATCCAGCTAAATATAATGATGATTTGTGTTGGAATATGGTAATTTATAGAATTGACCGGAACACTTTGACATTGGATCAGTTGATTTACTTGTATTAATATAAGTTATATTTGTTTGAATGATTGGTATTATTTATGAAAAAGGATTCATTTAATTTATATATACTGAAAGTGGTTTATTATTTTGGCACTTTTTTTACATTGTACAGCAAACATAATGGATGTTTTGTGCCTAATGATTGAAGTTGACATCTCCCTAGATTTTTAAATGTATATATTAGTACTAACATGTGTATATAAGGATTTGAATATATCTGGTAATTTAATTTTGAAATGTATTAGTTTTTTCTTTTGACTGTCTGTAATATACTGATTATTATGTGTGTGTATATATTCTAACCTTCTCACCCTACGTATATTACGTGTATATGTGTACTCCACTTCCCCAAAATAAATATAATATAGTGAAAATCGCCTCACCGGATTCTAGCTCTAATAATTAATGAGATATTCAATTAAATGCTTTACTAGCTCAAATTTCTTAAAATTAACTTAGGTTCTGTTTTAAACTAACTCAAATAACTATTTGAGAATTCATGAGACTAGAAGTGGAGATAAAGGGGGACAAAGTAGATTACATTGAGATAATATCCCATAGGATACCACCTCAATGGCATAAGAACACTATCCCCCCTTATACTACTATTACATATAATAACTACATAGCATTCTTATGACTTCTGCAACTTCTAATCACTAAGACTCATTTAACAATTAAAGTATTAATCTTTTATCTATAATAACAATAATAGTAATTATCTAGCTCAGATAAAATAATCTCAGGTTCTTAAATTTATTCAAGGTTAAATTAAAATAAGGTAGCAAAATATGATAAGGGATTTTGTGTCATAATTTACTACTCTGAAATTAGATTAATAATAAAACAATAATAATAATAATCACAATCTTCATCGTTTAATCTAACTAGTACAACTTTTCTTTTATCGCAAATTTATAACCGTAATAAATTAGTTAATAATCTAATATCCTCCTTTTTTTTTATCTTTAAGTAATAAAATAAATTAGTAAGTGGCAGTGTTTAGATAATCTGATAAATGAAGCAAGTGGCAACTAATAGCATACAATTTAGCAAACTATTATGACAATGGATTTATGACCAGTAACGCAATGCAATTTTATAATTATTCAATTACAAAACATCAATAAATATTTAAGATTAAATATACTTCTCTATTTATATTTTGTGCAAACAATTATGTACTTAGTTTAATGACGGTAAACATACCCTATGAATTCATGCAATGATGTAGAGAAAACAAAACTCAGACACAAGTTTTAATAAACAAATTTTAGAATTTTATTAACAACAATCAAAATTAAGATAAAACAAACAAATCTATTTACATTTATTTACAAGGGATATCCTCCTTTCTTTTAACACTACAATAGTTGAATTATACATTTTTAGATTTCTTTTATAGTTAATTTACATTATTATACCTTTTATAAGTTATTTATTTATTTCTCATTAGGTTTATTATATTACTTATTTTAACTATTTTATGGGTAATACTATTCTTTACCTTTAAATATTAAAGTTACCATATTATAAATTATATATGTGGATAAACATCATTTATAAACATTATAAATTTACAATCAATATGGTTTTCCCTCTAAAAATTATTATTATATTTTCTTGTAACTCTATATAAGTCACTCTGCATATTGTTCAAATATTATTACTACCTATTACGTTTGTTATCTAATGCTCGTAAACTCTAATACATTTATTCCATAAGCCATACTCATGTATAATGCCATAACACGAGTTTAATTATCACCTGTTTTAGTTTCACATATATTATAATTAATGAATGTTATTACATTCTTTAAATATGCAATACTTATATTTTTAAATATAATCAACAATAAGAAAACGTTAAATCATTTTTTAATATTTTTGTATATTTCTCTTTGGATATATTTTATAAAATTATAGTTCATTTCTTAAAAATTAAAATAATTCTCTGACTCCTTCCTTCCTTAGGATATCTACATCTTTCTTTTAATAATCATAATCTACTCTTTATTAATACTTAATCATTCTTATTTCAAATAACAGCATGACATACATTCTAAAATACCTATTGTTTTCTTTTCAATAGACTTATCAAATAACGATGTAGTTGCAAGAAATACAGATAAAGATAGCGAAAGATGTATAGGATATTGGGAAGATAGATAGATAACTTATCAAAATATATACTTCAAAATGTATGGAACAGTGTGAATAGGGCCGACATTCATTGTCTGATAACCCTGGCGATAAGCATGATGTGGCAGCTATTTACTCAGCTTTACCAAACATCTAATAAGATTCACAAGAAATATAAAAATAACACTGTCCATGACAACATGTGTAACAGTCGTAGGGCTTTGTTAACTACGCTGATTACCATCTAAAACTATTTATTATTTCATTCCCTGTAGCATCCTAGTTTTTTAATACATCCTCTTGGTTTCCGAATCTCCACGTACTACCAAGTCACTACCCAAACTATCTCTCAAGATTTTTACTGTATCCAACATCGATAAAACTAACTACCTTTTAAAACAATAAACAAAATTCACTAATATAAAACATTCCCCTATTCTATAAGAACAATTTGTCTTGCTTTACTACACTGTAGGTTCGACATCTACGTTTTATTAAAATTACACTTAAATATCCCAATCGGAAAATTTAACAGAAAATACGACATAACCATCGGTTATATTGAACTATATTAATAACACATAAAATGATTATCGTATGCATATTTTTAAAAAAATCTAATTACATATCAAAGTGTTTTAGAGTGTTGTTTTTTAAAAATGCGTTTTACAATAATTATAACAATAAAACTTTTGCATTTCATTCATTTGATTCACAGCTGATCTAAATAAATAAAACATACATTATATCATTAATAACCATAAAATGTACCAAAATAATCTTTACCTTCCTATTAGAGTTCGTAGTAGGTTTCTTTCTTCTCGAGCATCGCAAATATACAAAATTTCCACACACATACAATTTTATTTGAACATTCAAAATCAGAATATATAATTTTATATAATGTTATATTGCGAATTAATGTATTTGTTTCCCTATCGCTATCTAAAACTTAATGTTTAACTTAGATTAATAAAGAAAATAATTTAAACCATAATCACATATTTTTCTGGCGGTAAATCTTGGTTAGTCCCATAATATTTATTATTTCTTCTTCTGTCCGAATGTTCTCCTTTCTGATTATTAAAGTTTTAAATAAATTAGTTCATTTAGTAAACTGTTTAGACGATCTTTAGTTTCAATGTTTAATTCAAAATTATTAAAAAAAACATTTATTTAGTTATCCCACGAAATTTTTAATGTTCGGGCGAATATTACCTCGGCACGTTGATGCATCTTTATTTCTAGCTGAACGATAATTATTTAATCATTACGGTACCAATTGCGTTTTTTTCATGGATCCAATATTTTATATTTATTTCTCTGTAAAATATTTTTTTCTTCTTTAGGCAAGTATTTTCCTTGGTAATTTCACTTTCATTCATTATTAATTTATATACAACATTTTCGATCTTTAACTACTTCTAGAGTATTTGCTCAGGTCATCTTAAAGAAAGCAATTCATAAAAATTCTTTTTTTTTTGTCCATTTATTCTTATACGAATAATATTTATTTTTATTTTCCATTATATTCATTAACTTTGCGCACAATGTCCTTTCATTAATTTTATACGCACGAAAGCAGTTTTCATAGAAATATGCTATACAAATTATGTCAATGAACAACATTAACATTTTTTGAATATTATAAAATTTACAACTTGGTTTTCAGAATCCATCCATTTTTTTATTGAAAATTCAGATTATATTTTGATAGAATCCACTGGCAGGTTACTGTGGAGTTAGTGAAACATTATTATGAGAACTTTTTTTAAAATTTTATTCTTAGATTCTCTTCGGAAGATTCTAAATTGTCAGTTAGTTTCTTTCAAAGATATTTATTAAAGTTATAATAAAATTGACTAATAAATTGAAGAAAGAAAGAAATTTTAAAGAGCTTAAAATTTTACCTCTGCTCTGGAGTCAACACATTTTTGTTCTCCCAGTTTATACAATTAATTGGCGCGATTTTTGTTGTCTGCCAAGATCTATCTTTTTATTGGTCACTCCCTACTTTGGTTTATAGACAATTTCTAAAGTTTTAAAATCGTGACGTAATAGACTTAAATATTAACCTATTATTATTTTTAAATTAATTATTATCTATTACAATTTAATTACTTTTAAAATAATTTTGAAACAATAATTAATAAAATGTACAATACTTATTTTTTATTATGATGTGTGACAATTCCATCCAGTTCTATAATATACTATTTAAATATTTTAATTATTAGTATTAATTTAAACTAGTGCTTATACATAGAATATTCCAGACAGTCACGTAGACATTTCCGGTGTTTAGTCTAGTTTTATCTGTCTTAATAAATTGGCTACTTATATTATTTAAAATATTATATAAAATTTTGAAAAATAATTTAGAAAAATATAGGACTAGATGCAATCCTCACCATTACAATACTTATTATTAAATATATATTATATTAATCTTTTACTACTTAACCCTAGTTTATAATTTTAAATACTATATAATATTAATTTTAAAATTTTTTAGTAATTGACCACTTATAACCATCATTGACCTATAGAAAAGGGCACAATATATATATATTCATTCCTTTTTCTTTTCCTTTTTTTTGTTTTGAAGAGACAATAAGAAATGATCTAAAATGTTTGTTGATTCCAATGTATTTAAAGATGATTTGGAATATTTGCATACAGTATTTTGCAGCAGGTCTGATGTTTTTATTTTTTTATTTTTAGGAAGAACCTAAAATTGAAAAGACATATACAGTTAAGTCAACTAATAATCCAGGTAAGTTAAATAAACAATTATAATCTTCTCCAATATGTAAATGTTTAAGCACTAGCATTTTTTTATTTTTTTTTTAAAAAATATCAATTTTATGAAAATATGTCAACCAACTTTCTATTTAATGTTTGGTATTTTTCTAAGATTTATTGCTCTGAAGATATTTTCTTTCGCTATATTTATTATTAGTAGTTAGTGATAATTAGACTTATTTCAATAAAAATTGAATGATAAGTTGCTTTATACGTTTTAATATTTGAGAACTAGAAGTGGGAAGTTGAACTTGGAAATAAAAGCTAATTTGGTCATTACTAATATACTTAGTTGAGGTTAATGTAGTTTTTTATCTGGATTCAATTGTCTGTGTTTTTTTAATTTGACTATTTTGCCTTTTTCCTTGTGGAGAGTAAATAGCAAAATTATTTGGCAAGTTTGTTTTGTCCAGTAGAGTTTCTGAAAACACAGAACTTTATCATAATTGACGTATTTGTATATATATATATTTTCAGTATTTATGTTAAAGAATATTGTTAACATGATTTTTTTTTTTAATGTTTCTTGCATTCTATTCACTTTTCTAATAGTTAATAATATGTACAAGCATTAAAAGAAATTTTAGAAAGAATCAATGAGTATATGTCCCAATATGTTTTTGATTTGTAGATTATGAAAAGATATGTGATTATAAGCATTTTTACATAGTGATTTGGACCATATGGTGGTAGACTTCTTAGGAACTTTTGAAAAGTAAATTATTGTCATCAAAATATAGACAAACAATATTGTCATCTTCTAAAGAATATTTATAAAAATACAATGGTACAACATTAATAGAGCTAATATTAACATGGAAATTTGAAGTTTATGGTTCAATATTTTATTGTTTTAAAATATTTTGATTTAAAATGGGAAACTTAGGAATTAAAAATAAATGGATCTTAAATAAGCCATCTAGATTTTGCAGATTGTTTTTGCAAAAAACAATTAATTAGCTTCAGGAAACATTATTAGTTGTCAGATGAAATCAAGACAATAGAACTAAAGAAAATTTTTTAAATTATTAAAATAGTGTTCATTGGTTTTTCTCAAAAGAAGAAAATAATGATTGATATGGACTGAATTAAAAGAAATTAACAACTAAACCTGGGTCAGATTATTTAATACATATGGAAGTATAATGGATGAAATTAATCATAAAATTCAATTTATTGTAAAATGCTTTTGATAGAAATTATGGTACTCGGAACTTTATCCCCATGTGGCTGCCAGAGGTGCTGTTTTCCGTGGCAACCACAGAAATATTCATTGTAGGGGACCAAAAGCAGACAACGCAAGTGCCAACCGCTAGTAAAAAATTTTGGAATTATATTAAAAGGAGAAATGTGGGGGGGAGAGAGTTAGTATTACTAGATGATGAGGGAATAGAGTGTAGCTCTAGAGAAGATTTAGAGAGAATCTTAAATAGTTATGTAATGAATATAGAAAAGATGTTAGATGTGAATGATAAGAGTGTTAGAAAATATGAAAGAATATAGTAATGGGAATATTAGTTTTTCAGAAAATGAACTAAATGAGGTAGAGAAGAAATTGAAAAGTGGGAAGGCAAGAGGTTTAGATGGATGGGCAGCAGAGATGGTAATGAATTTAGGATATAGGGCAAAAGTAAAGTTATCCTGTTTTAATAAAATGGCACAGAATAGAGTTTTCCCAAGTAGTTGGAGTAATACAAGAGTAAGGTTATTATTTAAAGGAAAGGGTAAGGATCATAGAAAGTTGAATAATTATAGACCTATAGTGGTAATATCAGTTTTATATAAAGTTTTCTCATATATGATAGCTAGTAAAGTTGTAAAATGGATGAAAGGGAATAATGTAGTGGGGGAAATGCAAGGAAGTTTTAGATTAGATAGGCATATAGGAGATAGTTTATTTGTAGTTACACAACTTATGGATATGAGTAGGAATGCAGGTAAACAGTTATATATGAGTTTTATAGATATAGAGAAGGCATATGATAGAGTAAATAGAAATAGATTATGGATAAGTTTAGCAAATTTGGGAATGGATGAAGCTTTAATGATATTATTAAGAAATTATATGAAAATAATTATTATATATATCAATTAGAGAATATAGAATCAATTAAAGTTAAAAATGGTGTGGGACTAAGGCAAAGATGCCCTATGTCACCTATTTTGTGTGTTGTATTTGAGTGAAATGGAAAGAGCAATAGAAAGATTAGGAAGAGGGATAGAGATACCGTTAATGGGTAGTAAGGGAGTATATATTTTGTCAGGTCTTTTTTTTGCAGATGATATATTTTTGTGTGCAGAAAAAAGAGAAGATATGGAAGTTATGTTGAGGACATGTGCAAGGGTGGGTAAAGAGATGGGGATTAAATTTAGTGAAGAAAAATCAAATATAATGATGGTTAATACTGGGGAAAAGAGAAGATGTAGAATTTTTATTGGGAGATATTAAGTTAAGTGTGGTGAATAGATATAGTTATTTGGGAATTATTTTAAGTAATCAGAAAAATTATTTGGATGAATGGGAGAAAAAATTGATAAATGAAGCAAAGAAAAGAAAGGGATTGATAAAGAAATTAACAGTATTTTCATATAATAAATATGATGTAGCTAGAATTATATGGAAAGGAGTTGCAGTAGCAGGGTTAACATATGGTAATGATGCATTATATGTTAGTAAAAAGATATTAGATTACTTAGAAAAAGCTCAAAGGGAAGTAGGAAGACATGCATTGGATGCAGAAGTATGGACAGCAAGGGAGGCAATTCAAGGAGAAATGGGATGGCCAAGTTTTCATATGAGAGATGCAAAAAGTAAAATGAAAATGTTTGGTAGATTGTAGTTTATGGATAATAAAAGAATAGCTAAAATAGTATTTAATTGGGTTATGAGTAAAGGGCAGGTAACAAAATGGGTGAGAAAGGTAATGCGGTATGCAAAAGATTTGGATAAAGAATTTATATCAATATATTTGTACAAAAGATGGGATGATTGTGTTAAGAATATTATTGAGTGTTATAGTAGTAAGGAATGGGATAAAAGAATAAATTTATTAATAAAGACTAGGGAGTTAGAGAGATGGAGAAATAGTATGGAGAGTAAAAAGAGTTTAAATATATATAGTAATAAACAGAATATTAGGTGTGAGTTAATATATGACAATAGTAAGGAAAGTAGTTTATTGTTTAAGGCTCGAACGGGATCTTTAGCTACAAAAGAATATACATGTAAATGGAAAAATATGGGTGATTTATTTTGTAAATTATGTAAGGAAGGAATAGAAAATATTAGGCATTTGCTAATTGAATGTAAATGTTTGAAAACAGAAAGGGTACATATACTGAAGTTGTGGAAAAATAAATATGAAAAGAGTGATTATACAGAAAGTGAATTATTGGTTTTATTGGTTTTTATGCTGGGTTTGGGAAAAGATAAGGGGGATTTAGATATAAAGGTTATAGAGTTGACAAAGATTATGTTGTGGAAATGGGATAGAGAAAATTATGGGTAAATTTAGAGTGGGGAATGTAAAATAAAGTGACTAACAGGTTTATCTGGGCATAATTGCTGAGATATTCTTACTTCGTTTAAGGAGAAGCCATAATACATCACATCACAGGAACTTTATGCCAAGTAGCTGCCAGCACTACTGCCCGCTTGGTGGCGCTAATAGCCATACATGAGGCAGGGAAGAAACTGAGAAGTGGTAAGGCAAGAGGATTAGATGGATGGGCAGCAGAGATGGTAATGAATTTGGGGCATAGGGTAAAAGTAAAGTTACTATCATGTTTTAATAAGATGGCACAGAAGAGAGTTTTTCCGGGTAGTTGCAGTAATACAAGAGTAAGATTATTATTTAAAGGAAAAGGTAATGGTCATAGAAAGTTAAATAATTATAGACCAATAGCAGTAGTTGCAAAATGGATGGAAGAAAATAAAGTAGTGGGGGAAATGCAAGGATGTTTTAGGTTAGATAGGCGTATAGGAGATAGTTTATTTGTAGTTACACAACTTATAGATATGAGTGTAAATTCAGGTAGACAGTTATATATGAGTTTTATAGATATAGAGAAGGCATATGATAGAGTGAATAGAAATAGATTATGGATAAGTTTAGCAAATCTGGGAATGGATGACGCTTTAGTGGGTGTTATTAAAAAATTATATGAAAATAATTACTATACATATCAATTAAGGGATATAGAATTAGTTAAAGTTAAAAATGGGGTGGGACTGAGGCAAGGATGCCCTATGTCACCTATTTTTTTTGTGTTGTATTTGAGTGAAATGGAGAGAGCAATAGAAAGTCTAGTAAGAGGGATAGAGATACCTTTAACAGGTGGCAAGAGAGTATATACATTGTCGGGTCTTTTTTTTGCGGATGATGTCTTTTTGTGTGCAGAAAGAAGAGAAGATATGGAAGTTATGCTGATGACATGCGCAAGGGTGGTAAAGATATGGGGATTAAATTTAGTGAAGAGAAATCAAATATATTGATGGTGAATACTGGGGAAAGAGAAGACAAAGATTTCTTATTGGGAGATATAAAGTTAAGTGTGGTGAACAGATATAGTTATTTGGGAATCATCTTGAGTAATAAGAAAAATTGCTTGGATGAATGGGAAAAAAAATTGATAAATGAAGCAAAGAAAAGAAAGGGATTGATAAAGAAATTAACAGTGTTTTCATATAATAAATATGATGTAGCTAGAATTGTATGGAAGGGAGTGGCAGGGGCAGGGTTAACATACGGCAATGATGCATTATGTGTTAGTAAAGGGGTATTAGATTGCTTAGAAAAAGTACAAAGGGAAGTAGGAAGACATGCATTAGATGCTGAGGTGTGGACAGCAAAAGAGGCAATTCAAGGAGAAATGGGATTGTCAAGTTTTTATGTGAGGGATGCAAAAAGCAGATTGAAAATGTTCGGTAGATTGCAGTTTATGGATAATAAAAGAATAGCCAAAATAGTATTTAATTGGGTTACAAGTAAAGGGCAGGCAACAAGATGGATGAGAAAGGTAATGCGGTATGCAGAAGATTTGGATAAAGAAGTTATGTCAGTATACTTGTACAAAAGATGGGATGATTGTGTTAGGAGGATTGTTGAGTGTTATAGTGGGAAGGAGTGGGATAGAAGAATAGATGCACTAATAAAGAATAGGGAGTTGGAGAGATGGAGAACTAGTATGGAGAGTAAAACGAGTTTAAATATATATAGAAGTAAACGGAACATTGGGTGTGAGTTAATTTATGATAATAGTAAGGAAAGTAGTTTATTGTTTAAGGCTCGAACGGGATCTTTAGCAACAAAGGAATATACACGTAAATGGAAAAATATGGGTGATTTAGTCTGCAAGTTGTGTAAGGAAGGCATAGAAAATATTAGGCATTTGTTACTTCAATGTAAATGTTTGGAAGCAGAAAGGGTACAAATAATGAAGTTATGGAAGGTTAAATATGAACAAAGTGATTATACAGAAAGTGAGTTATTGGTTTTTATGCTAGGTTTGGGAAAAAATAAGGGGGATTTAGATATAAAGGTCATGGAATTGACAAAGATTATGTTGTGGAAATCGAATGGAGCAGATTATGGGAAAACTTAGGGTGGACAATGGAAAAGGAAGGTAAAATGGCTAACAGGTTTCTCTGGGCATAGCTGCTGAGAGATTCCTGACTCCGTTTAAGGAGAAGTCACAGTACATCACATCTAACTTATGTCGTCTGCTACCAGCAATCTAGCCCACTACGTGGCGCTGTTTCTTCACGCTACGCACGGAAAAACTGCACCGTTTAGAAGCGATATTGATACTCGCTTTGTAGTGTTGTTTTATATGCACATTCTTAAAAGATCGATAGCGTATAATGTGAAGGTGTGATTTATTTAGGAACCACAGTTATTTAATTCTGCTTTAAAACTTAATATTGTTACATTGAGTTTAATTCTCTGATAAATCTATGTATTTTTAAATTACTTTCTTTTAAAAATCAATCTCTTTTTTTCCTCTAAAAATGTTTTCTCTTTTTTAAAAAAGGTAATTTTTATGACTTCTTTTTTACTGCAATCTTTCAAAACTGCTAAAATCGGTCTGGCAGTCTTTCTTTCAGTACTGCATTATTTTGAAAGGTGATTGTTTGTAAAACTTTTTTTTTTATACTTTCAAATAATATTTCTAGTAACTTTTAAACTAATACAAATTACATTTCGGTTTATAGATCTTTCAATCACTATTTCGCAAACGTGTTATTTTTTTTATACTTTCAAATAATATTTCTAGTAACTTTTAAACTAATACAAATTACATTTCGGTTTATAGATCTTTCAATCACTATTTCGCAAACGTGTTATTTTAAAAAGTCTGATAGTGTCCCTAAAAGTATTTGCATGTTGTTGCTACACACAAACAATAATTCGAAGATCTGTTTATCAAGAGATTCTTTCACAATAAATATTTTTAAATTACTGGAGAGAAAGCAAATCAAACTCTCCTTTAAATATAAACAAAAGCAAAACTCTTCATACAGTAGTGCCACCCTGTGCTAACCAGAGTAATCAATAGATGCCAGAAGGCTTGTGCATAAAATCCCTATCTAGTGCCTACTCATCCAATATCCCTAGACTAGTTTCTGACTTGTGGCCATCATCATTGAGGAGCCTTGGATCTGAGAGCACTGCACCTAGATCTTACTATCCAATGCAACCCTCCAGCAGCCACCTTTCAACTCTACTTTACTACAAAACTATGAGAATGAAATTGAAAACACAAAAATATTTTCAATCTAAGCTCAATAGCTTATATAGTCATATGGGTCTGAACTCAATTCAGCCAGAAACTAGTCTGGGGATATTGGATGAGTAGGCACTAAATAGGGATTTTATGCACAAGCCTTCTGGCATCCATTGATTACTCTGGTTAGCACAGGGTGGCACTACTGTATGGAGAGTTTTGCTTTTGTTTACAACAATTATGTGCTAGTATGAGATGGTGATCATGTGATCCTTTAAATATATTAAAATATCTATTCAGTTCAAATTTAAAGGAAATTTACAGTACAATTTATGTATATACATACATCTATTATTTGTAATATAAGACCTAAATAAATTTATAAACCATTCAAGTTTTACTATCTTTGGTGAAAAATAAATTTATTAAAATTAATATGTGTGCAAGTTTTGTTAATTTTACTATAGGATATATCTAGATGAACGTCTAAACATTATGAAAGAATTTTGAAAAAAGTAAAGGCAATACTTATTTAGTAGATACTTTCCAAACTCAGGATTTATCAATGAAAGCTGAAATCTAATTAGAATTTTTGCAATAGGTCACTTTATTTACTTTATGATAGAACCATCAAAATGAGAGTCATGTGATGCTGGATACAGTTGAGAAATGATTAATTACTTGTTCAGTAATTGAAAGTTATTGGTTTATCATGAGATAAGTACATTATCTGCAAAAGCTAATGAATACATATTTATTTTTAATAATGGTAGAAAAAGTTTAATTAAATTTGCATATTAAAGTAAAACAAGATCAAAGGAATTGTTCTTATACTACAGTTTTAGGACTTTAAGTAAATAATCTATGCATATATAAAAAAAATTGATAGAATTTTTTAGTCTGATAAATACAAAATACATTAGATCCAAACAACTATAAAGGTAAATGCTACTTTATAGTTAATACTGATTGATAATTTGGAATTAAGCTAAATGTCATTTCTATCAGATCTATGAAAATTTTTTTAAAGTTGAACTGATTCTCAGAAAAGCAAAATTAACAGTCTCCAGTTAAGACCAAAAATAGAATGTCATTTTTATTATATGCCTAGTAAAAAAAAGTATTATAAAAATTCTCAATAATATCTGGACATATTCTATAGGCATAGTGGGTAAATGTACACGAAGTTATTGTAGATGATTGCAGTAAGAATTGAATATTAAATGTGTAATGAAGCCACTGATGGTATGGAAGAAATAGGTTGGATATCTAGCTTCAAGAAAACTTAGAAGATATAAGATTTTTTAAAGAGAATTTTCAAAATTGATTTATAAACATATTAGAAAAAATCAGTAATTCATCATGAATAAGTATAACATATAAACAGTTGTTGCAAGTATGAAAATCTACTTAAGTAATTAAGGATGGCAATAAATTTGAAACCTCCTGAGTGTAGACAATTTCTTGCATTAAATCAAATCTTAATGATTAATCAAAGTAAACTATAGTTTATTATTTGATATTGTGAAATTGGTAAATATTTCCTCTTATGTAATCAGAAGCGATTTGAACTCAGATGTTCAAGATTCCTACAGTTATCCACTCCATTTTATACAACCGATAATCATGGCCACATACATGTGGAAAAGATAAATGATCTCCAATATACATATTTCGTGCTGAACCAGCACTCATCAGTTGGTTCAGATCATCATCTTCTACACATATATAATCACTGCTCAAATTTTCAAACTTTAAGGGACAGGCTTCAATCTTCTCCACCACTCAACTCTTCAGTCATTCATATCATTGAAAATCTGATGATGGAATGCTCAAAGCCTTTGTTGATGCCAATATTATTGTCATACCCATGGTGACTTTAAGTCACTCAGATGCCTCACATATAGGACCTTAATATGTACATTTAAATACACAGATGAGGGATGGCATAATACAGGCTGAATCTGATGAGTGCTGGTTAGCATGAAATATGTATATTGGAGATCATTTATCTTTTTCACATGTATGTGGCCTGCGTATTCATTGTATAAGATGGAGTGGATAGCTGTAGGGAGCTTGGAAGTCTGAATTCAAGTCCCTTCTAATTATAATAAGTTCAGTTAGGCAATATACTTGTATTTAAATATTACAGATTCAATCTGTATTCTGCCCATCCCTCTTCTGTGTATTTAAATGGAAACATTTAGGCCCTATACATGAGAAGTCAGAGTGACTTAAACTCAATATGGGTATGGCAATAATATTGGCATCAACAATGGCTTTGAGCATTCCATCATCAGATTTTTATTGATATGGGTAGTTGAAGAGTTGGAGAGTGGAGATGATTGAAGCCTGTCCATTAAAATCTGAAGATTTGTTATCTTAATATAAACTGAGCATTGATTATATATGTGTGTGAGAAATGATGGTCTCGGCCAACTGATGAGTCATGGTTCAGCACAAAATATGTATATTGGAGATCATTTATGTTTTTTACATGTATGTGGCCATGGATAGCTGTAGAGAGCTTGAAAGTCTGAGTTCAAATCCCTTCTAATTACATTAAGTTCAGTATAGATAATATAATTATATTTAAATATTAAATCTTCCTCTTGTTTTTGTAATTTATGATTATTTGTAATGAGAATCATAATAGAATATTATGGAAGGTTTTTATAGATGAATTTAGATTTACAGATAGATAATTAAATAATCATGTTTATTGACAAATGTATATGTTTTAGCAATTGTTGTGATTTTAGCAAGTAGCTGATCTTCCACTAAATAAAATTATAGTTCATATATATATATTTAGATACATTGATTAGTCTTTAACCGAGTTTTAATATTTATATCTATGCTAAGGATAATATCTAGTTTAATAAATGATTAGTAATACTCATTTATCTGAAGTAGTCAGTGTTAAAATTGTGAGTGGTGAAAGTTTGATATCTGTAAATGAAAGTGTAATAATGAATACTGTATATATATATGGTATACATATAATATTTATAGAAAAAAATTTTTTTTAAATTTTTTTTCTTTTCAGAATACAATAGTTCCTTTAAACTTCCTATTAAAAGAGCTTCTCGGGCATTTGCTAGATTTGTCAAAACAAAACATATTAAGTTTGATGTTTATGCTAAAGGGTAACTATATTTTATTATAATATTAAGTTTATTGTTTTTGTTTTTATTTGTTTTATATAGTCCTCTGCAGAGCAGAGGTTTCTCCAGTAATTCTTCATAAAGGATGAAAAATTTTGGAAAAATTGATACCACTCGCTTGAGGAGTCAACTATTGATTGATGAAATTTTATTATTTTTGCTCTGAACTTAAATGCAAAGTAATAATATGGCAATTCAATCCACTAATGATATTAATATGTATAGTCTTCTACTTACGTAAGTGAAACATTTTGTGACTTGTTGAATTTGGATGTAAATCAAATTCTCACACAGGTGCATGCTAACCATTAAATATGACAAACAGGCATTAATTTTTTTTTTTAAAAAAAATAACCTTACAATATTTCACAAAATATTTTTACCTTAGAGCATGAGATAAATAATAACTGAGGACTATTTTGACTTTACATCAATTTAAAAAAAAAAAAAAAATTTTTTTTTTTTTGCACTTTAGTGTATATATGCCAATGAGTGTTTACATTAGTTTATTCTACTCTAAGGCTATTCCATATTACCTTATAAGAATATCTTTCTAATAAAAACAAAAAACAAATAAAATCTGTTAATCAAGTGATAATTGCTGAAGCATTTAAATAACTGTATAATATATTAGCTAAGTTTTTCAAGATCTCATAGAGATTTCTGTAACAAACTGTTAATAACATCATTCCAAGATTTATTGCTAAATATATAGAAATGATTTTTGCTTAAAAAGGTGAAATAAATGATTTTAAAAAGAATAAAAGAAAATATCATAATAAAAGTGGAAAATTGATATAAATATACAGCATATTATTATTGTTTTCAAAAATAGTCAATTTTTAACATATATATATATATTCAGACAGCTGCTTAGATATCAATTTATGTTGTGCATCCTTGTGATGTGTTGAACATGACAATTTCATTTAAATGATTAAACTAAGATTTCTTTTTTTTTTTTACTTTTTTTAACTGGGAAATTATCCAGGAACTTTTAGGTGTTGAGTAGGTTGTTTTTACCATAGTTCACTGAGAAATCTTTACCATTATATTGGATTTTAAAGTCACATAATTAATCAAGTTCAGTAAAACTTGCTGGGTACTAGTCTTATAGCTAAAGACGCCGCTCTATGGCGCCGTTTTGGCGCTAAAACACATAAAAATGCTGTTTTTGTGGCCGACACGTTCAAACTGCATTGCAGGCTGCTATGTCGCGTCGCAGTACAGCATGTGTGTTGCATTGCAGCAAATACATTTTTCGAATTCGCACAGTTTATAAAATAGTTACGGCTTGTTGAGAGGGTGTGTTTTTTTGAATTGGATGGGAATGTTGTTTTCATTGGATTTTTTATTATTTTAAATTATTGAAATGTTCAGACTTTGTAAAGTAATAATTATCAGACTTTTTACACCGTACTGTATTGAAGTTTTAATTGGGAAAATGTTGACAAGATATATGTGTAAAGTGAGTTGGAATTAGGTAACGCTACAACTAACGTACTGTCGTAACATTCCATGAGACAAACAAGATTCTACCATGTGTATATTTTTGAAGTAAAAAAGAGCGGTAACACAAAAATATCCAGTGAGAAAAGTACAATTTTGCACTGTTTTTTTATAAATTTCATAAAAAGCATATATTATAAACATGATTAATAAGTAAAGAAGACATTTTTGTTGTTGTTTAAAAAAGTTTTAGTTTTTTTCTTTTCTCCGACTACGGTTATACTTTGTTGAATATAGTTTACGTTTATTGTTATCATTTATTTTATAGATGTTACTAAAAAAAAATATTTACAAAAATACGATTTTGATATTTTTATTTTAGCATTACAAACAACAGAACACTAAACCTAACCCTAAACCTAATCCTAAAACTAACCCTAACCCTTACCTATATAACTTTTACTTTTTGTTGTCATTCTATATGAAGTAAAAATAGCGGTAAAGCCGTAACCCCAGTAAATAGTCTCCGATAGAAACTTGATTTTTCTAATAAAGCAAAATAAAAAACACGAATCAATTTGTAATTTGTTTATTTTATTTTACATTTATTATTATCATTTAATTTGTATACGTTAATAAAAAATAATATTTAAAAAAGACGATTTTGTTTTGTTTTTATTTTCGCATTACAAAAAAACACATCAAAATGATTAAAATCAACGGCCTGGGAATGTTCATATTTTATAGTTTTAGCATGAAAATGGTGCCATCGAACGGCATCTTTATCTATAAGACAAGCACCACTTGCTGCATATGTTTCTTGGTAATTCAAATAATTACAATAAATACGAGGTTCATTACTGTCATTTTTTATCACATTTCTTAAAAACATCCTTGTTTATTATATATTCTAATTTAAATATTTTATATAAAGTGAATTAATCTTTTGATAATTAGGGAATTTTCTTCAAAGATATTTGAAACTATATTAAACAATAATTGATCATTTAATTTTTGAATTTCAATATTTTACTTTCAAAAGTTACCTTGATTAGTAGAAAGATTACAAAAATTTTCGGGTATACCTATCCATTGAGAATTACAAAGTGTTCAATGTAATA
Organism: Epiperipatus broadwayi; assembly: GCA_028023455.1. Taxonomy (NCBI): domain Eukaryota; kingdom Metazoa; phylum Onychophora; class Udeonychophora; order Euonychophora; family Peripatidae; genus Epiperipatus; species Epiperipatus broadwayi. Next base: position 9,368,928 of record JAQFVV010012410.1, on the reverse strand, counting down.
AGGTAAAACGATTATTGATTATATAAAGTACATATGCTTAGTAACAATTATATTCATAAAAGGGTTGCTATAATGTTAATTAATGTGTATCTGAACATGGGTATCTGTACATGGATCTACATGGCCCAGCCGCCGAGAAGTTATCCATCACTCAATGATCCCACTCCTGGGGCCTTGAAGCGAAGACCCAAATGCTTCAGCTGAATAGGTGGACAAGTCCAGCATTCTGCCAACCACCACAACAGGCAGCGAGGTCCAAGGCTCAAGTCCATTAAACAATAAACTCTTGACCCACAGCCAAGCTATGTCAAGGCCATTCTAGATACCTGTCTCCCAATTAACAGTCCAAATATGCAGGGACCACATTCATTCTACCTGCCCAGAATTGTAAAGCCAACAAAGGAAAACTAACAAGTAGTGAGTACTGATCCACACTGCCCAAAACCAACCTATCAAGGGGGCACCACAGCCGACCAGAGCAGGAATGGTGCTGAGACTTTGACCAGGTACCCTCCTAGCAGGTTTTTCAGATAGTGGCAATAATTGTCAATAGCCTGCACCAATAAACCGGGTCCCTAATGATCACTACCAGCCCTGAGGCAGAAAAGAGGAGTGCAGACCCGTGTCCACAAAATTATTGCAGCAAAAACTCAATCAAAGTTACAAAAAATTAGCGGTGGCCCAAAGCAGAGCAACCACCTTACAAACACTAATTTTAATGTTAACTAAGAAAACAAAATAATAATGAGCTCAAATCAACACTGTCCTAATAAACAATCCATCAGAGGGGTGCAGCAGGCTCTCAGGGCAAAGTCCAATGGAAGGCAGTGACTGCCCTTACAAATATACCAAGCCTGTCATGACCACTATCACCACACCTGAGGAAAAGAAATAGGAGTGCAGACCCATGCCCACCAATGCAACAATTGATTCATTGTAGTCTGGAATCAAGCCAGATTTACTTGCACACTATGAGTACATACTATTTGTCCATATCACCTTACACACTGAGGTCAATAGAGCTGAAAGTCTGTTTGTAATCATTATCAACTTCCTGTGTCTGCAAATGTTCACAATTTATCAACCTCCTGTGTCTGCAAATGTTCACAATACCTGTTCAACCCACCCAACTATAAAGTCCTTCAGGGTTCACTATGATTCTTATTTGTTGATGCTAATTGGATTCTGCTTCTTTGGATTAAATTCTAGGTCTTGATTAGTAATCAAGGATTTGATTGTATAATCTGAAAGTTTGTTGTTAAACTTAGGAATAATTAAGAGGATGAATCATTTGTAGCTTCAATGTCTCTGTTTAGGTCTAAAACATCATTTGTACTAATTTTGCCTTTAAATCATTGTTTTTAGCTCAGGAATCATTTCGTTGTAATTTTGTGTTGATTTGAAAATTTTTTTATTTTTTGTGGTGCCCCAATCACACTAGAAGTGGGCTAATAACTTCTGTTGTGATCATCAGAGAAACTTGATTTTTGTGCAGGAAGATAGCTTATGTCATAATCTGTAATGTTCAATTCTAAAATTAAGATCGAATTAAAAATTGAAAATAATTTATTCAACCAGCACTGCTTTGCCACATTCGGCAACTTCTGGTTCAGCACAATGATATCATAACTTTATTCCTATGAACAATTTAACACTGGGATTTCTTTTTTTTCTTATTCTATGATTAATTTTTGTATCTATAATGTTTCTTAGGCTGTTTTCTGTCTTCCCTGACTGATTTTCAGCCATAGAATCTTGTTTAACATTTTTAATATCTGATGCAAAGATAAAGTTCTTAAAACGATTTTTGTTAACATTTTTATTTTCAACATTTTCAATGAGATTTGATGTCCAAATGTTTTCTCTTTTTATTTTATCAATAAAATTAGGATTTCTAGTGTCTCTATTCTTTTTAGCATTATTTGGTTTCATTTAAAACTATTTTTCAAAGATTTATGTTACTCTAATGATTCTAAGAATTACTTAACCTAGCTTTTACCTATTTTTAATGACAGCTGTTTGCATAAAATGGAACAATACATAATTTCAATTATCCTTGAATGAGAACTGATTTAAAATTTCTTGTAAAGATGAAAAAACAATAAAACAGGTATTCACTTACATCTTAGTAAACTTTTCTTTTATGAATTCAAAACTAGACTATAACTTTGGTGAATAAAACTGGGAGCCTGTAACAGTGTGAACTGGAGTCCCAGGCTCCTCTCTAGACAATGAATTGAATTTCAGTATTTTAGTACCTTGATTAATCAAGATACTCACACACCAGTTTTCACCGAAAGAAAACTGTTTTCAATTTTTCCACTAATTTTTCAAATAATTGCTGAGACATTTTAGAGATAACTCTATGTAAAGAACAATAAATTAGAATCTATAATTAAAAACAAAATGATTTATTCAAGAAAAAGCCTTTTTTTTTTTGCAAATTTAGATTGTAATAGTGAATATAATTATAATAGAAATATGAAGATTTAATAATTTTAAGTTAGTTATTTATGCAATTGATAAAATATGGAGTCAAATAATAGGAAAAATATATATTTCAATCAATGGTATATGTGGAAGTTTTAAATTCTACAACTTTTAAAAATAAAAACCTTTTTAAAAATATTTTCTAACATATAATTTAATACTCTTGAATATATATAAAAAATGTTAACGCTCTTAATACTTGTCTTAGTTTTTCTCATAATAACTTCCATTAATCTCAACATTGAAAATACTAAATATTCAGAAATTTCAGATATGCAAAATTTATTTATATAAAATGCATTAAAACATATCTTTTTTCAAGTGAATAACGACTTTTATGGATATCATGATGCATTCATTCTCATTTAAAAAAATGTGAAAAGTTAATTTCATAGCTCTATTTCTTGTAAATATAATAATCATAATATAAAATTGTTGACATGATTATGGAAGAAATTAAAAACCAGTTCTTGTCTACAATATATGGGTAAAGATATTTTTATTTTTGAATAGAATAGTAATTATCAAACCATCTCAGTTAAAGAAATCTCTTTAATATTAAAATGAGCAGCTAACTCTACTCTTCTACCATCTGTAATAAGTTTGAATAATCAGCATAGTGCATTAAAATTTTATCTCCAGATGGGTTTCTGACTTTTACCTTTGCCAATGACGTTTTGATATTCAAAACTGAAATGTGGCTATTCATGTAGCAACCACCTGCAAATCCATTATCAAGTTAAAAGCCTGAAATTCAAATTAGCATGCCAATCTGTTTAACAGTTATATAGATATGACTCCAGGCTAATAATTATATATATTAATAACTTCAGATTTTTATTAACTTTAGGTACTTCTCTGTCTCCCTTCTTGGCTAGGGATGTGGATATTAATAACATATCACTTAAAAACAAAAGCAGTGTCTAGTGTCATCTATAGTAAGATCGAATAATCAATAATCACCAGATTTCTTGTTACTATTATCTCTATATATAAAGTAAGCTAACCCATATTTCTTCTATGAATTTATAGAAAGCTTATTATAAAATTTCTGATTAAGAAATAAAGATATATTAAATCTTGTAATAATTTTACCTTATCTTACATTAATACTAATAACATCTCATGACTTTTCATATACTACAAGAGCACATCTTCACTCTATTTTAGAACAATCTATAGTAAGTTTGGGTAATTATTGGGCGATGAAATTCTCATTTCCAGATCAAAAACTGGTTTTGTCTTCATCATTGAAGATTAGGGTTTGAAAATGGAAGTAATGCATATATGCATGTTTATTTTTTTATACTATTTAAGCTACTAATCTGAAATTTAAAAAAAATGTAAGATTTTAAACCCATATGATTACTCCATTGATTACTCAGGTATACAGTAGCTGGCTAGAGTAGAATGAAGGTAACTGCTCTTATAAGCGTATAAGTAATATATGAAACGTCATATAATATTGTTGATATTTACTATCCTAATCAAAGAATAGGAAAAGATTTTCAAATATTATAGAAACTAAGGTTTTAAAAATATATAAAAACTGACTTTGCATTAGATCTATATAGCTATGAGAATGAATTAGTCTGGTTTTAAAATCTTAAGAATTTTTTAAAATTTTCAGATTATTAACGTGAATAATATAAAAAAGTAAATGGTAGTAACGAGATGCATGAATACATTAGCTCAAGTTTTGAATTCTAGTCTTTTCTGGTGAAGGCAAAAGCTGTAAACTGGTGTTTGGAGATGCCACTTGAGTAGGGTGAAATATATAAAATGAAAATGTTTTTTTTTTGTATTATTTCTAAAGTTATAAAACTAATCTTCTGGTAGTTAAGGAGTAAATAAATACTTCTTTGTAAAGATAATTACTTTTCCATTAAGACAATATAGCATATAACATTTTTATTTTTTGTTTTTACAGACATCACATTGATTCTCATTTAACTAATTTGAATTAGCTTAGGATTTCAATTCTATGTTTAATAATAAAGAGCCATTTGCTAACTAAATACTAAATGGCTAATTGAGTCAGCTATATACCAATTAGTCATAAGAATTCTAAATCTGTGAACTGAAAACATTTTCAAGATTCACCTGATTGGTCAAATTATTGGTTATGGGAAGATTGATGGGTTAATCCCTAAACTATGAGACTTGTTTTTTTGTATGAACCCAGATACTTGCATTGAGAATTTAAACAAATAAAATATATGTAAGATTTTTTTATTCATAACATTTTTTTTTTAACATTAATATAAACAATTGTAATGAAATTATTAAATGATAATTGCCTCTCTTTCAAGCAAATAAACAATTACTTGATAGGCACATTATGCACCCATTTCATTTGGCTGAATGAAATGTAATTTTAGAATTAATTATGGAAGTTTTAGAGAAGTGATTATACTCCTACTGGCACCCTTGACTATTCCATGAATTTTATAAACCTATGATTGAAAATAAGTATCATTACTATACAAAGGAGAATATAGGCTGATAGAAAAAAAATCAAACAGAAATATTGTTTACCTACAAGCATTATCTTATTTGATATTGTAATATGTATTCTGTTTTAAATTTATATAAGCACAGGAATTGGACAAAATAATAAGAATATTATATTAATATTACTTTTGATATCATGTACACAAAGCTAATAATCCATACCAATGTAATATTTTTTTTTGTCTTGTTTTTGAGAAATTGATATGGTTCATAATGTTGACCTCTCTTTGTTTAGAACTTGTAAATTATTGGCAACTGATTTATCAGAATATTAGTGTGTAAATGGCATGATGATCACATTTACTGAATATGACACAATGAAACCTGGTAGAATTAAATGTGGTTGAACATCATTATAGAAGTTTATACATATATGAATGTTCCAGTGAATGTCAAAATAATCAAATGAATTTCAAAAGAGGAATATGTATATGAGCTATCAAATATCTTCATTTCTGGTGTGAATGCACAATGTAGAAGCCTTGAAATATCACAGTGTTACATCTGATGGCATGTTTATAGTCACTTGTTCAATCTAGTGGTCAAAGGCAGCTGCTTTGCATGGTGCATTTGAATCAAAAAACAGTAACTTTAAAATAGAAACATATATATATTCTAAAAGTCATGTCAGATTATTTTGACAAACACTAGAATATTCAGATATGTTTAGACTTTTGTAATGATTTCTAGCCACAAGTAGTTCTGTTTGGTTTCAATCTAATATTGTCACTGAATGTCATCATTATCCTTGAAAGATACACAGTTCAGCAGTTTATACATTAATACTCATCAGGTGCTATCAGTTTGATAATTTTTAAACAAAGGCAGGTCAATATTATAAAGCAAGCCAATTTCCTAACAGACTTCCCCAATTCATTACGATTCCATCTGTTAAAAAAAATGTTTTTACTGATATAGATTTTTATTTCTATGCTATATTTATTCATAGTGTATCCTTCATGTCTGACTTTACAGGGCATTGCTTTTATGCGAATGTAAATACATGATTATCAATTGAATAACTTATGTTAGGTAATACAATTACATATATTTGTAAGATTAATAATTATCTGTTATAATTTATAAATTATTATTTACTACCAAATTTATATTATGTAATTAATTAATTAGCAAAATGAATATAGAAGGTTAATATTTAAATTGTAGCCATGTTCTTTGTTTTAATATTTTAAAATTATATATATTTTAAAATGATCTCTCTGTTTATTTTCTTTTTTAGTGGCTGGATGCGCAGTGATAAATTAGTTGGATCAACCAATGTGAAACTTGCTTCATTAGAAACTATCTGTGTTCTTCATGACAGTTTTGATGTAATTATATGCATACACACACATATATACTTGCGCACCCACATATATGTTTATTAGGATGAAAATGTTTCTGGTGATATTTAATTAATAATACTGCTAATCTTGTTGGTATTTAAACCACACTTTAATATAATAGAAGTTTAATGATATAGTAAAATATGAAGAGAAAAAAAATTAAAGTTATTATAAAAGATTCAGCATTATTATATATTATCAAAACAAGATATTAAAATTTTATAAATGTGTGCATCAGCACATATATGTTTGCAAAAAGGAGGGTTTCTTTTGATTCCTATCTTCCAGGAATTATTTTGGAATAAAATTCAAAATGAATAGGGACTAGATAGGAATTTTATGTACAAACCTTCTTGCATCCATTGATTACTCTGGATTGTACTAAGTGGAGCTACTGTATGGAGAGTTTAGTTTCTGGAATAGATAACAACATGATTACTAAACACTATTGATTTTCTGGATAATTGATTTAATGTAAGTAAAAATTTTGACTGTAATCAGTATCCATTTTTTACAGTTCAGATCTTGAGCTATCTAAGTAATTCATCTTACTGAAATTGCAGATTAAAATGCTATAGATAAATAAAATAATATTTAAAAAAAAATTTTTTTTAAATTATGCTTTTATTTGAATAATTTGCTAAAAATAGAAAAATAATAAAGTAATAATTCATATCATAAATCATTTGAGGCCTTTTTGATTTTTATGATTTGAAACTCAAATGCTTTTTATGATATGGATTATTTCTTTATTATTTTTCTACTTTTTAGTAGGCTATTTTCATAAAATCATTATTTTTTTTTAAAAAAAAAATTTTAATATTTTATATTTTAGTTATAAATAAAACATAATTTTAATTTAAATAAAATAACTTTTTTTATTATTTTTCTTGTTTTTTCAACGATTTTGATAGTTGTTTTCATTTTATTTTTGGAAATGAAAAAATATATATATTTCTCTAACTTTTTATATATTTATTATTATTTTTTACAAAATATTTATGAAATATTAATTATTTCAGAAGAAATATTCAGATTTTAGTATGAAATATCTACTTTTAATTAATTGAGTAAATTAATATTAACCAAATTTTATCCTATAAATGTAATATTACTGTTGGCTCACTTGTTAAGGAGTTTTCTTGGGAAAAGTAAGATTGTGAATTTATTCTAAATGAGATCAGATTTTTTTAAATTGCTGTAAATTCAAAAAAATTGGCATCCCGACAGAAACACAGACAGAACAAGTTACTAAAAAAGCATTTAAAATTGAAAAATAAGAGAATAATTCATCAGCATTTGCCAAGTTGAACCTAATACTGTAGTTAATTGTTATAGCAAATGTAATTGTATGTATTGTTATAGTTTGCTAAATTATGATATTAAGTGAGAAAGTGAACAAATCTCCCATCATGATCGGCTAGAACACTTTATTTTAGATTTATAGTAACCCTGCATGAAATGTGAAAGAAGGACATTCAGTTCAATTTTATAATATCTAAGAAAGAAAATATTGCCTACTACATTGTAAATTTGACAAATAATACTATAATATATTATCTGTTGTAGTATATTGATTTTTAAATGTACGGGTAAAGATTAAAGAAATCCGCCTTTAAAAAAAACTTATAAACAAAATTGGCAAGAGGACTGACTTGAAAATTATATAGTTCATTTAAGATTTCTGTAAAATGCACAAAATATAAAGTAATTCAAACAATGTCTTAATCTACAAATAATTTAATTTTGAATATTTTTTTTCAAATTTTTAATTCTTATATTTATTTTCTATTTCAAAATCTAATAATTATCAGTTACTAAAATGTTGTTGTGAAATATGCATTGATTTAGTTTTTGAATGTGTAATGCATACGCACATTTTACCACTACTTATATTTTAAATTAAAATAAACAGTTTATTATTAGCTATTAATCTTTATTGAATAATTCATTGGGCAGTATAATCTGGGTGTGTGTAAGGTTCATTTGTTGAATAAACGTTTAATGACATTTTGATTTGTGATATGAATTTAGTAGTAAAATAAATTCAATAGATATTTAGCTATTTTTATTTGTCTTAGTAATTTGTGATGTAGAGTAATATATATCTGTATGTTTTTTACTTACTAACACTGTTGTATTGATTTAATTTGTTTTGTGGTAATTTCTATCTATTATATAATATATTTTTTCTAAATTATAGTTTCAATGTCAAGTATAATTTTTATTCTATAAAATATATTTTATGTTGGTCATATATTCTTTATGTACAGTATATGTATTTGTCTAATATATCATAATTAAAGTGTTATGCTCTAAGAGACTGTGTTAAATAATCACAAAATGTGAGCTAAGAGTCATTGGAAGAGTAGCAAAGGATGCTCTTGTGCAATTAAAGCTGTATTTAAAATAAAGCTGCATTTCATTATACAACTTTTATATATATATGTATAAATCTGGTGCTAATTCATGGGATATGTGAATGATATGCACTCTGTGCTTTTTTTTTTACATATCTGGGAGAGCCACTGAAACACTACAGAAATATAAAGCAATAGACCTAACATTTCCCATAGTTTGGCTAAATATCTAATTTCAAACATACTTTTGAATTAAGATGTTGTATTGAGATTTTGGTAAAAGAATATGTAAGTGGTAAATTGTTTATTTTTTAAGTTTTTTCACTATATATTATGAAGAATAAATATGTGAATAGTGAGAATTTTATTTTTATATTGCAGCTGTCTGAATAATAATAAATTGTTTATTTTTTTCATGTTGTTTTGAGAATTTGATAAAATAATATGAAAGTGACATTGTTTAAAAGAATATGATAATGACAAATTCTTTATTTTTTCAGTTTTTTCATTAAATAATTTTTAGTAAATACATGAATAGGGAGAATTGTAACCTCATGAATTGAAGAGAGAGTATTTTGCATGCCATACAGGGACAGGTTGCCCTGATTCCCTACATTGAGAGAGAAACCCTTGCTTGGCTAAATCATCCATTCCAGCAAGTGGCCTACCTATGCTGATCTTAATGCTAGGTGATTCTGACATTCTACTGTAATCCCCTATTGTATTAGGTTAGTCTGATAGGAGTTCACACCCATGTGATTGAATAAACTTGGACTGAAATTAAAACTAAAATTCTCAAGAGAATGATAGACATATCATTGGAAGTATTATAGTCCATCTAGATTTTATATGCTGGAAAATGTGATAGCAGAATCATAGTCTGGAGCTCTTTGAAGCCTTTATTCAGGATATTTATTGCTACTTATTGCCATCATAAAAAAAGTTTTCTTTTTTGGTTTGTAGCATTTTTTTTTTTTTAAAAAAAATAACATTACACTCCTAAAGATCTCAATCTCATTTATCTTTTTCTTGTTTAAGAGGGAAAAATCCTGCTACTTATTCATCATACTATTTGTTAATTAAAATTTCATCTTTTAATTGTAGTATTATTTCAATAAAAGTCCATATATATATATATAGCATACATTTATCTTTCTCATTCATATTGTTCTTGTTCTTTAAGAAAAAAAAACCCTACTATTTATTCTATTATTTGTTAATTAAAATTTAACAAATTTTTCTTCTTTTTTTTTTCTGAAAAAAGTACACATAACTCACCACATTATCTCTCTTTATTTTTGTTTGTAAACATAATTTAGTGCAGTTGTAGGGAGACTAACTTGAGAGTTAAAATTTCATGGGATCACAGTTTGGTCCTGACAATTGGTGCTCAAATGTCTTATGACTTTCCAAGTGATAACCATTCAATAATTTTTTATTTTTGGAAGTGAATAATCAGGGAGCTGGAATATCTGAACCAAATAGAATGTCTATGATTAAGTAAAGACAATAAAACATTTATGTTAATGATAATAAACATGTTAAAAAAATATATAGAAAGTCTAAAAAAGTACATTTATAAATATATGAATAAAAGGATGAAAATAACTTTAAGAAAAATATTGAAGATAATCAGAATTATTCACAAATATGAAATCATGATTTGAAATTTATTATTCAGGTTTATTGTTTTGAAGATTTATAGATATCAGGCGCTTTCTTTAATTTAATGAATAATAATTGTATTATAAACAGAATAAAATATTGGTTGATCTCACACCAAAGAAGAAAATAATACTATTTACATTAATATATTATTAGGGCATTGATAATAATATATAAATTTTGTGTTTGATAAGAATTTATTTTGAATAGTTTTTTCAGTAGAATTTGGGTTATGCAAAGATGAAGTGAAATGTAAAATCTTTATTGCAAGAGTGATGACAGTTTATTATAAATCCCATACAAGAGAAATTTGGTTTTAGAATGCACAATAATCACAAAATATATTTAAGAAATATATTTTATATATTCAGAAAGGAGTTTATTACATAAGATAAGGGCGAGTTAATGCTATATGAAAAAACTATATGTAATGTGAGGAAGAGAAATGAAAATGATGAACTTTGAAAAGAAATTATGAAGGAAATGGTTGTAGTTTTAGTATAAGAAAGATGAGAAACATTGAGAAGGAATGAGCATAAAATATTAAAAAGTGAATTCACTCAGAAAATAGTAATATAATTGTGATTGTGCATGTTTTTATTTAATGCAACATTTTTATAAATAGTTTGACAGAAAATCCTGAAATAATTTATTTAAATCAGAATTCTTTATGTTATAATATTTTTTATTACATTTTTATGTGATTTTTTTTTTCCATTTTGTTTTTTATTTATTTTTAAATCCTTTTTTCTAGTTATTTGACAATAGACGGCCTTGTGGGGGTAAGTTAGAAGTAAAGATAAGGATTAGAGAACCTTTTTCAGCTAAACAAGTTGAAGAAGTCAAAGAAAAATGGCTCATCATAGATGAATTTGTTAGGTCATCTAGTAGCAAGGTTTGTAAAATGATTCTTAATTAAAAATTATTGATAATTTCATAATTTATATGATTATATTAATTGTAACTCAAAGTATTTCATTAAGTATTAGTTCATTTGCATTGGAAATAATATATTAGTCTTGCAAAATAATTTATTCATACACAGACAATCATAATTTGAAATTTTCATGTTTTTTAACAAGAGTTGAGTTAAGATATAAATAAGCAGATTAATACAAATACTATTGCAGGATGAAGTAATGTCTGTTTACTTATCAAATTTTTGTTGTTTTCTTGCTCAATTGTTTCTTGATTGAGCTCTATTTAGAAATATATATATATATAGAAAATCTCATTAAAACTTTCAATACTTATATCTATAAAATCCATGAAAATTTTCTATTTATGAATACATTCCATCATTTGATATATTGTCATTTTTTTTAAAAAAAAAATAGTAGGGCGAATAAAGGAATTTTACTTAAAATAATTTATTATTATAATATTTTCTCTCAAATGATTTTAAAGTCTATAGTTTATATTAAAGTATTGTCTGATATTTTGATATCCTATAAAATTTTTGTAATTTTATTAATATCATAAAACTTTCATCATAATATATAAATGTAATGCAATATTATGGCATAATTAAAAATGTCAGTGGTGAAGATTTGTTTTATATGTATTCACTCTATTCCATGTGTGTGTAGATGTTCTCGGTTTTTAGTACATCACCAAAATGAATGTACCTTGGTAATATGATGAAATTAAAAATGGCAGTATGAAGGTTTGTCAGATCTCACTATCACTAATCTTTTAAAAAAAAAATTGAAGTTATTGTTTTGTTTTTATCTGTATATTTTTTATCAATTTTCATAGTATTATTTTTTTTAACACAAAAAAAGGTATGCCAAAAAAATCATCACATGATTTTTTTTCTGCTAACTTTCAGCAGCACAATCCATTCTATTTATTTTAATAAAACGCTATTTATTGTAGGCCTGAGTAATCAGTGAGAACCAGATGGCAATGTTGTATCCATATTCCCAGACTAGATTCCTGGCTGTCTGTCATTTTCATTGAATTTCTAGCTGCTGACATTCTTGATTCACTCATCTAATAATAATTTTTATCAATTTTATATTATCCAAACTAGTAATGACCAATAGTCAGTCTGGAATATGAATATATCATGGCCATTTGGTATCTGTTAATCATTTGGCTTTACAATAAATGGCTTTAGAGTAAAGAGACTGAATTATTACTCCTTTTGCAGATATATTATGTGATATTTTTCTTAGCATATTACAGTTTTCCCCAGAAGATGACAAATCATTAAAATAGTTACTGGCCTAATGTCAATTATACAGGCAAGTTGGCTTAAATTTGAAACCTTAGAGCAGGAGGTGGAAATCTAGGACACACATGCTCAATGTGTCACATAGAATGATTATCAATGGCACTTTGATTGAATTGAAATAATAAAAAAATATATATTTTAATTACAACGCATGTGTTTGTGCCATCATCTACATTTTGCATATGTGACTCACATGTAAATGGAAACCTTGATTCAGTTTAATTTACTAATTATTTTGTATAATAAATGTTCGACTTGATCTTTGCTATTTTAAATAAAGATAAGAGCTAAATGGAATGGAATTGTAATTTTTTTTAGTGAGGATTAATTTTGCCCAGATTTTTGTTTTTTTTGATGGTTAATTGACCTTTGGTACTTTTGTATGCTACTGCATATTTAAAGTAAATTTATATTCAGGCAGAATATTATATTGATTAATTAATTTGAAAAACTTCTATTTTATAATTATATAATAATATATTTTAAGTTTTGGTATGTTTACTTGAAAAAAAAAAAGTTTATAGTTAGTGATAGTTGGGTGAATACATGAATGAAGTCCTCAAATTCATGAGACTTGATAATATCATTTGGATCTCAAAGGAGTTAAAAAATCGTCTTTTTTTTTCCTCTTAAATGTCTATTGTGTAATTAAGACAAATTTCTCATAGAGAAAAATTACAAATGTTCATAGTTTTAACGAAAAGAAGAATATATGAATAACTTCCAATTTCAAGTTGATTTTTTATATCATAAAAATGAATTTCTTTGAAACATTTTTGATGAATGTTAGAAAAATATTTGTTTTATTTTGTTAAAGTTCATTAATCAGCTTTTTAAATTAGACCAAAGAAAGCTAAAGATGCTTTGCCTATTTTGAATTAATTTACATTAATTGGCAATTTTGTAAACAATGGACAATTTTTTAAGCACCAACAGAATGAATTTTCCCCATGCAAAAGGGAATTTTAAGCATGTTTTCAAATGCAACATAATTTAATAAAACATACTTTTTACATATGATCCTATGTTTTATTATATATAAGCCTTCAGTTCAAGTTGTATGCAAAGTAAATGTATAGTTATATTTATTATAAGCACAATAGTTTGTATTTTTTTTTTTTTTTTGGTAAATTCCAGTTATTATTAAAATAATAGTTATTATACTAGTTTGTGTGCAAGAAAGTAATGATTTAATATTATAGTAAAATATTTAATGACCAATAATATAAGTTCCAGATATAATGGGCTTCAAAAATATATAATTTTGAAGCTCATTATATGTGGACCAATTTTTATATTATATATAATAAGATTGTTAGAATCACATTGGCATGTGGAATAACATAGATTCATCATGGGTTTTTAAAACTCAAGTTATTAGCTAGATGTATGAAAACAATCTTGATCTTTGCTTGAGTCTAATGGCCAGAAATCTATTGATATCCAAGTTTAGAATAATTGTTTCTAGAATAGAATACCTAGAGTGAATTATTGCAAGTATAAAATTGTATATTTTTTCAATTTTGACTTTTGTTAAGATGTCAGAGAAAAACTGTGAAAAAAATTAAGACATTGTTTTTTTTATAGCCTATCTCTGATACACTGTACTTATTTATTTATTTTTAAAACACTTAATTCCAGATATTATTTCTTCTCAATTTTCTTTCTAAACTGGACTTCAGTAGTTATTAATATCCGAAAACAAAACCTTATTTTGATTCTTTCTTAAATTTCCTTTTTATTGAACTAAATCTTGTAAATAAATTTATTCAATATAAACAAAATATGTTACATACTATTTCCACATAGACTGGCATTTTGTTTATTTAATGTTATATTTTTCAAGGATATAAAAGTATTTCAAAAATATGTCTGAAAAATAATAAATAAAAATGTTAACATATATATCAAAAATAAATATATTATAAAATGAAATATTTTTAAATAATTAAATGGAGAAAAATCTTTAAAATTTAACCAATAAACCTAATTTTTATTTCATAATTTCATAAAAGCACTAATTCTGTTTGTATAAATTATTTATGTAGTTTAAGTTTATCTTATCATTAATTAAATCTTTTATTAATCTTTTAAATAATTTAATTGGAATTTATGGTAATTAGTTTATTATCATCATAAAGTTTCTATTCTAAACTAAAAAAATTAATTAATTTTTATTCAACATTAAATGCTATTCTTAATTAAACATTTTTATTAAGAATATGTTTTAGTCTATCAATTTAAAGTTTTTTTTAAAAATTATTATTTTAGTATATTTTTCTACATTTTCATCATTTTAATAACATAGCAAAATTTTGTTTTAAAAAATCCTAAATCTGTGAGAGAGAAAAAAACAGTAGTCACTTTCTAGTTTTAAATATATTATTAAACAAAAAAAAAAATTAATAAATCAGTTTTTTTTTTAAACAAAAGATGTTGGGTTCAAAAAAATTGAGCTTAGATTCTGTAAAATAATAATTAAAATGCATTTAATATCATATATGTCACTCATAACCAGATTTTTGTTCACGATTACTCCTAAAATATGCACAGTGGGTTCCAGTGAAAAGGTGACTGGTTCTCCTTCCAAGCTGCCTACTTCAGGCACCATAATCAATACGTGAGTTATATAGTAAAGTAGTTTGGCAATTTTCCACAAAAGTTTTAAGACACTCACTTGTCTGGATCATGAATTATTTATATGAAATGCTTTAAGTCATGATGTAGCACTGCACTAACGTTAAATTTTGTTTTAAATTGGGGAAAAAGGGCTACTGAAATATTTGAAATGATTCAAACTCCAGTGTTTACAAGATTTCATGATGACAGGGAGAGCATTGAAAACAATCAGTGAATATAAAAAACATACTATCACTTTTTATGTCGTGGGTTGCTATGTAACATGTTGATTCAAGGATGTCACTGGAAGCAGCTTGGAGAGATTATTGGAATACACTGATATATATATCTGTAAATATTGGAATTACTTATGCTTGCTATTTACTTGTAATAATATTGAATTTGTAGTGGCTTTACATAATGTGACTTATGCAGAACTATTTTAGATTTGAGATGTTTATCTTTCATTGAAAACTATCCTGGATAGTGTACCTAATTAATTTAGTGTGTAACCTTTTTAACATTTTTCAGTGATGAATACTTTTGAATTTCAGAAAAAAATAGCTGAGTGCAGAAACAATCAAAAGCCCATTTTTTTTCCATTTCCTGAAAAGAATTTCATAATAATATTTCAAAGAATGAAAATTTATTTTAAAAATTTATTATAAAATCAGTATAAAATAATTTAATTTTTTTTAATGTTATTTTTATTATTGATGAATATTTAACTATTTTTGACAATATTGTACACATTTAGTTTTTGTATTTTTTGAAAAGGAGAGTTTTTTAATTTTTTTTTTATTTATCAGAAGTATATTAAGATAGGTCCAAACATTTTGATCATGCATTAATTAAATAAACTAAAGCAAATTGTTTCTTCAGGAATATGCTAAATGTATTTTTTTTTAAATTTTTATTCAGTTGATCCTGCATTCCAGCATAAAACTTTTGATCACTTTATTATAAATATTTTTTTGTTGCTTTTTATTGTGGCATATCTGTTAAGTATGAAATATTTTAAATTGTTTTGATCATACCACATATATATATTTAACCTAGGACCATCAAAATATCACATGATCACCATTTCATATGCTTACACAGGCTGTTAATAACAATAGCTTTCTTGCAGCCACTTGGTGCCAATTTGCTACTGGTTTTTTTTTTAACATATATTTAAAAGGTCTGTAGTTCAACTGACTTTTGTTCTATGTTGTATTCATTTTAAAGAAATATAGTGTTTGGACTTGTTTATTTTTAGGCTAGTGTTTGTCATATTATCATGAAATGTGTTAAGTCATTGAACATTTGTTTGTTAAAATATACAAAAATTATAAATCTGCTTTTTTTACGATATTCTCTTTATTATCAGTGATTATATTTTGTGAGTTTGCATCTTGGATCACATTTATCTCTCTTTTACTATGATATTGGATGATTAAGATTGTAGATTATTATGACTTGCTCAGATAATTTAATTAATATGTACCAAGTAACACATGATCACCATATTGAAAATCTTTAAAATTGGAGAGCTTTTATGAAGGTATAGACAGTATATATAATATTTGTATGAAATATAGTTTCTGAAAAATTGTTTTGAACTTTTAGTAACTGTATTTATTTTTATTCTTATCATTAGTATTACATAGTCACTTTTATTGCTGCTTATATGCTATTATTTGATTGTTTTTCAGTGTTATTATTACTTCATTGAGTTAATTAGTAAAGCTTATATATATAAAGATTTATTTTTTTTTTTTTTTTAGATTGTACCAAGCTTGCGAACAGATTCCAAGTAAGTTTTACTTATGCCATCCAACTTTCTTGCAATCATTTTATCAAGTTATTTTTAATCATTGATATACGAATGATAAAAATTAAATTTTATTCTTATTTACCTGTAAACTGAAAATTGAACTTATATTTTATAAATTTTATTTATTTATTTATATAAAAATGTAAATGTATATGATTGCTGCTTTTTTTTTTTTTCAGAAATAGAAAATGAAAAATTTCTATGTAGTAGTCAGTTTTTCAATTTGCCAAATAATTGTACAAATTATGAAATATAAAAATAGGATTAAATTTTTATCCAGCCTTTTTTCATTCTCTTATTTTTAAATCATTGATTATATTGGAATGTGTCTTATGTAACCAATCAGAAATGCATATATTTAGTGCTCTCCTAAAATCATAATCAATATCCACCTAAAAGATTAGGCCATTTTTCTCTCACTATAGATGTATTTCAAGTAGAACTACTTTTTTCAGGTGGGCCAGAAGTTTAAACACCTGAAAAAATATTTGCACTATTAACACATCCTATTTTATGAATTCAGAAAACCAATCATATTATTTTACAGGATGAAATAACTTGCATTTAAATTTATATATTGAAGCTGTTGCAATTACAGTTATGATATCAAACACATATTTAAGAAGAATTTATTTCAAATTTACAACTTTGTATGAATAAACATCTCACTCATTAAATAAAAATATCAAATAATTAATATTATAAATGATTGCATTAAACATTCTCTTTTAACCCATTATTTAACTAAGATGTAAAATATTATGTAATGGCCAAATTCTCAATTGTGAATTATGACAATATAAAGCTTTTCAAGACCAATTTATAGTGAATCCCTTCATTAACCATGTCAAGTTCCAACATCATTAACTATAAATCAGATTAAGCCTGAATTTTATTTACATTAAGTAGATTTAGATTAATTTGGATATTATTATATATCTTAGTTAAATAATGAATTAATAAATAGCATTTAAATGCACATCATTCTTAATAAAATATAGTTTTACAAAGGATTAATGGGAAAGTTAAATGTTTACTGTACTATGATGTAATGTATAACTTATCATAAATGCTGGAATTCAGCACTTTCTCAATCTTAGAAGTATGCTGAGTAACTACATTTCTGATGGCTTACACTGAATCATAGCGTAACAAATTTTTTGTTTTAGCAGTTGTGATATTTTACTGTCCATGTGGGGTTGTAAATTAGAAAAAAATAATTTTTATCTTGGATGGTGTCTGTTTGAAATCATAACTATGACTGAAAATATCAAAAATGCAGTAGTTTGTGTGCAAGTTGTTTCACACTTAAAAATAAAATGACTGGTTTTTTAAATGCATAAATTTGGATTTATGCTGATAATTCTAACATGTTTGTTATGTTTAAACCTCTGAACCATTTGAAAAAGGCAGTGTCATTATCATCTGAAATACAATTACACTCAAAATGGTGTGATCTAATATGTAGCTGTATATTTATTTATTTGTTTAAGATATATTTTGCAATCGAAATTTAAAAGATTTATATCAAATGGACTTCCTTCAAATTTTGTACCTGTGTTGGAAATGAATGACAGTGCAGTATGACAATGAAATATTTTAAGATTGTCTTGTGGTTTATATAATCTAGGAGTGCTGGTAATCAAATTTCAAACACATTGACATAGGATTAAGTAAGTTTTAGTGATGTGCTTGAAGGTTATGTCAAAAAATGCTAATGGTCAATTAAAATAGAAATACAAATTGATTGTAAAAGTTGCTTTTTTTAAAGTGGATGAAATTTTATTTTCTCTTCAGTGTAAAAGTTTCTTTTTTTAAAACGCTTTTTTCATAAACAAAATAATATTAGAATCGATTTTTAACATGTCATGAATTTCCTTTAAAATGTTATATATACTGCGACAATTTATTTTGAATACGAATAATTATATAATATCTGAATACTGAAAAATTAAAAATAATAAGTATAAAAATATTTCATTTTTTGCTTGTTAGTGCACAATAAATAAAAGTATTTATTACAAAATATTTTTTATATATATTAAGATCTTATTCATTTGCATTTAGTTAAGAACTGCACTAAATGTCTGCAGTTCTGACTGGTTTGTATATATAATAATAATATTACAAATCGATGTCTGTATTTTCTAATATTTATTTATAAATTTACATATATGTATATATATAAATTAATTTGTTTTAACTATCTTGGCTGAGTTAATATTCACTCCTGGCTGTTGTAGTTTGAGAAAGCTTTCCATATAAAATCTTGTCCATGCAGTAAGAAGCAGCTGCTTTCTTACTCTAAAAAGTTGATTGAATTACAGTAGCTATATGGCGAATTAATTGTAATTATTGTTGCATATATAGTTGTAATATTTCACATTTCTGTATTTGAAACTTTTTTTAAAAAATACTTTTTTAAGAGTAATATATGAAAATAAAAGAACTTATTTTGATAGAATATCAGAATTTGATTTCTGATTATTTAAGCTTTTTTTTTTTTTTTGGTAAAACTATTATTTTTATAGTAACATAAAATTTGTTACTGACAAGCAGCAATCCCCAGAAAAGAAAGGAGTCATATATCATTTGAATCATCTATTCTCATCTGTATGTTATTACTAACAGTTGAGTCTATTTGGAAAGATATAAATGAAGTTTGAATTGTTCTAAAAACATTTAACAATTCAACTAGATTACGAAAATAGTATAGCATCTAATTATAAACAAAAATCCAATAGTATACATCATTTTTTTAACATAAATCTAATGCTGAATTAAAGTTAATTTAAGGTAGAACTTGTTTTCAAAATATGGAGTCTCCAGAAAATCTACAGTTGTATTTTTCTCCATATGTAACTTTTCTCAGCAAACAAATAACTTATTAATCAGAAAGTTGAAGCAAAAGCAGTTTCCAGTCACTGATAAAGATGTATCTCCATGAAAAATATAATACTCTTTTGTAGTGAATTTATCCAATCTACATAGTCTGCCCAATAAGCCTAAATAAATTTGTCCAGGTTGTAATCTAGTATTGCCTTAAAGATTTGGATTCAATGAACAAGGAAGTAAATAATTATTGATTTTTTTATGAAAACTTATTATAATAGATAAATAATCATAATAAAATTACATCCTCTGACTATAAGATATAAGGTTAATTTTCTAAAGAAATTTGCTCTATTTGGCAAGTATATCACACAATGATGATTACTATACATGGTAATAACTAGAATATAAATGTACAAAAAGGCAACTGTAAATGCATACAAATATATTCAAACAGCAAAGTATCTGCTGGATACAGAACCTTGGGTTTTTCAGAGAGGAGTTTTTTTTCTCTTTGCTCTGACATAAATGAACTTGCCTTTTGTACTAAAGAAACCTAAAAAAATATGAGAGATTTACCCTATTTCATTAATATTTTTTTAAGTTGAATAAAAGCTTAAATCCACAACACTTCCAAAGACTCAGGCTTTTTTATAAAAATGGTTATGACCCTAGCAATATGCATTATATTGAAAGAAAATAATAATACCATCCTAGTATTAGAAGAAATAATATAAGCAAATAAGTTTACTGATATAATTAATAATAATTAAACCTGATCCAAAAGGAGCATATGATTACATAGATCAACATATGTTAGATGATAAGTTATTATTTATTGGGTCATCTCATAAGATTATTTTAAAACTATTGCTTTAATTAAAATAATAAATTCATTCTTGAATTCATTAAATAGTTAGAGGGTATTTTTAGTAATTTGGATGACTATATATATATATATCACAAAATATGATTTTGTTAAAACCAAGGAATTGTATTAAATGTGCTTCGATCAAATGTTGATATAAAATTTAAAATTAAAAAGTGACTTTATAATGATTTTGCAAGTGTATGAGCACATGCTTGTGTGAATATATTCTGTACATAACAAATTGGCTAATGCACTTTAAAAAATATTTGTAACCAATAAAATCTCATATTTGCACTACACAGACCATTTCAACGTAAGAATTTTCAGACTGATCTCTCAACATTTTTTTGTTTCATGGTATATTTCCATCAGGTAAGCTATAGGTTTGGTACATCTGAATTTCCATCTCAAAAATGATTGCACCTGTTTGATTCTAACAATTTAATGTATTCACATTCAGTTGTATATTCACGTGATGCTTAACTTAATAATGTGACACCAAATGCAATCTTATGCATAATTCATATCCAGATTATAACATCCATTGAAATAGTTAATATCACTCTACATGAAATACATATAATAAATTGATTCTAAAAAATATTTGTAACCATTCAAATCTCATATTTATAGCATACTTTTTATACTTATACTAATATGCATGATAAGTGAATAGTTTATGCAGAATTATTTGATCAAAGTTACCCCCCCCCCCCCAATCCTAATATTAGAAATTAATTCCAAATTACTTGAAGAAGTCCTTGCCACCACCAGAAATAAAACCCTAAAAGAAATGAAAAATAAAAATAAACAATCCAGTTATCAAAAAGATGATGTTTCAAGTAGCATATTCATTTACAATCAATTTTCTATTATTAATAGTAAGGTCATAAAATGCGCTTCTAGCAAAAAAACTATACCTTGATGAAAGAAAAATCTACCTGAGATTTGAATTTGTGTTTAAAATTAAACTTTTATTGTACTTAGATCTTTTTTCTTTCTTAAAAATAATTGAATTGCAAGTAGTTAGTCATCTATCCCTCTACTTTATATCTTAGAGCTTGAATCAATGAGAGGCTGGTTGTTCAATCTCTTTAAGATTTTCAACTATGAACTAAACTTATTTCAAACTATCTCAATTAATATTTTAATATTGACATTGCTTATAGAGCTAATATGTATGTATCAAGATATTTATATATACAATTAAATACTCTGGAATAAACTACAATATTCACTATAGCAATAAAAAAAAAAAAAAGCTATAACCAGCTTATGGCAGTGTATATTATCCTGAGTAGCATTTAACCATTAATATTTAAACAAATATTTTATATATGGTATATAAATTAAGCAATATGAAATATAAATAATATAAAAGCAAAGTTGTACAGAAAATCTAATGCAAACAATAAATTGCTAAATCCAAAAGACATGGCTTTTTTTCTATTTTATACTTTACTAATTTTGTAGTTACTATATGCTGGTCAACATAAATTGGTTGGATTATGAATTGATGTGGATGTAGAATTGCTGTAGATAATACATGATTGGTAAAATGCATCAGAAATTTGTGTGCGTGTTGTATAAATATGTGTATATAATAATAATTAAATATGCTGAAAACACAAAATGTAACTAGTCAGATTAATTAACAGCATTCTTGATGAAAGGTCAGATCCTTCTAAGCTATCAGTCAATAAAAAAATAACATATCCTTTTTCACTGTACATGTATTTCCCAAAATAAACCTTTTAACATCAAATGAACTGGAGTTCTAAATAGCGAATTTAAGTAGAAAATTGAGCTATTATTTCTGGTGGGGAGATCAAGATGTTTAAACTTCCAGATCATCTCATAATCAGAGGTTTATTCTGAGAAATATATATATATATAATGAGAGAAATCAGTCTGATATCTTTTTCATTGGAAATAGTTTTCAAGAATATCAGGAATGCTATGACTTAATTTGATTGGGTATTTATATATATGCATGTTTGTTGGAGAAAATAATAGCAATTGTAGTATTAGTATTTGACACTGCTTATCAAAAATAATGTCAATTTTCAGAGAATGTTCCAAAATTAATGAATTGCTGTAAAGAAAATTTTATATACACATTCTTTCTAGAAATAATGTATTTTGGAATTATGTATTAATCTGATCAAAGTTATGTTAAGCATGCACTTTGTATCAAATCATTGTATTTATATTTTAACAATTAAATTGTATTTAATAAAAATAGTTTTGCATTATTTTTTAGCACCTTCATGCTGCATGCCATTATCAAAGCATAGTTTGCTATTCAAAAGTACTAACAAAGCATGCCACTCATCATTCATTGATCTTGCGTATCTATAATGTGCACTGCATCCCATAGATATTACATCCTTCTATTAGTTGACCTTACATCATATTGTCCTTTTTTTTTTTATTTAGTGATGAACCTCTTTGTCAAGACGATAACAAAGTGTTTTCTCTAGTATCAGGTATGGCACAAATTATTCAGACTGCTGGAGTAATTCCATCACCATCTTTTGATGTTGAATCAGAGGAACTCAAGAATGAGGATAATCTTTTACTATAGAAATTAACAGGAGTTATAGACTGATTTATTGCAACATTTTATCACTACGTACCAAAAAAGAATTAAGATAGTTTTTACTAACAAAATAAATTTATTAGTGAAAACCTTTCTTTAGTGATTATCTGCTCAAGGATTAAGACTTTAAAATCTGTTAATTTTTTTTTTTCAGCTTTTACTTCATTTAAGATGTAATTTCAGTTTTAAATTAGGATTATATAATCTGTCTGTCAAAACTGATTATTAATTTTGGAATTGTGATAACTAGGAATAAATATATATTTGTCAACTGCTACCTTATTATTAAAAAAAATCTAAATAAGTCTTTAAAAATCATACTAGTAATACCAACACTGTACCTCTTAAAGAGCAATCTTTTATGCAATACATGGAGAGTGGAGAGAATTATTTTAGAAATTCACTTTTATTTAATTATTATATTAATATTTTAATGTATAAACATGTCCCTAGGAATTTCAATAAGTAATGACAATTTGTTTTTTATCTGTTATATTGAAAAACCCATCCTCCCCCAATCAAATCATTATTTTTCATAAATAAAATCGATTTTTTTTTTACCATGCACATCTATGTGAGCATAGATTTCAAATTCATCTATTGCCTATTGTTCATGTTAGCATTGCACTGTTGTTTTGACTGGATCACATTAGCGATTATCTAAGTAATATATATTTAAAATTGCAATTTCTCACTGCTTCAACAATATTGAATTTATTAAAAATTGGAATATGAACCTTAATTATATATAAAGTATGTATACACAATGTAACATTCATTAATGTGCCATGAATATGACCTGAAGATATTGAAAGAACCCTTGGCAAGAAAATTAGTGAATAGAATTTAAGCTAGTATGAAATAAGAGTCTTCAAAGATTATTTTGAATCTCATTATGAAATTTCTTTAATTTATCATTATATTTTATTATATATGTACATAAATACAATGGAACTCCTGCATCTGCTATATTTTGTTCCAAGATTCTCTTAGTGCTATGATGTGAATTAACAGAGAATAGCTCATGCTCTGCTTATTTATAATTCTGTATATAGAAGTAGCCTTAATTCTCATTCCTGTATACATATAAGTACAGATATTTTTGTACATACCTCTTTATGTTGTAATTTAAAAATTGGTATAGTGTCCATATTTTTAATAGTTCATAAAAGTAGAAAATGTTAGTTATATTTAAAATCAAAACAAACTTTTTAAAAAAAATTTTTTTTCATTAAAGTTTGTTAATGATTTACTTATCTACTAATTATAAACTGATTAAACTAAAAGATTAAAAATAAAATTCATTATAGTGCAATAGACTACTATTAAGAGTTTAAAAAGTGCTAGAAGCAATTTTTTTAAATTTGTTTCAATTTAATTTAGCATTGATTTTTTTTCTTCCTCTTTCCCAATGAAAATAAAAAATTACTATATTTAAGAAAGTTAATTGTATATTTATAAAATTAAATATATGTATATATTATATGCAATAATAGGTTTTTGAAAACTAATAAAGATAAAATGCAAAAAGATATTATATTTAAGTAATATCAAGTTGTTTATTATAATTTCAAGCACATAAGCACACTGCCAATGTGGTGTAAATGTGAACTAAAAAAAGTTTGTTTTGTTTAATATTTTTTTAACATAGCGAATGTTGATGGATCTGACATCATGATACCACTGTATGAATGTGCACAAACAATAAAAAGTAGTGTCAGTAAAAACAAGGGAAGTATAGTTATGTATTTCAAATATTCTTCTTTGGAAACAATATAGAAATGACAAACAAAATTCTGAGATAGAATGAAATATACTATAATAGATTAAAATTTGCTTGTGCTGTATGTATGTAAGGTTTACACTAATATTTATAAAGCGCTAAACTCATGCTATTGACAGTATTTATTGTAAATGTTGGATGATAGTAAAATAATCATCAGACAAGAGGATTAACTTTGAATAATCAAAAAGCAATGTCTGTCCAAGAATTTCTTCTGATTGTTTCTAAAATATAATATACTGTTTTTATACATACAATTTTTCTCTTCTCTATGTTTTTTAATTATTCTCTCTTTTTAATCTTTTAATATTTTCAGACTTCTCTTGATATTATTTATTTCTCTGCACTAGCTCTGACACAGGTTGAATGTTTGTCAGCCAATAATTATACCCATAGCAATCCTGATTTTTCTGATTTTATAACATTTGTTTGCATCTGTGTGTGTATGTAAATGCTTTCCTGTTTTTTATACGATTGCAATATTTGAAAAAGCAAATGTTTTTTCAGATTAATTTTTTGTTTGCGAGATTTTTGAAAAATTATTTTGGTCTTTGGCAACAACATTTACTATGTTGTTTTATTTTTTTACTGAATAGCTTTTTAAATTATATATATATGTCAAAAGTTTTTTTTTTGGAAAGGCAGAAGACCATTTATACATAAAAGATTATCAGAATGTTAATCTTAAAAGGATATAACATTCAGAAACCCTTAATCACTTAATAAAGTTCAGTTGTTGGTTTTTATTTAAATTATTGAACTTTTGTGTACTCCTAAAAAAAGTTCTGTAATAAATCAATATTTTAAACTGCTACATTAAAAGAAAAAAAAATTAATTTCATCAAAGTTTATAATATGATTGATGTTGACTGTGTGAATAACATAGAAGATATAACATTCTGTGTTACAGCTTTTTTACATCTTATATTTACCCTTATTTTGATTTATGGAAAAATTTTCAAACTTTTTATTATATTCACAAATAGTTTTAATATTGCATTTGTTAAATAATGACATATAATAAAAAGAATAATTTTTTTTCCCCTCCAAACCAAAATATAATATACTTCTGAGGAAGAGGAAATTTTTTGTGAAAATTCCTTTCCAATTTGTCCATATCTTACATTAATCAAATCAATAGACATATGGATATAGAGAAAGAAGAACAGAAAGCCATTTTCTGTTTTCTTGCTATCCATATAATCATATTGAATTGTTGGAAGGCAATGTTGAATATTATACCTAATCATTATAGCAATCAGAATTTTTTTCAGAACCATCCATGTACTGACGTATCTTTATATGAATGTTCCCTCATCCCCAAAATTGACATTGTGTATACTCAATATTTATATATAAAAGTCTCCTAAAACAAATGAAACAGTACTTTGAGAATACATTTCTGGTATATAATTTATGAAATATATTTCATTTTCATGTTGATCATGCTTGCTAAAAATGTGAGTTGTTCCACTCCAGATAGAGTAAGATTTTAAGTTATTTGCAGATATTTGATATAGTTGGGTTTTCAGAAAACTCAAAAGAAATCAAAATATAAATGTATAAAGAATCTTCAACTTAATGTCAGATTTTAAAAAAATGTCTCTAGTATACTTTTTAAGTTTAATATTCTCTCTCTGTGAAATGTGATTTGTTTTTTTATTTAGGGATAGGGGCAATTCCTGTATATAAAGTGAATCAGAAAATCATTCCATATGAAAATAAAATAACCAATGCTGGAAGATATTTATAATTTAGAATGGTTTTTGAAAAATACTGAAATTTTTTGACATTTGCAAATTTGCATTAATAAATTTGATTATGTTTTTATGCTAGAGATCTGCATTTACCTTTTATCCAATTATTTAAATATAATCAGGAGACAGAAAATGATTTATTATGCTTTTAGTAGATGTATTTATTTTTATTGTCTATTTTCCACATACCATATATATTTCTAAAAATTAGGATTATAATCATTTTTTTTCTTTCAAGCAGAGATGGGGGATTTGCTAATGGCTTC
Source organism: Epiperipatus broadwayi (assembly GCA_028023455.1). Lineage (NCBI taxonomy): Eukaryota > Metazoa > Onychophora > Udeonychophora > Euonychophora > Peripatidae > Epiperipatus > Epiperipatus broadwayi. The sequence continues at coordinate 9,341,765 of JAQFVV010012410.1, read as the reverse complement.
TAAGCTTAAGTTTTTTTTTCACAACAGCGATATATTTGAAATGTAAGAGATGTTGATTTCAAAATAAAGGTTAAAATGTAAAAAATTAAGATTTGAACTTCATTAAATTTATAGTCTGTATCTAAGCTTAAATGAAATGTTATAATTTTTAAAAATAAGTAATAACTAATCATTACGTATATATTTTTGAAAAAAAAATATTGTTATGAATGGAAGCTTGCTAAAAATGGCACTTATAAAATAAATTTGTGTAATACATGTGGGAATAATTAACAAAGTGAAGTATTATATATTTTTTTTCTCTGAGAATAAAAAATAAAATAATTATGAACATTAGAAAGTGTTAATTTTATTCCTCTACCTAATCACCTATAGCTTTTAACATTTGTATCACCAAGTCATTCACACAATGAAAAATTACTTTTATAGATTATATAACTTTATTTTAACTCTCAAAGTTTCTTAACTTTATTTCTGAACGCACTATAAAACCTAGCTTTGTAAAAAATTTCAGTAAAAAAGTTCCATTTTCATTCCATTATTTGTATAACATATGCAATATGTTCTAAAATATGAATGAGCAATTATTTTGAATTTGTTCAGATTGCTGTTTTGATTTTTAGTTACTTTCATGTTTGTTTCTTTCTTTCCCCAACACTTGCAGTTCACATGAAAATTATGGATTCTCTGTTATGTGTGATTTGACATGAATTCATGACATTTTCTGAAATATTGGGAGAAAAAAAAAAAAAAGAAATCCACTTGCATTTATAACAACTCAAGCAATTGATAAAAGAAATGAAACAATCTAAATTTTCTTTTAAAATTTATGTAAGTGTATTGAAACAGTAAACAAAGCTATTTCATTAGTTGACATTAAATATATATTTAACTATTATATGTGTTTAATCTTTGTAAATTATTGTGGGATGTTTTAATAGTATGTTTTTTATATTTCTATTTTTTATTTTTGAATTGAAAGCCTGTTGATTAAGAATGAGTAACATGATACCATAACTAATGCTTATAGCATGGAAAGATTACCCATAAGTAGTCATAAATATGGGGAAACTGGAAGTACAGATCATAGTGCATTAAATATGTTTTCACATACATTTAAGATACCAATATTCATTTACCTGAAAATCCCATGTCATACAAATGTCAGTGGAAATTTTAAACTGTTAAATATGAAATAATAACTCTTATTAATTATATTGGTTTGTGCATTGAAAAAAAACACATGAAGATACATCCATAGGCTTTTGTAGTATTTATAGCGAAGTACTTCTGGATAATGTGGGAGTCCTCAACTTGTTAGTGTAACAACTGTTGTGAATTTTATTAAAAAATGTATGTTTAATATAAGAAGAAATGAGATCAACTTAGGCAAAACCATATCTGCATGCCTGATGTTAACCGAATGTTTGAGTATGTTTTTTTAAGTAGATTTTATGAGTTCAGAGAATATGTTTTTATCATTTATATTAGAAAATCAGATTTCAAAGCTATAACTTATCTTTCTGGTGTAATTCAATTAGTAAATGAGCTAAATTTTAATCTTCAATGACCAATAAAAACTATTTTTTGATTTACAGAATGGAATTGGATTGATTTAAAAAATAATTGAAATTGTGTGTGTGAGGGGGAGATATAGAACTGTTTTGATATTTTCTCTTTCAGAACGTATTTCCAATATAAAAAAATTGAAACATAACTAAAGCTCATTAAAATAATTTTGAAGATTATTTTTCAAACAATTCTGATGCAAATTCAGGGAACTTATGCTTTAGAATCTTTTTTTTTTTTCTTTCCTGAGATACTTACTATCTATAATGGGATAGAATAACAATTTTTTTCTGATTCACATTAAGTGACAATTTTCTGGTTTCAGACTCATGAAGAATATCTAGCTTTGCATGAAAAAGCACTTAAAATATTTCTTTCGTTTTATTTTATCCTATACGTGTGAAAGTGCATTTTTCACATTTAGTTATATAAAAAACTCAATACAGAAGATTTTTATAAATAGAACTTATTTGAAACTATTTTTCATTTATATAAAACCAACTATTAAAATCTAAAAGTGAAATACAAATCCAAAACTCTCATTGTTTTTTTTTTTTGTAATTCTAATTAATGAATTGTATGAATAAATAATATTTAAGCAATATGTATTCGACCAATAAATAATAAGAATTTGTTTTTTTTATTGGGAATCTATATATAGTCATATATAAAGTACAAACAATTGAATAGTTTATATCACTGCAATAACATTTATATGTAATTGGAAAACTAGTCTTTGGATATAGAAAGTTGGGAATTATTTCTTGAAGATAATTTGCTTTTGAACTTTTCTGATGTATGTTTACATACAAAAAATGATTGTGAAATAAATTATCCAATGTTAATTACATTTTAATTAAAGATAAAACTTAATAGAATTGTATATTTTTAACATTTGTATTTTTGCAATAATTAAAAAATATTTTGACTCATTTTTTTGGGGAGAGGGGATTTATTAGTTTTGTCTTGTAAATACAAAGCATTGCATAAATATGCGTGCACACCTATATTTATAATTATGATAAATTAATGTTATGCTAAGTTTATTTATTTGTTGCATTAATGTATTATTAATTAAAACAGGCAAAACTCTCTATACGTATGATCACGATCATGTGAAGGTTTCTTGATTTATTATTAATGTGATGTAACATGGCTTATTAAATTAAACCAGAAATTTCTGTGCATGGGCTGTATGCTTAGAAATCACATTAGCCGTATTGCAAAACCCTTATACATCATAATAAATTCATTTACTTGTTAATTTCTTATTACTTAATTATTATCCAAGCCTGTTTCATTTTTTTTTACCTATCTTATTATCGTATCTTCATATTTCCAGTTTCATTATAAAGACCTAAATGAAAATAAAACCTCTTTCACTTTCTTTACATATAAATTTCTGTCCTTCACATAATATATCTGTCACTCCTTTCAATATTGGTTTACTCCAAAAAGGAATGCTCTATATTCTCATTATGTACAATCCAAATCTTTATTACATTTTTATATACTTTCTTTTGTATCTTAAGTTTCTACCATTGCATCAAATAACAGTTATCTTTCTTTAGTATTATACTTCATTTCATATTTTGTATAACTCTAAACCATTTTATTTACATTTATCTTCCATTACTTCTTTTTCTCTAACTCATATAGGAGTGTATTTTAGCGTCCTCTATTAGTTCATTATTTAACTAAGATATACTATATATAATCAAATTTAAATAATGAGATAGTAAAGGTTGCTTAATTGTTGTCATTCATTTTATTATAAAATATAGCTCTGTAATACATTATGTAATTGATTGTATTTATTATTATTATATATATAGTAAAGAAATCAGGAAATCTATTTTTTTAAATTATATATTTTAGTACATATACAAATACAATATGGATGTAAGCAGGGTATCTCATAAGTCTAGCATCATAGGGTTAATGCATATTTTTTTTATTTTTACAGACCATGAAGTATCTGGATAAATTCTAATAATTCTTTCTGCATTAGATGGAAGTTAAAGATTGTCAAATTTAACAGATTGCATCCATACTGTGAGTCAATAACATTCAGTTATGATAGAAGACTTATTACAAGAACTTTTGTTTTACTTTTTTTTTTTTTTTATCCTATGATGCTGGACTTACATGTAAATAGATTTTCCTTAATAATGGTTTTTAGAATTGATTTTCTAGGAAAATAAATTGGCAGATTTCAAGAATGTAACAATAACATTGTATATATCAAATTGAAAGAATTATATACTTTTTGGTAATTAGTATAATATATTTGTATTTTTTGTAAACTTTTTATAAGATTTATTAAATACATAATTTTAATGTCATGCATGTTCTGGACAAAACAATGGAAACAAATATCAAATTAGTATTATATTTTTGACATGCACAGATATGGAAATACATACTAACATGTTTTTACAAATATAATTTAAGGAAGTGTTGTAAAGATTATAACTGACAGGGAGTGATTAAAAAAAGATTGACAATATTAATGATACTCAATACAACTTTAGGAAGTGGGGTAAGGATTATATCTAACAGCAAATTAATAATAACAAGACTGACATTAGTAAGAATGCTTAATATTCTCAGTAAAGATGGTGGAAAGTGACTAACTGTTTTCATAAATCATAATTTTCTAAACAAAGATTTGAATCCAACCGCATAAAACCATGCTAAAGAAATTGCTACGGAATATCAAAATACAAAAAAAAAAATTATAGCAAATTGCAATTATCAAGTCACTGGTTTCATGGAAATAAAAAGTGAAAGATGATATTGCAAGTATCTCACATGGTCAAATCAAAGCAATGCTTATTTTTTTCTAACCCTTCAAAAGGTAAAGATCTTATTAAAAAAAGAAAAGAATTACTGTTAACCAGATTATTTTTTCCAAACTGAAATATAGTAATAGGATTGTTATGATTTAAATTGATTTCATTATGGTATTCTTTACTATAATCTTTACCTTGCATGGATACATCGTAACTGTAGATTGTTTGATGTTTTAGGGCAACAATTCTTTCAAAATAATAATTCTTCGATTTATACGGTGCTGCTTCAGAAACATGAGGAGGATGCCATATAACACATAGTGGCAAATGCCTGATTTATTTAAATATTGTTTTTTAGCCAGTTTGAATGATTGTGTGAGATCTCTGAGCAGTTGATTTTTTTTTTTTTTTATGAATAATGACTCGATATTCTTCTAAACTTTATTCAAATATTATGTAATCCTTTTGGCAAACAATGGTCCTATACCTTTTATTAATAAAATATTGTAGATATTTTTATTATGGAGTCTTAATCAATTTGTATAAATATTTATAAATAAATAAATAAAAATATTTATTTGGTGTTAAGTCTCATGAATTTTGATATTCTTTATTGGAAAAGATATTATAAAACTATATTATTCACAAACTTCAATATTCAAGAGTGCTTTGTCTTTATAGCTACACTGCTATTTTTAATATATTAAATAAATTAAATCATTTTTTGAATGAATAACTATGATAAATTCAGAGCAGCTCTCCACTCTAGTGTTATATACATAAGATTGTCTCATCAGTGATTACCAGATGCATATAAATTCTCATCCTCAGACCACTTTATGCTTTTTGCCTTTATCAGTGAGGTTTGAGATTCAAAATGAAGAAATGTAGTCGTATATTTAGCAACTCCTTTTAAATCATTTTATTATTTTTATTCAAGATAAAATCTTAAAATTCAAACCTAAAGATTTGAATCCAAGGTTATTCCATGACTTGTTAATAAAGTCAAAAGCCAAAAATTGATGAAAATAGGGATTTAAATGCTTTTGCTAATCACTGGTATTCAAGCTTACAATATGTATAACCCAGTATGAAATATGTAACTGGCTTCTCATCGATGAAATTTAAGATCAGAACGTTATATTGACCAGTATTTTGTAATATTATGACAATTTCATCTCTGAAATGTAATAATATTTATTTTTTACATAGCAAAAATATTAAAAAACTTTAACGTTAATGCACTGTTGTTAAAAGATACTTAGCATTGAAATGCAAATTTTCTTAATTTTTTTTCTCCACATATTATACTTATCAGTACTTTGTTTTAGGTATATTATTTGGAAAATGTGTTAAAACTGTCTTAGGATAATGGCCTTTTAATCAGTTTCATAAAAGTTGGGTTTTTTTTTTTTTTTACAAATTTATGGGGGAAATATAATTATTCAGGGAACAACTTTGGGAGTATTATTTCAGAGTATTTATAAATATGCAGTAATACAAACTTAAAATGGAACCCAAAGAAGTGCTGAAAAAATCTTCATACAGTAAAAATTTGAAATTCTTTTGTACTTAAAAGTGTTTTGATTTGGGCCATTTTGTAAAGATGTTGTTTTTTAAAAAAAAATTTTTTTTTAGTGTTGCACAGATTATCAGCAAAAAGAAAAAAAAATTGAAAAGACAAAAATTTGCACTTATTGAATATGTGCACATCCATTTTACATGTGGATGTTTGTAAGCTTTAATTACAGTAATCTCATTCTACTATATAAGATAAGTAATCAGAGTATTATGACTGATAATTATGTTGTTAAGTGTAATCTAAAAGAACTGTGATGTTCTGGCATATATTGTGTATTTTTCAGAGTTGCCTGCAGTTAGCATATATCAGGTCACCAGTATAACAGTCCTACCTAATGTCAGACTTATGCAGCTATCTAAACAAGTTTCAGTTTGAACACATACATGATGTTCGGACAACTGTATCCCCTACATTTATCACTGACAAAGGTCAGGAGCTGGAAACTGCCTGGGAATTTGGCTAACACAATTATTAGCCATTTATTGATTAGTTATGCTTGCATAAATGCTAGAGTACCATGATGAAGCAGATTATTGGCACTAATGAAGATGTTAAATGTAAGGTATAAGTCCACGTGATGCTTTTTTGGCTTGGATTTAATATCTTGAGAACAAAGGTTTTGTTAGGATAAATAAATAATTTAGTTATTTTTGATCTTATTATGGTTTGCAAGTTATATCTCTAGCATTTGTTTTCGGAAGACAGTAATCCTCTCTCACTATACTATAAAAAAATGATCAATTAAGGACATTGTGATCATTAATGCAATGCAGATAAAAATTGTGAGTAGAAAAATCACATGACCCTTTAGCACATACCATACTTTAGCCAATTTTTCACATTGAAATTGCTTTTTCTTGGTATAAAGTAATTTAGAATAAGGAATGATTATTTTTGTGTTTGAAATTAGTAAAAAACAAACAAACTTGTATATGTAGAAGTGTTAGATCAGTACATAGAAAACAGAAGACTGGTTATTTTACAGTAAGATTTGTTGAGAATAAAACTGTTGGACCATTAAAATTATACAAATGAACTATATATTGTATTGTTGCAGACTTTGCAAAGTATCTTGGTAATTGCCTTCTAAGATGCATTTGATTAACTAGTTCTCATCAACGAAACCAAGCTACACATAGGTTTTCAAATACCATGTCTTTGTATGTTAAAATGTAAGAAAATTCTTTTGTATAAATAGAAAAGTGTGAAAGATTTAAAAAATGGAAATTATTATATATATTTAAGAAATATTGGAGATGTATTTAAACTTTATTGTATTTAAAAGCTCTCTAAGAAGAATTAATAATTTATATTTTTATTGACTTGCTAAAAAATAGATACTTATAATGTAGATTTGTTACTGTGTGTATATAATTAAACCAAAAAATGTCAAAAACTTCACTGGCATATATAAGTTCTCCACACATTGAGCTTCATTATTTTCTTGGTTTGCATTATGACATATATAACATCTGAGAGCATAGTTAGAAAATATATTAGCACTCTCTGTTTATACATAATGTTGCCTTGACAATAATTAGTGAGATTTTTACTTGGAGAGTTTAGATGTGATGATTTGGATATAATATGTATATGTCGAATTATATTTTTCCATGGATTTTTACTTTGATGAAGGAAAATAGAGATTGTATTCATGTAATCAGAGATAAATCTAAACAAGTTTTCTTCATTAACTTATAATAGATTTTTTTATTAAAGTAAAATGAGGTCTCTTTCACTTTAAACCCAAGTTCGTGGAAGGATTTAAACCCAGAAAGCTATTTTTATAAGTGTAAGAATGTAGAATATCAAAGATATTCTACAACTAATCTTCAGAAAGTTATTTATATTGAATTATATTTTTCCACAGATCTTTAGTTTGATAAAGAATAGAAATTAAGAGATTATATTCATGTAAACAGATCTTTAGCTTTTAATGTTACCAGGAAATTTCCATTTATTATTAAATGAAAATTCTTCTGAGGCTAAAGTTTTCTCCTTTGACCTAAAATAGCTGTTGAGGTTTATTGAAGTAAAAGGAGGTTCTCTCACTTCAAACTCAAATTCTTGTAAGGGTGATGTGATGATTGCTTCAGAAAATGTAGTTGACCATGTTAAGCACCTAACAGTTTTTTGAATGAATGCAAACCACAGCTATCAAGATCAACTTAAAAAAGTGTCTTGCCAAATGATGAGGTAGTGTTTATGGGGCATGTAATTGGAAACATGAGTGTGGCCACATGGAAACTAAGTAAATAGTATGAGATTTTCCTATACCAAGGAGTCAAATCATTCTGGGGGTTGTGTAGTATTTACAACTGATTTTAAAAGGGGTTTGCAGCAGATATGAAATCTATGTTAAAGTTGCTGAGAAAATATACCCCATGAACTTTCCAGCATGATCAAGATTTTGGTAACATTTTGAAGGAGCTTGTCTTATTCAGACTTCATTAAATCTCTATATCCAGACAGGGGGGCAGTGCTGTTCAGATCCAGACATTATTTCATTAGTAGATTGTTACATGTTCCAGATTTGAATTATATAGTAACTAAGAAGACTGGCTATAATTTTCATTAATATATTTTAGGGTCAGAAATATCATAACAACTAGCAGTTGATTAGGTTGATGAAATTTTCTGGGTTAAATATTGTTCATGATTAGAAAAAAAAAAGGCTGACATATTAATCCATAATTTATTCTTCACAGCCTCTTAGAATCACTTGAGAGTCAAGATGGCCTATATCACAGTAGTTCAATAGATTATGATTTGTAAAGATTGCAAGAATTACAAAGACGGAAAAACTAATATACAACCAAGTGAAAAAACAATTTTATCCAAATTAAAAGCTAACTCATTCACGTATTATCCAAAAGAATAGGATTATAAAGGATCCTAGTATCTTTAGCTGTATATGTAAGAATCTGATTATCTGCATATATCTTAATATCATTACAGGCCTAGGAAGACAAAGCAGTAGATTCACATATGAGATTCAAAACAAACAAATCTTATGAAGGAGCATTGTGAGCCATAATCCCTAATGTATCCAATAAGTTGCTGGTTATCTACTACTATGGATTATTGGCTGGATTTAGGAGGATGAGTTATTTAGTTGTGTCCTATGATGCATTTACCAAATAGGTGATAGCATATTCATTGCTGAAAGCTAATGTGATGATCACTTTTCCGATTTTATTTCCTATTATTGGAAATCCCAAGATCGTTTTAACAGAACATGGTATGCCCTTTATATTTTCTGAGTGCACAACATGAATATCTCAAATGGGAATATGCTATTCTTTTTTGACCAATTAACATCCCTAGTCTGACCATTCAGAGCATGCAAATTTTAAACATAAAAGATGCATTGATCAGGTTAAAGAAGTAATATATTGGGCACAGAATGAGTACAGATTTTATACCCATTTAGTTATATTTTGGAAAGCATGTACCTATATTATTAAAAATGACCCATTATATATAGTTATAAACATTGAGAACAGCGGTTCTCAATCCATGGGTCACAACCCCTTTGAGAGTTGAACAACCCTTTCACAGGGGTTACCTAAGACCATTGGAAAACAAACTTTTGATTCATAACTAGCAAAATTAAAGGTTGGGGTCACCACAACATAAGGAACTGCATTAAACAATAGTGACATTAGGAAAGTTGAAAGCCACTGATTTAGAAGGATTAAAAACCTACTTATATATGACCCAAAAGCATGAAAAAATGAAAGACAGTTGCAGAATTCTCATAAATTAAACATTGATTGTCAGGATGTATTTTCAAACTTATATGAAGATCCCTACAGTATTGCACATCACGAGGAAGTTAAAAGATGGAACGGGTATGAAGGGCACAACAATGATCAATACAATCCATCTTATTTTCATTTAAGTGGGATGAAGGAAGTAGGAATTATTGTCATGTTAGCTGCAGAAAAATTATTTGTTAAGTAGGAACTTTGCTGGGTTAAAACTTATTAAAAAAGTTTACATACATGAAATCATGTGATGATGTAAGACATTGCAATAATAATACTATAAAATGTTTAATTTATATTGGATAAAGCTATAAGAAAAGGTGAATAATCACTTGTATGTAGTTTCATTTTATATTAGAGAAAAAAGATAAGAAAAAAAAAGAATTAAAGTTTTTACCTCTGAAGAAATTATTGGTTGCTTGAAAAGTTCTTTATCAAGTGGTGTATAAGTAGAAAATTATTATTATTTTTTTTGAAAATTAGATCTCGTAAAAGCAATTGGTCAAGGCTTAACACTAATTTCTGAAATGGGCGTAATAGGTTTGGAGAATGGTATTACAAGTTTTTTTTAGAAAATTGGACAGTAGAGTTCAACAGTCAGAAACTCAGCTTGATAATATGATGTTTAACTGGTGTCATTTTTAATTAAAAATCCTGGGAGTAGCTCTCAATTAGCCTTCTATACTGATCCATCCAAAATCACAACTGTTTCAACTTATGTTACTTTGAAATGTTTTTCAAAGACTTGATTATGATTATAGAAGCTTTCACACAAAACAATATGGGGTTGAATGCTTTAACAAAACAACTTTTCAAGTAGTAAATGCAGATCATGTTATAAGATATATATTATGATTCTGAAAGTTTGCAAAATTCTAGTATGTGATGCATCATTTGCCAATAATGCCTTATAAGAATGACAATGGAAACAATAATATGACTCGTATTCTTCTCAAAAGTTACTTGGTTTGAATATTTTTTGTGCTCATTATTTAATTTTCAAACTGATTACAAACTATTACTACATTATTTTAACCACATTAAGAAATCCCTTTAACATACACCCACATGGTGAGGTCGGCTAACTTTCTAACTGTGTTTAAAATTTGAAGTGTAAATGACTTTTTGTGTTCTATTTTTGTAGTCCAATTGCCTACTCATGACCTCTACTGATAATTCTGCCAATATGATTGACTTAGAGCAAATATATTGTTCTCCAGATGAGATATCTTAATTTTCAAAAATTGCTAAATGAATTTGTATTGATTGCTTTATTGAATTTTTATCTTTTTAGACAAAAATGAACTATCATTTGATATATCAGACACAATATGGAATATTTGCGTAGTTATTCCATTTAAAGAGTCTCTAGTAAAGTGATAATTTATTTCATGGGCATGCAAGAATTCAAATAGCAGTTGAGAAATAAATGCCCAACTGACTAAAATATCCCAACTAAAAAATCACTTATTTGTCCAAAAGTAAGACGACCTAGAATCCATATAGATTGTTCAGATCTTAGGCATGATTAATGTTTTAATTACCACTGGTACAATCTGTAAATGACTTGAGATGATTACTGCCTCTTCCCATTTTGAATTTACTGAAACTTTACAAAAGTTTTGATGCACACAGCCTATCAAAACAATTGTGCCAGATAATAGAAAAAGATTTTTGCCTTAGAGTTTTTTTTTATTCAAACAATAATTGAAAGCATATCTTTTTATAATCAAAAGTCAATCAGAGTGCATGCTGCTAGTAACTAAATATGAAATTTAGTAAAAATTACTTCAGGTAGTTGATACAATGCTACTTGGTTTTTCCATGTCCTAATGAGATTATAAGTAAATTAGTAAAAAAAAGGGTGTTCTAAATGTTGAATTTTGTATAGGTACTATGAACTTAAATTGATTTTAAACAAATGGAATTTAAAAAGTATCTGGTATTATAAAATGATAAGTGTTCATCAACAATAATTACTGTACACCATGACAAATCAAATGAAAATTGATTCTAGAAATAAGGGAGCCAATTCAAACAAAAAAAATATAGATGTCAGCAGAATCAGACCATAATATCTAGATGATTATTACTAGAAAATACTGCTAAAAATAACATCACAGAGAAGGAATGTTGTTTTTGGCTATATATTTTCTAATAAATGAAATAACTTGAATAAAATGATTAATAATAGTATAACCAATCATTTATCAACTAACTATTTACTTCAAAGATATGATTGGAACCAGTCAGAAAAACAACTATGAATTATCAATATCATGTACAAATTCCTCTATGGTTCAAATAACAAATATCGGTATTACCTGTTGATAAAGGGGCTCATCTACCTGCTAGAGCTGTGATCTAGTGTTTGAGTAAATTCTTTTCAAGAGATTTAGAATTTTTCTCTTAGTAATCAATCTAATTAATCATCCATCATTAAATATTCAACTACCTGTTTACATTAAAGGATACAACAAAGATAAAAAGTGCTCAAATGCTCTGAATCAGCAGTTATAAAACTTAATGAGAATTGTCTTCATCTTTACTATTTTATGAGAGATAGTTGATGTGGTCTTTCCCTGCAGTGAGGTATTTATTGTAAAAGCTATATTTTTAACCTGTGACATTTCTTATATTGATTTGTGGTGTCTAGTTGAAGCTGGAAGCTGAGCTACAATCCCAATGGCTAATATCTTTGTGAACTTGATTTACCATAATAGTCAAATCTCAATTGATAATCAGCTATTTAGTAGTTAGATTAGAATCTTGTACCAGAGATTGCAATTGTCTATTTGCTAATAGTATTGATGATTATTTTCTGTTAGACATCAATTCACTATAAAACAAGAATGAATATGTAACTTAAACTTGTGATAACACTATTTAATAAACACTATAATAAAATGAATATATATGGCATTTGTTATTTGTACACATAATACCTGATCATGAATATATTTTGAGATAAAATGATTAGATATAGAACAAGTTTAATAAATCATTTCCAAAATATTTTATATTTTTAAAAAAAATTCTGCATAATGTTAAGTATTAGTAAGAACTAAAAGTTGTACTCAGAAATTATTTTATTTTTTAGCATATGTCATGATGAAGGATTGAAATCATTAGTTTGGTAAATATAAAACTTAAGTTGAGTGCAGTCAATTTAAGCTTTTTTTTTTTTCAATGTATAATCCAACACTATAATATTTAGTTCTCATAATATTTAGCATCTAAATCATATTGAGATTATGGAAATTTGAAATTGCATTTAGTAAAGTAGAAATTCAAATACTGTTTGAAGAAAATAAATAAAATAGCTAACATTAATAAAAATGATTATAGTTTTATATAATATATAAAACCATTGGCTATTGAAATTATTTATTGTATTAAATCCAAGAATAATTGTTTTCATTGTATTTTAGAGTTAGCTACTGTAGGTTTTTCTAGTCAATGGATATCAGATATATAGTGTTATAATGATCGAATAGATATATTTGGTGTCCTGATTTTCCAAGTTTATACAGTAGATAGCTGTTCAGAAGAATGAAGAGAACTACTCTTGAAAGTGTAAGAGCAAGCTGGAAAGTTGATGTGATATTGGTATAATATAAAGCATTTAGAAGATCAAAACATTGTAGTAAACCTTAACGGGGGAATATTATAAACTCTAATAAGTTTTTTCTTAAAATCATTAAAGATGTGGAAACATCAGATACAGAAATCTAGACTAATTAATTGCAAAAAAAAATAAATAAATCAAAAATTGAGTACGAGATTAAATTCAATTGTAAATAGTAACTAAGAATATTTCAACCTATTTTCCTTATATCTGCTTCTGAAGAGAGGTATCTAACAAAATAATACGCTTTTTTTATAGATTAGACAACTTCCATATTTCTCTTTTTTATTTCATAAATAATTTCATATAAATAAAGATACGTCATCATCTCATATATATCTTTATTACATGAGTATTTATGTAGAGCAAATTATCTCATTTTTATTTTCAAGCGTCAATTTAATCCAATCCCAACTTTTACACGTAATGATTATTACTAATCATTTACTAAACTAGAGATTTTCTCTAGCACAGATATAAACTTTAATCCAAGTTAAAGATTAATATATCTGATTTTCAGCACAACAAACACGTGGCTATTTACATTTCTCTTTATCCCATGCGTAATATTTTTTTTTTTTTTTTTATAGATTAGACAACTTCCATATTTCTCCATTCTTTTTTATTTCATAAATAATTTCATATAAATAAAGATACAGTAAAAAACAAATAACCCCCAAGAGCTTACAGCAAAAACACCAATGAAACCTACCTACTACCCAACTTTTAAAGAAGCAACGTTATCACTCAAAAAGAAGATAAATTAGAGTAACCATTGTCTGTCCTAATGCTTGTTCTGATCTAAATAATGTCGCAAGAGATCAACATTTGTAATAGCTTGCATTCAAATCTCGTCAAATTAAATGATTGGTGGATAAAAATGTTCACTGAAAACACTGTCACATGTTTTTATTTCCAGATGTTAAAAATTTAATAAGGTTAATCAATACTAAGGAACAGCTTAACACTAGATTTTTTTCCCCTCTCATTTGCCTTGGTTGAATACTTTAATAAAGAACCTGTGTGGTTTAGTACAATAGTAGATTGTCAGACTTGAAAGCTAAAAATCCATAATTGATGCTTCTAGTTCTAATTATTATATGGATCAAATCTTTCAAATTAGATTTTATAAAATGACAATAAGGATTTAAAAGTATAATGACACAAAACTATGTAGTGATATTGCAACACCTAGCAAAAGATTTTGACATTTGTCAAAAATAGCTAACTTTCCTGATATAATTGACCTTGAGACTATTATAAAGTTGTTTCTAAATATCAAAACTGCAGATAATAGTTTTCTTATTGAAAAGATGTGAAACTAGAGTATCATGTTTGGTTATCATTATTTTCGGAGGAAGGAATTGCTTTTGTTTTAACTATAGTAGAGTTCATATGTTCTAATTGTAAATGGGTAAATGCAGTAGGTTTGATAAAATTAATCGTTCTCTCAAAATGTGATTAAAGATTGACTAAAATTTTCAATACACAGCTTTAAACACCCATTGTTCTATGAGTAGAAATAGTTATTAAGCATCAAACATCCATAGAATTGGATTTTCCAGATTATTTGTTTACAGGAGTATCAATATTTTGTTTCAAAGTCTCAAAAGAAATATATCTAATTTAATCCCTGCAAATAGTAAAAATATTTTTTGAAGTTACATTTCTATCATTACTTTTAATAAATTGGATGATCATTGTTATTAATCTTATATAATCATAATGATATATTTCAGAAGACCATGAACTAGTACACTGTTCAGTCTAGTAAGAATAGACCAAAACAATATTTTATTCTATATGCTGTAATTAAAGCATTAATAAGATTGATAAAACTGGACTTTCTAAAGCACGCTGAATGTCTCATCTTCAGTAAATGATTTTTTAAATAGCTGCAGTATTGTATTAATTAAAATAAGTCATCCACTATAAATAAAATTAATAATATAATAGTTTTATTAGTTGGAGGTTCATAAGAAATCTGAGTGCTGGAAATAATCAGCTGAGCTATAATTCATGAACTTTGAATTCCTGAGTTTGTCACTTTACCATTGCAACTAAACCATGCATGGAAATTGTCCATTAAAGCAACAGATGCTGATTTTCCTAAATTTATACACTACCTTATTTCAATCTATTAGTGAATTATTCATGATTGATAAAATACAAACCAATTTATAAATCAATGATGTCGATATTCTCATTAGTGACTTCATCTATACATACAAAAATCTGACTTCAGTGTGGACTAATAATATATAAATTATAATATCTGATGCTTTTGTCTTTTATTGTAAGTGAAGAGTCTTATGAATGGCAGTAATTCTTTGTCTTTTTAATATATAGCACAACAAATCATTTAAATCTTTTATAATTAATTCATCCATTTAAATAAAATATAATAAGGATGAAGCAGCTAAAAAATTCATGTAAACATATTACAAATACCTGTCTCATCCAATGTTTGACTATATGATTAATCTTACATGCCTAATATTTCCTTGATTTGAGAGAAAACTGGTAATATTTTTTTATTTCTGGTTTATCTCCATTTTTTATTTCCAACTCAACATCATTTAATTCAACTTATAATATTCACTGTAGAATCATATATATTTGAATAATCAATGATTACCAGATGGGATATATTTGATTTCCATCATCAGATCAGTTAGACCAGTTTCTGGCTTTTGATTTTATCAGAGGATTTGGGATTTAAAGCTGGAACCAATGCAGTTATGTATTTGGAAATATCTTTAACTATAATTGTTTACTAACAAACTAATAGCTGAAATTTTAAAAAAGCACAAGTTTTTATCCCAAGCCTATCTGATTGAACACAATGTAAATTTGTCAACAAGAATTTTTATTTGTACTGAAATATCATAGTGTATATGTATTAACATTCTTAGAGATATTAAAAGATATGTTCAGGTATAATATAGCTGAGATTATTAAATTATATAATTATTAAGCAGGTATCAAATTTATATAACTTCAGACAAATTGATGAGTGTTAAAAACCTTAATTTTTTTTTTAATTTCAGGCTATTAACTTGATAGTAAATAAAAAAAAGAATTAAGGATGTGTTCTAATAAAGTTTTGAATTCCAAGTCTTCATAGATAAAGCAAAAACCAGAAACAAAATTAGATCAAATATGCCCTCCTATCCAGTTTCCACTGACTACTGAAGCTTATAACAGGTGATATGGAGTAAGGAGAAAAATTGCTTATTTTCTTTATTTAAATATAAATTAATACATTGTACAGGCTTAAACCTGCATTTGTATATGTAATATATGTGGGATTCGAACTCAGACTTTCACATGACCCACTACTGTCAGTGCCATCTCATATTGCTGACCCACCTGATCACACACATGTTGAAAAGATAAATAATCACCAATATACATATTTCATGCTAAACCAGCAATCATCAGTTGGTCCATAATGTTTGCATAGGACAACATCAATATTTTTAATTATAAAACTCTACAGATATGAATAAAAAAATATCAAGAGATTCAAAATTAAAGAAATTATAAAGCTTATCTCACACTAATGGTTAGGCCTAATTCTTTTTCACTATATAAACAGCATACATACTTTGTGCTGATGTTGCCAGAATGCTTTTTATATTAGAATTCTAATTAACAGCTACTCATTTTTGAAAATTTTAGGTATGACTATTAGACTAAAATCTTATGTGATCATGTTCTAAGGATATCAATCCAATGATATTTCTATGCTTTCTGATGCTTTACTATTATAGGCAAAAGAACAATGCCTATTACTATTATGATTCAGAATGCTCCTACATAAACGAAAAATTATTACTGACTTCAAATCTGCTTTCAATTTCATTAATTGAATCTAATTATATGTGTTAAAGTTTCATACTTAATGCAAGTCATTCACATCTATGTAATTAATAAAAATATCCTTCGGGAATCCCTGTTTACCACAATTTTCTTTACAATATATAACAACCATTGATTGAAAAGAAATAAATTGTTTGTAGTCTACATTCAGAAGGTTTAAGTCTTCATAACAGCATATGTATAATATAATCATTATATTCCAAGATATCTTTAATGTACAAGTCATTATAAATATCTTGCATAAATTCCAATTTTTTACTTACTCTCTAATATGGCCTAATTAATTAGTAAAATTGTGATGGACAAATTGAAGAGTTTTTTAAAATATTTTTTCCTAGTTTTAGGAAATGATAAGATAAATGCAAAATAGAAAAAAAAAAAATCCAATCCAAAGTTAAATACTTTGGACAAATTATTAAATATATAAACAATAAATAAAAGCAAGTGTAAAATTATAAACTTGGATGGAATCCATTTTAAAAAATGTTAAGAAAAACTACAACCAGATGCTTAATTTTTTATCAGTTCTTACATATGGATTTACATTTGGACAATTAAATTAAAAGCAGTCAAGAGATTGCAAACTACGTGGCAAAGAATGGAAAAATATCTATTAAGATTAAAAGAATGGATTGAGAATAAATAAAAATAAATACTGGAAAGCATTAAATGAAACGGAAAAAGATAGATGGACAATCATAAGATACCCCCCAAAAAGAAACAAATTTTATGTGAAGTAGATAAATAAAATGAAAGTTTTTGGAAGTATAATGGGAAAGAAAAAACCATGGATGTGTGATTAAAAATGAAGATATTTTTAAAATAGTTAATTCTAGGTTTTTAGCATCTATCCATAAATATCAAAGCATTCTGAAAGAGTTGATATCTTACATAACGTATTAATCAATTACATGTTTGCCACAGTTTACAAGATTTCATTTTCTTTTGACAATATTTAGATACTAATTTATGGACTGATGATATTTGGCTTGGCTAGATGTAAATATGAGCTTACTTTATTTTCCAATAAAACCGGACTTTATCATTGACATTTTAATTTCCATGTAAGCACCCTAATTGATACTTCATAATGACTTTCGCACGCACACATTGAGAATGAAAACCAAAAGTAATTGAAATTTTATATATACTCATTTTTGGAAAATATATTTTAAAAAAATTACTCGTTTTTTTTATGTCTGTGTTAAACGTCTTGTACATTATTGCAAATTTTTCATAAACATTCTTCATAATTGTCGGTTCTACTCATTAATCTATGTAATCTCCAATAATTTAATCTTTTAAAAACTACCGTCAAAGAATACATTTCAAATTTTGAAACACATTCATTAGCTTCTTAAAATTTTCGATTTATTCATCGGCAAAGTTGGCATGCTAACTATTCATCAGTTTGTTGAGTCATTAGAACATTATTTTGTTGCTTCTTTCTGAATGTTTCAATAATATCTTGATATTCATCCACCATCTGCTCTTGTTCGAATTTATGTCCTCGAATTTGCTGTATTTAACGTTTTAAAATAAATAATAATTAAACTCGAATCGTTTTTATTTTTGATTATTCTTTGAAAATTAGATTGTCTAATTGCAAGATGTTTAATAAAAAACTATTTTAAGGATATAAAAAACTTATGAAAGTTAATAATGCAATTCAGAAATTAAGATAATAGAATAATTTTTTTTTAAAAATGTTATGGCATATTATAATTATTGTTCGTTACTCTCAATCTTTGTTCGGCAGAGATTTAGTTTACTACTGAAATAAAATTATCGCTTCTTTTAGCAACTTAAAATTGTTTTTTTTATTAAAACTTTTATAAAGATATTTAGTATTTGTAATTTCGTAAACTCCGCCCATTTTGTAAAAAGAAAACAAATTGATAATAACATTACAAAATGCAATTATTATAAATTTTTGTTTTTGCTGATATTGACTTTTAAGATATTATCCAACAAGCAGAATTTAATATCTACGAAAATATGGAAACATAGTTACCTAAGTGACAATAATAATCAGTTAGTATTTGTTACTACAATTAATTACCTTAATTAACTGAAGTTAAATTAATAATAAAATTCAAATATTTATTTAATTGCATAAAGTAGAACGTATATCTCTTTAATATTTTATTTAAAAAAAAAGTTATTTGAAGTTTATTATTTAAAAATATTTTTATTTTACATCATTTCTTCTGATAAGTTTATTTATCTTTTTTTTTTTTTTACAATTTGAAAAGTAATTTTAGTAATAAAAGTTCTTAGATTATTAATAAGTAATTTTATATTAATTTAGATTAGTATTGAATTGCCTTTTCTATCGACATGACTGAATTAAAATTATTGTCTTTAGTGGTAATTTTTTATCAGGTAGGTATCAAACACAAATGAAATGCAAATAGATGTTTCATATTTGTGTTTTTTTCGGTATCTTTTGTATTTGTAAGATACATACAGATATATTAAAATCCAAAAACGGTTTTGAATGGATGGTCAAAGGAAAAAAATTATTTAATTTTTCTTTTTGTCTCTCTCTCTCTTTATATATATACTGAAACCATGAAAAGGTCGGTTGCGACGATAATGTGTGGGAAGTGCTTCTACACCTAACTTAATTTGTACTTCGCAAAACATACAGATTTTATATATTTTCGCAAAAGTTAAAACTATTCTATACTTTAATAATAGATTGTAATTTAATACAGTAATAAATAAATTTCTTAAGGTTATTTAATAATATTTGTACTCTTAGTCGTATATTTTGATGGAAATATTTTGCAAATATAATGTTTCTTTCTATAAGAACTAATCAGGAGTAACTTAATTAATCTGTGTTTTAAAACTAAGACTAGCAATTTTAAATATAAAGTTGACTAATGATTTATCATAGGGTTATATAAAATAAAATAAATGCATAGATGTAAAGTTTGTTTATGAGTTTTAGGATACGACAATGTAAAAGGGATTTTATATACATCTTATTCAATACTTTTATATTTCAGATAGCATTAATATAATAATGATAATAATAATAATGTATTTAATCCAAATAGATTTTATGTGTGTGTAATCTAATATCTCAAATATGACTTTTACGTAGTAAATATGCAATGATGATGTTTCTTTAGTAACGACAAAAAAGAAATATTAAAAAATCAACCATTACTTTATTACACCCATATAAAATAAATGATAAAAACGAATAATAACATAAAAAAAATTACATAAAATGTTAATAAATATTAATATTTGTTTCCTAAATCTAATTTGAACTTGAAATATGGCAGTCAAGCATTGGTGGTCGAGAGGTCAGCCCAGCTGCCTTACAAGCAGTTGTCCCGGGTTAGCGGGTTCAATTTCCTGCCGATGCTGTGACATATGATAGAAAAAAAACTTGAAATATGACAGTGTTGTAGGGACAGTAATATTAAATGGGTATATGTTGCTTCTTATTTCCAAAATAATCCTCAATTCAAACAATGGAGGATAATCATCCTCATCATAATGATAAATGCTCTATGTGATTCTTAATTAGTATGTTTCACTAACTAATCAATTATTAATCAACTTCACAATAATGCTGGAGAAGTTTTCACTCTTAATTAAGAGAAGCAAGTGCAATTATTGCTTATCTTATCTAAATGATATTGACCACATTGGGCTTATTTATTTTATCTCAAGATCCTTTACTGGATTTATTCACAGGTGTAAATGTTAGGAGTAATACTCTACTAACAAAATATAACTAGATCATTAGGATGCCTTGTTATATACTATATAACAGTTGAAAAGTTAATACTAACATATGAGTGATGCATAAAATATTTCTTATGATCTACTCATCTAAATAAGAATGATTCGCTCCATTTATCTTTGAGATTGAATTTAAGAATCCATAAAACATATAATACTCTCAATATAGTACAGTTTTATATGAGTTTAATAATTACATAAATTTATACAGTCTAAAACCAAAGTAAATCCCATTCAGTATCACCAATAATAATGTTAAATTAAAATATCACCTGCACTTTAGCTTAGTAATATCTGAGGAAACTTTACTATATTAATAATAACATAACTAACTAAGAAAGAAGCAGTTATGAGAAAGTACATTAAATAACCCTCCAACAGTTATTACAATTTAAAATTGATCCCAATGAAATCTTGATACTTTAAAAATGTTCCAAAGTTTTTGGGAATTTACAAACATTTTTAAAATAACAGCATCAAAGATGATGTAAAGCATAATTAATTTCATTTTGTAATATAATCCTTTCAAGATTAATAATTTCATTTAGCATAAATGTTAATTCAAGGTAATCTATATTTAATAAGTTAATCCATTTTAAGATTGCTTATAATTTGATGTTTATCATATTTAATATTTGCTTTGATAATCCATAATTCAGGAGTGGCATTTAAATATTTAGGTTTCACAATCAATTGTTCATTTAATATTTAAATAGACAATCCATAACACATTTCTTTAAGAATTGAAAACAAATTCGGAGCTTATTACATGCAACAATTTAATTCATTTGAACATATAATTTTATCCAAAGAATTAGCATTCATTTATAAATCTTTAATCCATGGGACTAATAGTTAAACCACTAAACATCAGATGATCACTATTTCTTCTGATGTATCACTCAAGCAAATAGTTTATCATTCATAAATAGTGTGATTTCCATTAATTTTTGAGTTAAAGTTCAGCGTTTCTCCAAGCAACAAGTTTATGGAGGTATATTTGAGTTGAAAAATTATTATTTAAAGTTTTTCCTTACATAATTAAAGACGAGGTAAATTCACAATATTGAGAAATAGATGCATATTTTTTTGAAGTGAAGAAAACAAATATTTTAAAAAATAAACATCAGCAACTTATTTGAATTTCCTAAATAATTTTTCCAAGTCTATTATTTCCAATTGAGAAAGTCCAGCGATTTATTGTTGAAGTAGTGAGACAGCATTCCATAAGTCAATTCATCCATTTTTCCACTATCAGTTGTCAATAATAAATTAGATTTTTTGAAATAATAAATAAATTAATCAATGCTCGTTTCTGGTTTATTTATTGTTATTTATGTTTTTCTTAGTCTGATGAGAAGTCAGTTTTACTAGCAAAGGCAAAATTCTTAGCTGTTAGCCTAACCAATCATCATGTACATGAACCTGTTTAGGTCCTGACTACAAAAAATGTTTGTGAAGACTGTCTAGATTTTCTAAACTTCAGCTTTTATATCCTTTTGATCAGCTAATGTCTGATTCAATATATTTCCCATTATGCATTGGGGTTTCTTAGTTTTTCTGCGAAAAGAGGTCAAAATGATAGATGTTAAGATTTTTGCATCAACGTGGTAAAAACTTTATGAATGATATTAAAAAAATGAAGAAAAAATAATTGTAATTTCAGTTTTTCTCAGTCGTTTCATTTTTTACTTCCAGGTTTTAAAATAATATTATAAACGTTTATTTAAAAAAAAACTTTAATAGTTCTCAGATATTTATTTCAACTAAATTTAAATTAACCCTTTTAATAAATAATATTGTTTAATAAATATTTTAGCAAACTAAGCCACTTTTTGTTCAATCTAAATACATAAGCTTTCAGACACACGCACACAAAAAATAAAATGTACAAACTGTCTAACTATAATTGTTTTACTTTAAAATATTTTAGTGTTGTAATGTTAAATTTTTAATTCTATATTAAATTATTTGTTGTGGGTGCTCTGTTTATTTATTTGTACAATTCGACAGCTTTAATCCTTTATAATAATAATGTCAAAAATATAAGAGTAAGTATTTTAATACAAGCGTTGATCATATAACCTGCCTTGGGAAGCCATTCAAAAATGCTTTATAAAATTATATTTCCTCTTAAGTTTTAGTATGAGAGACTCTTTTATTCGATATTAATTATATTCTATGCTATACAACCACTGACAGAGATGAATATATTTGCTTAATAACTATAAAAATAAAATTTTTACAGTTTTTTTAATTATAATAGCCAATTCCCAGTGATACAAATGGAGTGTTATTATTATGTAAATATGTTTATGTGTAAATACATATAAAACACCACAACTTTAACTGATTACTGTCTACAAAATCCATTCAGAATCTCTCTACATACATTAAGAAATATTTAAAAAAATTACCCGAGTAATTTCAGTTTTTATTGAGCAGAGTTTTATAATACTTTCCAATTAAAAATATCTAAATATAGTTTAGCTATAGAACAAAAAGTTCTGATTTCACTTGGGAATAATTTTTCAACTATAAGAAATATTTCCAGTTCCCTTCTACATTTGTATCCAGGTTATAAGTGTGCTGATCTATCATGATAAATCACAAATTTTTGGGGGTATTTGTATTTACATGTGTTTTTGTGTTTGTATTTATTTTCTTAGAAAATAATTTCCAATATTTTATTGTTAAACGAATTTTTTTTTTTTTAATTCTCGATAATAATAATCAATTTATTTATAAAATCTAATCATCACAAATGTTATAAAACCATTAAATTAAAAATAATAAAATGATAGACAAAATTATTTTCTCTTTCTGGTTCTCACACTGCTTCCACACAGAAGCACGTGAAGTAGATTTGATAATATTGTTCTCTGAAATATACTATCTACGAGCTATGCCACTTGCTTCACTAATTTAGTATTAACAAAGTAATGAACTCATTTATAAGGAAATTATCTTAAAATTAAAAAAAAACCGCTCAAGCACAAAATAAGAGAGTTGTAGTTAATGAATTTTCGAATCCACCACTCTACCATTACAGTAAATCATGCACCCTAAATTGCTAGAAAAAGTTATCTTAACATGCTAACTGCCAGTTGTATAATCATAAATCTTCATCAGTTATGTGTAATCTTATTTTTAATATTCATATATTGAAATTGTTGAAAAAAAAATGCATTTTTGCATTTAATTTGCCACGTCACAGATATCAGACAATATAATAATAATTATTATTTCTGTCTTGTTTGAAATGTAATAAATATTACTGATCATATTTCCTTGGAAATTAAAAAAATAAATCATTCTATTATTTTTTTTTTTTTTTGGTAACACGTAAAGATTTAAGGAATAAAGGCATCTAATATTACTTTGTGATGGCAAATGGAGAATAAAATAATTTTTTTTCTTTAAAAAATATACTTTATATAATTTATATTTTAATAAATAAATCCAATAAAGGTTATTCTATAATGAATACTGTATTTTTAATATGTAAAAGCTTATTTTTTTCAATACTTCCTATACCTTTTTTATCTCATAAAGAATTTGAAGATGGTTCAAACTTAGTTGAGATCTTTAAGCAAGCAATTGATACTCTACTAGCTGATACAAAATAAATCAGAAACTGACCAATAAATTTTCAACTAAGATAAGACAAAATATGATGGAAAGAAGAAATATGAAAGTATTTAAAAGTAGTTCATTCTGTAAAATGATATAAAAAAGACTTAAATAATGAAAAATATATATATATAACTGTGAATTAGCAAGGAAAGTTAGAGAAGAGAATAAATGTTTTGAAAATATAAAACACCATTTTAGTTTTGAAAGAAAAGTTATTTCATCCATAAGAAGAAAAAATAGAACCAATGTTTTAAAAAAAGGAATAATATTATAAAATATATAGAATAATTCTACAAATAATTATATAGTTATAAAATACACTAAATACAACCAGTACTCAGCTTTATATTAAGATAGTCAATCTTCATACTTTAATCAACAGGCTTCAAAAGTCTGAGTTCGAATCCTGCATATATTACATATATAAATGCAGGTTAAGCCTATACAATGTATTAATTTATACAAATAGTGTGTAAAAGGTCTGCACATTCCTCGCACATGTATGTATAAATGGATTATTCTCCTGTACATGAGGGGTCAGAATGACTAATATGTCAACATGGGTAGGATGACAACCTTGGCACTAACAAGGGCTTTGAATGCTCCATCATCAGATTTTCAATGAAACAGAAGGTGGAAGAGTTATGAGTTGGAATAGTTTGAAGCGTATCCATTAACGTATGAAGATTGGCTATCTTAATATAAAGCTGAGCACTGATTGTATATATGTGTGAGGATAGTAATCTAGACCAACTGATGATTGCTGATTTAGCATGAAATATGTATATTGATTATTTATTCTTTCAACATGTGTGTGATCAAGTGGGTCAGCAATATGAGATGGCACTGAGAGTAGTGGGTCGTGTGAAAGTCTGAGTTCGAATCCCGCATCTACTACATATATAAATCCAGGTTTAAGCCTGTACAATGTATTAAAATGCACTAAAAAAAACAAATTAACCGCTGCAATACTATATCTTTTGAATTATTAAGCATTTAAAATGAAGAGATGAGACATGAAATTATATGTTTGAAAAAGGGGGAAATTCTAAGAAATAATGGAATTATTATTAATATCTTAGAAGTAGGTGAAGAAATTGGAAAATTATTGATAAAACTATATAGCAAATGATAAGAAATATTGATATTTAAGAAAAGTGATAAAGATAATATTAGAAATTGCAAACCTATAAGTCCTCTATACAAAATACCACATAATTGCAATTTATCTACGAACTTTGAATTCAAACTAACCAAAAGAACAAGTTGGATTGAAAAGTGGTTTTAGCACAGAAGATTACATCCAATTTTTGAGAGAAATTATAGAAAGAACCAATAAATATGAAGTTATGTTTTGAATTTATAGATTATGAAAAGGCATTTATTTCTAGAATAATTTTCAGTGATTGAAATCTTGAACTTTAATGATCAAGATATAGATCCAGAATAATGTCATATTTTTAAAAGTATTTATTACAATATATCAACAGTGATTAGATTCTATGATGATACTAAGAAAATTAATCATGATAGAAGGTATATCAGGGTGATTTCATATCTCTGAAACATTTTACAGCAATTTTATAATTCTAGGAATCAAATTGGAAACTAAGAAAATGAAAATACCTGGTGATTAATTAAGTAATCTAGATTTTTCAGCTAATGTAAATTGTTTTTTGCAAAAAAAGTTCTTCAGAACTTCAGGAAATATTGCACGAGTTATCAGATAAAAGTAAAAATGTAAGACTTAGTGGCAGCTCAATAATACAACTATCATTTAATAAATTACATAACTATTAAATAAATACAACTAATTAAACTTTTTTTAAAAAAATATATTTTAAGTGACACTTGGAAGTCTATTTAAAGAGCAGTGCAGAAATGTCATACTCGGTGAATTTCAACAAGTTACACAGAAATTTGTTCGCTTTTATCAAGATTTGTTTACTTATATCATTGTACATAACTAACACCATTGGAGCTGCTTCCTGCAGTAGCATCAATAGTCAGTTAAGCATAGTATGTTTATTTTGGTTTCTCTTCAGAGTGAATACATTTTTAATGTTTTCATTTAGGATGAGCAATAAAATATTGTTTTTTTCCCTTGTAAATAACATTTATAAATTAACATTATAAATATTTATTACAGAAAAATGTAACAAAATAAAATATTACTTTAAATACTTATTACAATGGTTATTAGTGTTGAATATATATAAAAAAGTATATTTTGTCAGTTGTCATTACATAGAAAAAATTGAAATAAAATATAAAGGCTGATCTACTCCAGATATTATTGGACAAACAGCAGTTAGTAAAAATAAATAATACATTAGATCTTTTAACAACGATTGGTATGAAAAAATAAAACGGCTGTATGGTTGCAAAATTAGAAATGCTCCATTTTGTTTTCTTTGCTTACTGTTTGGTGACAGTACTATGACAATACTGTAATAAAGTACTCCTGATTTATGAACCATCACTGATAGGATTAAAAATAAATACTAAAATAATGTTTAATAGTTTTTCTCAGAAGAAAATAAAAACTGATAATCATAAATTGAAAGATGCTAATAATAAAAATTACCTTGGCCTGATAGAAACATAATGAATGAGATTAATCATAAAATTAAACTGGGATGGAGTACTTTTAATAGTAGTAACTTCATATTAAAAGGAAATATCTACAATGTATATATTTTTAAAAAGGAAATTTTATTAGATGTGTTTTATTAGTTCTTTCTTATGGATCTGTGATTTGGATACTTAACAGAAAAGCAGTGCACATAATTCAGACAACTCAA
Source organism: Epiperipatus broadwayi (assembly GCA_028023455.1). Taxonomy (NCBI): domain Eukaryota; kingdom Metazoa; phylum Onychophora; class Udeonychophora; order Euonychophora; family Peripatidae; genus Epiperipatus; species Epiperipatus broadwayi. The sequence continues at coordinate 9,314,328 of JAQFVV010012410.1, read as the reverse complement.
AATATAGAAAAGTGTATATTCAGATCAACAAGAAGGGATTAAAAGTGAAATACTTGGGTGAGAAAACAAACAGATATTATTGACATCATTAAAAGAATTAAGATTTAAAATGGAGGTAGGCTGGACAAGTTGATAAAAATAAGTAATAGATGGGCAATTGAAGTTTTAAACTAGATCCCAAAAGATTAAAAAAAAAACCTATAAAGAGACTAAATGTGATATGGAAAAAATAAAAAAAGGTTGATGTGATGAGAAGACAAATTATGGAACAGAAAATCTGGATTAAACATGAAGAGATAGATCTTCATCTTGCAATGGATCGATGGTAGTTAAAAATGATGGTATGATATGTAGCAATGAAAAAAATATTAATATTATTACATACTTACAGCCACATGGTAATGGTAAGAAAAGTATAGCTGCTTTAACCTAAACTAAAAATAAAGGTAGAGGGGGTTCGAATCTCACCTACTCCAGACTACTACCAAGCAACTTATTCCCTAAACTTCACTAGTGTGAATTCTTTAATGTATGTCCAGTGATCAGAGAGATGAGATCCAAAAGGTGAATTTTAACAGCTAACAATCAGGTTTATATATAATACCACAGACAAGACTAATATGGTTATAATAATAGTGAATAAAAGTTTATTATTTACATTCATAAAACAATTTAAAGAATAGATAAATGTGTTACCAAGTTATTTCTCTTGCAGCAGCATACATAGATAGATCAGGAAGATCTAATAATTTACATAAACAATCGATTTGTGACTACAAAAGCAATAATATGCAGAGCCAACCACAGAGTGCTTTCCTTTGAAAGAGAGAGACAGTGATATATCTATAACTCAAGGGTGAAATTGCGAAGTATAGATAATTGGTTAGACTAGTTAAATAGAATTTAGGCCATGTTTAAGTATAGCCTGGCTTTAACTCCTAAAATTAATAAGAACCCCCCCCCACCTCCATGGACATTTCTCACTCTCGATACTCAGATACATTTCAATCATATGAAGGTAAGGTTTAAGATATAATGAAAAATAAACTATCGTGGTCCTTGATGATTCAATTTGTAAGTTCAAAAAGTGAGTCTCGGAGCACAATGGCTTTGTTCAAGGCAAACTTAAGGCTGGATAGTACTCCCGCTGTAAAACATAGTTAGAGAAATGGAACTCAGGAAGAGTGTCTAGTAATAAGTTTGAAGATTGCACGATTAATAAACTATTAACAATGGCAATCCTGAAGAAGCATTAGCTCATGAAACAACGATGACATAAGTGCGGAGACACCCACGAATCACCGAGTAGCACAACATAATAGAGAAAGCAGTTAAAGAACCGTTAAACTTAAAAACTTTAATTAAAAATATAGATAAATAATATTTCAAAATTTTACGAAACTGAGAAAATATCCGTTATTAAAATAATTATTACTTTTCCTTTTAACTAATATTAAATATACGAAAGATAGAAATATGAATTAATAATTAATCATTATTTAACTAGTACACCCACGGAGTTATTAAGTATTCAAGACTTTTTAATTTATATACAATAGTACATTTAATTAACTTACGTTCTCTACAAACACACACATATATATATATTCCAGGTTGACTTAGAGAGCATATAAGGCAGGTTTGGATCTTTTGTTTAAATTACAAAATAAAACATTTAGCAGGTACAATCACCTATATTTTATTTCTAATGATAATAAAAAAACACATTATTTTCAAAAGACAGTTGTGCTTTCTGCGTTTTTGCTTTTTTAAAAAAATACTTTAATACGGTAGGAGAGAATTGTAAGGAGTGATTTTCTTTTTATTCAAAGAAATTTGGTATAAAATTTAAATATTCCTGTATTCATAATAATAGATCAAACAAATAAGGAAACAATTATACCGATTAAAATTTATTTCTCCATTCCAGTTCTTCCTATAGATTATATATAGAAATAGATAGATATATCACAGGCAATAAGAAATCACTTGTTTCTTTTTTAACAAAATAAATAAATAAAAGTAAGTATATATTTCTAAGTATGAAGGCGATTGACTAAAATGACACTTTACGTGTACAACAGAGAAATTAAAAAAAAAAAAAACGCCATTATACATACAAATGTGACATAATGAAAATATTATTTAAAATATTAAAATTATGAGTCAAAAAACTATGATTTAAAAATCTAAAATGAAATAAATTCAATTTGCAAGTTAAATGAAAGTGAAAAGACAAGTGAAAGTCCAAATTAGTGGTAACTAGAGGTGTGTGGCGAGATACATGTTGATACAGCAGGGTATTGATGATCCATTGTCAGTAAGTCTCTAAATTTCCAGGTTTATAGCACGTAGCAGGCATCGGTCAGCAATTCTCCCACGTTCTCTAGCTGGCTACATTATTCCGACTCTGACCCAAGGATAGATGGGAGATTCAAAAATTTTTCAGATAAGTAAAACACCAACGGATGACAGTTCAAGGTATGATGTAGCAGAGGCTTTGTGGCGATGTTCGGTAAGATTTTTCCGCAAAGATTTTCTTCAACTAATTTTGTTTGTTTTAAACATAAGATATATTTAACAAGAGTTTCAGCAAAGGTAAGAGAGTGAATAAAAGTAAAGTTCGTTATTTATACCCTTAATTGCTTTTCTACATTCCATTTACTAGTTAATAATGACCAATGCCTATTGTTTAGTTTCCCATGTTATCTTACATTTTAATTAATTTTTCTTTAATTGGTTTTCGCGTTTATCTATCAATACAATCTTTTTGGTATATACATTAAAATTATAATTTTGTCAAAACGCATTTTAACAAAACCAAACAAAATAACAGTTTAAACTTTCTATTTCTCTTTCATTGCCTTTTAAGCAATTTTAATCTACAACTACTTAATGTTATATAACTATTTGTGCCTTTGTCATCATTTAGTTTAAAACACATTCACTGTGGTTGGACTTAAGGTCTTTAACTAGTCCGCAGTGAATTGTGAAGGCAGCATATATATAACTATATATATATGCACAGCTTCAATACAGACAATTCTAATGAAGAAGTTTCCATTTATTTCCATTATTCATATATTTGTGTAGAGGAATAATAATTTTTATTTATAATTTCATACTCATATAAACACATTAATCAACAGTCAACATGGCATGAATATTCATGTCTTGATATCTCTACTCACCTAAAGGATGAAGGTTGTTTATAAAAGGCATGGATAATGTGAAAAGAGTATCTGACTCTGTACTAGTTGATGGTTCTGATATGGTAAAATTGAGATGAGGAATTCAATGTCAATCAAAAAATCTGCATTCTATATGTGTTACATATACACTTTTTATTATTGTTTATAAATGAAATATATTATTACAATTTGATTTACAAGTCAATTTTTCTGCACTTACAACTAATGATTATTATTAAACATTTATTGTACTAGAGATTATCTCTACAAGATATAACTTAATGTCTTGCTTTATATAAACATATAAAATAAAATGCTGGTTCAATACAATATTTTTTTTTTTTTTTCCTATGTCAAATGAGTTGATCGGGAAGCGAACCGGGCCAGCTGCTTGGAAGGCAGCTATGCTAACCACTAGGCCACCATTGCACGACTCAGACAAATTCTTTATCTTCCAGTCACTTTTTTTCAGATCTATTAATTCATATGTTTTAAGATCCTGTGCATAATTAGTTTGCTAATTTGAATGGTGGGAAATTAAAAGAAAAGAAAACAGCCAGATTAACTAAAATAAATATTTATTATACAATAATAAAATTTACTATTTACTTAATAAGATAAATGATGAAATCATAAAAAAATAATAATTACAATAACTACTTAACTTTAGATGGTAATGATATAAAATGAAAAAAAACATAATTAAGTAATTAGAATTTTTACAGTTTTTTGATAATCAACTCTTTCAAAGTACTTTTTGTTGAAAGTTTTTTATTGAGCTCAAATTTTCTGGTTTTCTATTGCTTCTTTATTTTGTTAATTTTGGAATTATAGAGTTTATTTCTGTAGATTTAGTTTTCTTTATATGCAATCAGGTCAAGATCCATTTGTGCATATATAAAAATCTTCTTAACAAGAGAATGCTTCCATTTGATAGATCTTCAGCAAACAAAATATATAATGCAGAGCAAACACTTCTTGGCAATGGCAGGTTAAGTAGGCATTTACATATCAAGCACTTAGTGAATTAACTGGGACTACATCATGTTCAGACTATTGAATGCATGCTTGGTAATTTCAACAATGCAACTTCAGTAAAACTTTGCAATACATAAAGTTATTCATGATACAAGTTATATGGCATTAATAGCCAGTTAACTCTAATATGACTATCAGAATAGCATCTTACTTTTCTGGAGCTTGACGTTCAGCATTCAGTGGTTACGACAAATATATTTCAAATAGACTATAAGCCTGAGTAAATATTAAAATTTTTAATGACCTTTTTATAAGAAAAACCTGACCATTGTCTGAGACCTATCTGCTCCCACTTTCCCTTATCTCATTTTTTTCATTAATATTATTAATTAAAGTCGGCAAACTACCTAATCTGATTAAATTTCAAAATTATAAAGTATTTAATCTGATTAGGCTTCTTTCAATAACAATTTTGTACAAAATTTTTACTTACTACTTTTATTATTTTCGAATAATTTTTTTTTTCATGTGTCATAGCATCGGCCGGGAAGCGAACCCGCTAACCCGGGACAACTGCTTGTAAAGCAGCTGTCGCTGACCTCTCGACCACCAATGCTTGACTATTTTCGAATAATTACAAGAATTGACAAAATAAAACCTTCATTAATTATTTTTCTTTTTTACCTTTTTTTTTTAATATTTCCTTCTGAGAAAATATTAGTAATCATTCTTTCAGTTGCTTCAAAACAATATTTTTTCTTTTTTTTTTTTACAAATGAAAGCGTTGGTGACATTGCGGTTACCATAGCTGCCTTCAAAGCAACTATCCCCGAACACAGTTGACATAGGAAAAAAAAGCTATTTTTCTAAAGAGAGGAAAAGTAGTTCTTAATTATTATCTCATTCAATTAAAACCTGAAAAAAATAAAAACTTTTTCTCCCAATTTAATTTGTCTAACTTCTTCTTCTTCTTTTTTTTTTTTTTTAAAAAAAAATCGAATAATTCTATTTTTATTATTATTTTGATTGTTCTTAAAAAATTATTGTTATAAACTAACTATATTTAGACATGTAGCTTGCACTTTAGAAAGAGCTACAGAGTTCCCTACTGGTTTAGAAATAAAATTCAATTCGAAAGTTTAATATTGATTAAACTTATTTCTATGGTAAACTTTACTATTATGACTTTTTTTGTACATAATTTGACAACTAGATAGTGGTTCAAATAGGGGAGCCATAAAGTCCAAAATCATAACTTCTGATCCTTGAGTAATCAAACTATACTAAATCATTTTTAATTTCCCAGAGAATGTACAACTTACATCATGAGATATATAACCAGGGACTCAGTTTGGATAGTTTTTTTTTTGTGAATGTCAGGAAAACTCTATTGAACATCCATTTGAATATATGATTATTTATTATTTTTCTGGGAATTTCTTAACCGCCAGCTATTTTGTAGAGAGTCCAGAATATTCTAACGACTGTTGCTTTACTATCAATTTATGTGGGGAGGCTATACAAAAGCCATGCCTGCAGTTCAACTGTTTCCTCCAGGAAAAGCTTAATTATACAAATATTTCTCATTTATAGTTAGCATACATTCTATAAATCTTACAGACTACACCTCCATCTTTTTAATTTCCTATTCATCTTCATTGTATGTTCTTTATTCATTTGTATTATTATTATTATTTATGACTTTAATAATTTTTAATGTGAAACAAGATTTTTCTTTTCTAAATTATCGCAACTGAATAAACAAGATTTTCCATAATATTACATATATTTTTATTCATATATGAACTTAATAATTCAACATATCCTGGATGTTTAAGGGAGTGAGGCCTCTCTTATCTATACTGGAATCAAGCTTTCTCTTCAAGTATGTCTTTTTATTAATCGTTTTTTTTATGTATCATAACATCGGCTGGGACGCGAACCCGCAACCCGTGCAACTGCCTGCAAGTGCAAGGTAGTCGCACTGACCTCTCGACCACCAATGCAAGACATCTTTTTATTAATCTTAGTGAATGGAATGACAAGAAAAGTTCTCTATCTGACTCAAAGTCACTACTAACAGTTTACCATTGGAGTGAATGTTTATTTTTTTCCCTTGAAGCTCTATTTTTTTCTCCTTTTTTTTGATCTTTATCATTTTTATTTTTAACTTTTCAATAATTCTGAAATCTATGGTTTTATACATTTTTGCTACATATTCACAATTAATTCCTTGGATTTCTACTTTTTCCATTGCTTCTATATTATAGAATTTATCATCTAGATTTGCATTTCATGGAAAATATTTTTGTTTTTAACAATACTTCATTCATATTTTTCAGCTACCTATTAATGCTTTATTGATCATCTTGAACCATTATTTACTTTATACCACCATGCTAGAATCCTATTTTTCTTTCTTGTTCCATTTTATTTTGCTTCATCTCTTGGTGTTTCCCTTCTGTTCTATTCTCATTCTGATGATAAACCCCCTTCTAATTCTTTTATAATCCTTTCCCTCAGTTGTTGATAAAATTTTTACTTTGATTTTTCAATTCTTCTAATATATATATATAATATATATATATATATGATTTACAACTCTTTTTAACATTTTGTTTTGATTTTTAAACATATTATCATTATTGTTTTGATGTCATTGTCTTTTTTTTAATTTGGACTTCCACTTGTTCTTTATCTTGTTCCTCACTGTGAATATTTTCTGTTTTTTTTTCTGAAGTCTACATTTTTGCTCTGAATCTATGACTGTTTATAATATTTTACTACTTTCATAATAACACAATTTCTTTAAAAAATATTTCTAATTTAACTTTATTATTCATTCATTTAACTGGTGTGATCAGCTATTCTTTCATTTTGTAGCCCTGTTATATTATCTGCCTGATTATTTTATTGTCCACCATTGCTGTTTTGCAACTACGTATGTTTTTTTCTCTACCAGTTTACTTACTTATATGTAAATCTAATTTTTATCTTTGCATATTTATATTTTCTCTTTTACTTTATTTAAAATCGACTATTATTATATTAAATCAACATCAATTATTATTTTAACTGTTAGACTCTTCTATAATCTCACTCTGGAAGATAATAGTCACACAAGAAACAACACACACTTGGTGAGCCAAATATAATCTCACTTACATTTAAAGTTAATCTGACCAAAACTGGTCTGAAAATTTTACTGACTGTTATATATGGCAAGGGAAATATAATTTAATATAGTTTATAAAATTATACTAATAGACCAGATACTAATTATGCAAATGTCATAGATCACAGCTACATTTCAAGACCATTAACTGACACTTATTTTACTAAAAAGGAAATTTTTCATGATCATATACATTTACATTTGATTTAAATCTAGGCAATATCCTGAGTAATGGGAATATTCATGGGAGGGGTTTGAACATCCTTCAGTACTATTGCCATGCAATCATGACTAACTCTGTTGAGTAAGAATCGTCTCATTGGATATCATATACTAATTCTTTTAAAATAAATGCTATATAAATAATATATTTACCCTATGGTAAAAAGGTTATTAATTTGAATGTGAAAAATTATGAGAAAAGAGAAAGGAGGCCAACTTAAGAAATAACAAAAACAAATGTTTATTATACAGCAATAAAATTCACTAGTTAACTAAAATTCTCTATGAACATTTAAACATGGTGTTTAGTTAACCTTTTTACTTATTAAGATAAATAATAAAATCATAACAAAAGTAAAAAAAAGTAATTATTATAATAACTATTTGACTTTAGAATGTAATGACATAAAATGAAAAAAAAACAGGCTTTTTTAATCTTATCAAGTTGTTTGGTGATCATCTCTTTGAAGGTTCTTTTTGTTAAAAGTCTTTTTTGATCTCAGCATTTTCTATTTTTCTATTAGTTCTTAATTTTGTCATTTTCTAATTACAAAGTTTATTCCTGTAGTTTTAGTTTTTTTTCCCCTTAACTTGTTTTACTCTCTATATGTAAACTCAGGTCAAAATCCATCCATGCATAAATGACATCCTTAACAAGAGAATGTAGTAGATCTTCAGTAAACAAAATATCTAGCACAGGGCAAACACTTCTCAATGGCAGATTAAGTTAGGTCTTTACATATTATCATATATATTACTTAAAATACTTCACTCATATACACTTTAATGCAAGTAATTTTCTTAACCTTCTTTATTTTCTTACAGTTTCGACTGTCCAGCAGTCTTCGTCAGAGCTTAATCCTCCTCACAGTTTTAACCTTAATTAAAATCTTTACATATTAGGCACTAGGTGCATTAACTGGAACTATACTCTGTCAAACTAAACAACCACACATGTAGTAAATTCAGCAATGCATATTCAGTAAAACTTTGCAGTACATAAGGCTATTCATTGTACAGAACATATCACATCAATAGTCTGCTGACATAAATATGACTGACAGAGTAGCAGTTATCTTTTCCAGATATTGGAAGTTTGTTAACCAATGGTCACAACAAATATATTTCAGATAGACTATAAGCCTGAGTGAAGGAAAATGAATACCAAAACAAATATATTAAAATTTTTAATGACTTGTTTTATAAGAAAAACCTGACCATTGTATAAGACATATTTGCCGTTTTAACTTATTTTATTTTAAAATTTTTTCATTTATAATATCAAGTAAAGCATGTAAACTATATAATTTGATGATATTTCAAATCTATAAAGTATTTAATCTGATTAAGCTTATTTACTGCTTTAATTATTTTGAATTTATTATATACTATTCAATAAAAATATTGCGTAATACTCGTTAACAAAACAAAAATGATTAAACCTTTTTTTTTTTTTTTTCAACTTAATTTGTCTAATTTTCCTTTCTTAAAAAATATAACTCTTTTATTTTTATTTCATTCATAAAAAAATATTGTTATAAACTAACTACATTTAACTACTTTCTGTCTTTAATTAATTCATGTAGCTCACATTTTAATGAAAACTGCAATATATATTTTAAGTTTTTTGGTTTTTATCAATGCAATGCTCATCTCAACTTTATCATGTTTCAGTCATCTATCGGCATAGAAGCTAATAACTCTATTTTGTCTGTAAAGTGAAAGTTGTCCATGGCATTTATACATAATGAGAGAGTAGTCTGATTTTTTGTGCTCATGGATTATTGTGATGTGATGAAGTTGAGATGAGAAGTGGCAAATAATAATAATAAAAAAAGCTTAAAATATATATCTATATTACAATAACTATTCATTTTTCCACAAGTGGTAAAGTGGATGGAAAGCAATTTCTATCTTGCATGATAATGGTATAATTAAAGTTATCAAATGATAAACATAAGCATGAGATTCAGATGTTATATTTCTAGTTCAATTTTGAAGAACAAAGATTATTCATAAAACACATCCATATTGAAGTGAAGATGGTCTGATTTGATGAAGATTGCTGAGATAAAAACAATAAAAAATTTGAATATATAAAATTCTGGATAATAATTATTTTTTAAACATATGTAAATTGCATTTAATATTGTCATCTTATTTGATACAAATCATTTACATTATTATTTATTACAAAGGTCCTAGCATTATCCAAAATTTGATTCAAAATTCCAGACTTTGAGGTTTTTTTGAAGTATAATACCACAAGAACAAACAAATAAAGATTGTGACATTTATATGTACTTCTTAATAATGTAGACATCTTATTTTATAAATAAAGAGTTTATTGCTTGGGAGTTTGTAAGAAGTTCCAACATCAGAGGTGATAGGACTGAGCACAACTCATGGATTTTGAGCTTCAGAGTCTACTACTCTTTCTCTGTATTAGACCACATAGGGTTATTCCAGTCACTAATGATATGATTATCTATTTATTGAGAATATATTTGGTGTATTGTAATTGAATATCTGCTTTAAATTAATATTACTATAATTCACTCAATTATCTTTAATTTACAATCTAGTTGACTTCTGAAATTATGGTCTTCATTGCTTCATTCTCTGAATAGAAACACAATAATGTTATGTTTTAATATTTATATTTCAATTTGTGGAACAAATGACAGCATATTTTAATAGTGAAAGTTCCAATGGTGCAGAGATAGTGGCTTTTCTGTATTATTATGATTTGGGTTTGAATATGGGCTGGGTAAAATTTTGAAATCATTTTCAGATTCTCAATTATAATTAATTATAATTAGCCAACCAATATTCATTGTAAATAGCTATCTAGATTTTGATAACTATGGAGTAAAATAAGAGTGGAAAATAGTTCAAATTCTCACTAATATCAATTAGCTAATCTTTCTCTTGTAATGAGCTATTTAAATGGTGCTTTACTCTTTTAAAATATTTATTAAAGTTTAAAATTCGTTTTTAGCTAAATTAAATCAATGGTTTTTTTTTTAATCGGTGCATCTGAACTGTCTCTACACCACTCTCAGGCAAAGTAGAAACAAGTTCTTATTCACTTGTAAAGACAAAAATAAATCAATAATGCAGTGGAATGTGATTAGCTAATTTAAAATAAATTTTACTTAACAAATGGGCTAAAATAAGTGGGCTACTATTTAGCAGTATTTATCTACTATTTACTATTATTTTTAATATATATTTTACTTAGAAAAGTTAAAAACTAATTTTATATAGTTGCTTTTTATTTAAAAGTTTAATTACAATTTTCAAAAAAAGTTTTATTTTTATTTTTTATAGGTTATTGGTAAGTTATGATGGATACCAGAGTATAATAGAAGAAATCTAAAATTTGAGTATTTTTCTAAATATTTATTATACTATGTTTTAAAAATGAATTTTTAATTGTTAAAATCACTTTTATTGTCTACTTTAATGCCACCTATTATTATCTTGAATTACCAATAGTTATTAGATGGAAGGGCAATTATCCATTTTTGGTTTTTGCCTTTATGAGTAATATCTTGAGATTCAAAATAGGATATCTTTGATTCATTTTTTAATATCAAAATTTTAACATGAAATTCAAAAAACTCTAAGCTTTCGAATTCAAACCAATTTTCTTGCATGAATTTGTCAAGTTTCAGATTTGAATCCAAAATCTTATTAACAAAGACAAAACCCAGAAAAGTATGTGAATGGAGAACTAAATTGCACACCAATGGAAAACATCGAAATCTCAAGATTATACTATATGGTACTAGAGCAGAAGAAAAAATGATTTCACTGATATAATAAGTTTTGAAAATCTAATGTTATTGCGTTTCTTTCTTTTTTTGCTTTTTTTTTTTTTTGTTTTTGTATTTGCGAAGAAAGCATTTTACAGTTATCACACATTTATTGTTAAAAATTTCTTCAGTATTTACAGCAATTCTTATATTTAGATAATGAATTTAAATACCTTTTATAGAATTTATTTATTTTGAGATATATGTTTTTAATTATTAGACTTTTAATAAACTTAATTGACTAGTGAATTCTTTATTTTTGTTGATGTTTTTAACTTCAAAATCTTAATTGTTCATTATGATGAAATCAGTTTATTCTAGACAATGCTGAACAAGCAGTTAAAAACTTAACAATCCATTTAAATAAATAAATAATATTTATGTCATATTATTTTTATTTAATTTTTAATTCACACACCTTCAAAAACTTATTTTTTTATTTTTTAGAAATTATCTCACCAACATTTTCTCCCAGCTTTTCTTTACTCCTGTAATTGCAGTTGTTATATCTCTTTATCCATTTTCAAAATTTTTAAGTCACTCTTTCAAAAAATAAAAAAAGTACAAAGTTTAATAAAATATTGGGTGTATAACAAATACAAAATAAAGCACCCTTTCAAAAAAAGTCAAATATTAAAAAATAATATATTAATAATCAGTTATTAATATATAAAAAACAAAAAATTCTAATTTATAAAACAAATTAATGTTAGTTGCAAAGTACATAATAAGTGAAAGAGATTGATCTGAGTTTCAGCGTGGGCACAGTGTGACTTAAAAGTCAACATGGGTATGACAATAATATTGGCATAAACAAGGAATTTGTGTGTTCCATTTTCAGATTTTTAATGATATGGATGGTGGAAAAGTTGGAGGGTGGAAAAATTGAAGCTTGTCTATTAAAGTTTGAAGTTTGGTATCTTAATATAAACTGAACACTGATTGTATATATGTGTGGAAGATGGTGATCTGAACCAACTGATAAGTAGTGAAGCAGCATAAAATATATATATTGGAGATCATTTATCTTTTTTACATGTATGTAGTCATGTGTATTGGTTGAATTAGATAGAATGGATAGTTGTAGGGAGCATGAAAGTCTGAGTTCAAGTTCTTTCTAACTGTATTAAGTTTAATTTAGACAATGTACATGTATTTAAATATAAATATAGGGGATTTGAACCCAGACTTTCAAGCACACTTCAACTATCCACACTATCTCATACAACTGATACACACGACCACATACATATAGAAAAGATAAATAATCACCAATATATGCATTTCATGCTAAACCAGCACTCATCAGTTGGTCCAGATTATCATCTTCCATGCACATATATATAATCAGTGCTCACTTTATATTAAGATAGCAAATCCTCATACTTTAATGGACAGGCTTCAATCTACTCCAAACTCCAACTTTTCAACCATCCATATCATTGAAAATTTGAGATGGATAGCCCAAATCCCATGCTGATGCCAACCATCCAGATTGACTTGAGGTCAACATGGATATGGCAATAATTTTGGCATCAGCATGGGATTTGGGCTTTCCACCTCAGATTTTCAATGATATGGATGGTTGAAAAGTTGGAGTTTGAAGTAGATTGAAGCCTGTCCATTAAAATATAAGGATTTTCTATCTTAATATAAACTGAGCACTGATTATATATATGTGTGGGAGATGATAATCTGGACCAACTGATGAGTGCTGGTTTAGCACGAAATTCATATATTGGTGATTATTTATCTTTTCTATATGTATGTGGTCATGTGTATCAGTTGTATGAGATAGTGTGGATAGTTGAAGTGTGCTTGAAAGTCTGGGTTCAAATCCCCTATATTTACAATTAAGCTCCAGGTTTGTGAAGTGCCTGGTTTTCAAATATGAATTTAAATAGTATAAATATATAATGCAATAAATCAAAGGATACATTAAAGCATTTTACAACAGGGCTTTTTGTAGTTTATTTTTTTGGCGGAGTACATCTTCAATATTTTTATATCACAATCATGGTACAATAATAATTATTAAATTGTGTGCACAGACTTCATGTATAATTTATACTCAAATTCCAGCATTTATTAATTTATACATTGTTAGAAACATACTTTTTGTACTTTTTAATGCAGAAAAAATGGCATTTCTCAGGTTTGTCTCTTCTACTAAGATACCAATAGTCAAATACCTACATTCCATTTTAAATAGACACTGCATCAACATCATAAAACAATACTGGAATAACTAATCAATAAATTTCAAATTCTTTTTACTTGGAAAAGTGATTTTTCATAATACTCATAATACTAACTTACAAATTAACTTATACATTTAATTTAAAACCTCTTATTTGTTGTAATTGACAGATTTGTGTATTAGTAGTCTTTTCAATTTTTTATTTGATTTTGAACAAAGGTGTGGATGGGGCGGAGGGAGGGATACTGTCGTATGTAATTTTTTTACTAATCTAAAAATTTATTTACAAATTAAATGTTTAATTTGAAACATCTTATTACTTGTAATTAAGAGGTTTGTTTGGATTTTTTAATAGTATTATTTGTCTTTAAAAATTTTAAATTTATTCTTTGGTTTTGAAAAAGTGAGGACAAAAATACAACAATTGTGTCACCGACTTTTATGAATACTATGCTAACGGGTCAAAATAAACTATATATTTATTATTTTTCACATATTCTGTCTTTTTTTTAAATTTTATACAAATTACAATATAATATTCAAAATAAAAATGATCTGGGTTTGTAACAACAAATAACAAAAGCTGAAAGTGAAAATTATTAAGTTTGATTACCATTGCTGATAAATTTAGTGCATCTTTTGATGAAACATTTCCCAACAGGCGTGATTTTGTTGAGATTAAAAAATAGTTCAGGAAATGTACCACTCATCTTCATTGACATTATTAAGGAAGATCATTGTAGCATCGACAATTATTTTTCCATAGAAATCTTTAAAAAACATATTTTAAAAAAATATACAGAAGTCAGCCAGTCAACAACTTTCTTATGATAAAAATGGCTAGCATTCTGAGATTATGAGGTCTAAATAAAGAATGTCAGGTTAACTTTTGATACTTCTTTTTTAAATGTGAACAAAAAAAGTAATAAAACATCAAAGTAGGCTTAATTTAAAATTTATCAATTAGTTATCCCAGTATTGTTTCATGACCTTAACATAATGTTTAAAAGAATCAAATAAATATAAAATGGAATGTAGATACCCAAATCTATAGCTTCTGAATACTGAAAGCTCTCTATGGTTAAATGCAGTATAGAATAGTGGACTCTGGAGTGCAATATTACTATCTCCCATTCTGTTATTGCCACTGCTTGAAACTCTTATGAACTTCCAAACAATTATATATTCAATTTGTGCACACAATTTATCCATCATTATTTTGCCATATTTATGATGTGAAAACATTTAAAGCATACTTAGTAAGAAATTTTATCTTCTATTAAACATATCTCCAAAGATTAATATATATATACTTTTTATTAAGGTAATGGAATTAAAGATATACCAATGCAACGTTTAGGTAAGTTAAATAATATAATGGTTGGTACAATGTAATGTTACTTATTCATTTATATTGAATTTTAGTTATTTATGCAAATGGACCTCATAATTTATAAAGTAATATAAATATATAAGTTTAAATATTATAAATCAAAATCATCATAATAACATTATAATCATCAATGTCAGCATGAATATTGGTATTCGTAAAATACTCACAATATTATTATTCATATTAATATTATTGTTTAATTTTTAATAAAGGATAATACAATTTTGAATCTCATGGAATTTGATCTATTTTTAGATAAAAATAATAGACTTTTAAGTTTTTGCACGAGTCTCATTCTTGATGTAAAAGAGACAGTTTAGTAGTTGTAACTTTTAGTTATTTGCATAGATGTTTTTCACCATGAATAAAATGCATAGAAAAGAAAACAGAAATAAGATATTTATATTTCATCACATATTAAATTATTAATCATCAATTAGAATTTTCAATAATACTCAATTTGAAATTATATTATTCATTACTAATTGTTTTGCACCACTGCATAATAAAAACTTTGAATGCATTTGTATTAAGAGAAAACATTAGCTAATTTATTGCAGAAAATATTTGTTTTCTTTTCTGTCAGATTTATAAACCTAAATGGATGGCACATTTCAGTTTCAGCTTTTTTTAGTTGATTGTAATGTGATTAGATGTAGATATGATATATTAGCAATATTATTAGAAAAAAAAACCATTTTTCTCCTGATTTTGAATGACTTCTGAAAATTTCTGTATACTCAATGTTGAAGTTATTTTCCAAGTTTATATTTTCCATTAGTGTATTTAAAATCAAGGAATTGCGAACTTTGACATAACCCCACATTTTTTAAACATAGAATTAGCACATGAAACTAAAATGAAGACAATTTTAAATTACAATAATAATTATATACACATAATGTATATATTATGAAGTAAAGAATCCACTGCACAAAATAATTTGTTATTAGCTGAAGGAATACCCCTTGATTCCTCTTCGAAATCTTATAGGAAGTGAGTAGATTAAATTCCTAATGTCCAGTTCATATTTTTTACTATGAGGTATGAACATTCTTGGACTTTTTATTAACATTCATCAGCCAGATTGGTGAATTGATTTGTTTTTTACTTCAGAATTTAATTTAAAAAAGAATCATGATACATCTTCTTACTTGTTAGCTGATAGTTCTTAACTGAAATACTGAAGCAGTCAATCTTAGCTTAAGATTGAGATTCATAGTTCCATCTACTAACCTGTGTTTAAACCCTATATCCCATCCCACTCCTTTTGTTGTGTATATATATATATATATATACTTGCATTTTTGTTTTTCATATATATATATATGAGATGGGCTTCTAAGTTATAAAATTTTAACATTTCACTAACAATTTTTTTAAAATTATTATTAATTCTTTTTTATTAATTATTAGTTTTTTTTAAAGTATTATAGATGTGGCTCAAATATATATATGGGAGCAAAATACTAACAAAATATTGATTTTTTTTGTAAATATTTTATTATATGTCATTTTAAACTTTTTCTTATTAAAGCATTTTTTTTTTATTAAAATGTATGTTTTATAAAAACCAAGATGGAAGATGCTACAGTTAATTGTCTAAAAATAATTAAAGGGTTGGAAACACTATTGTTTTAATCTGGGGAAGGTATTTTAATTAAAGTTTTTATTTAAAATGGGAATTAAGATTAAAGATTTTCTTTTATAAACATTTTGTCAAATCTATTTTTAATCTGGAAATAGATTTGAATTTATTTTTGGACGTTATCTTACTGTTGCATCTTCAAAAACAATCGATAAAGAAAAAGTAAGAATTTTAAGATCAGAGATTAGATTGTAAAGCTAAAACTAAGTGATTAAAAGCATTCCAAAAACACCTGGGCAGAATATAAAATGGGTGAATTTTGAGTCACAGGATAGATTAGCTACTCTAGTGAGAACTGATTGTTAACATCGCTGTCAAACTAAAAATGATGTAGTGTAAATCCACCACCCTTTTTGGCCCTGTTGGGTCATCATCTTCCACAGCCATATCATTCTGCTGCCCAAGAGTGAAGTAAAAGCCCAACCTAAGAACTTTAATGCTAATAGAAGCTTGCTGCCACCGAAGAACTTGCATTTTGATTGCCGTGCATGTGCCGTACTTTAAATTGGACATTAAAAATTGCAAGGTAACTTTTCAAGCCGTCACTAGCCTAACTCATCTATCAAGATTTCTTCTAATGTGTTATTTAATTTTATCTTTTTTTTAAATATGTAAATGTAATTTGCTCTTAAATAATTTCTATAAATTTAATCCTATCTCATATGCTCTAACGTTCTTTAATTTTGGTGCGGTCTTTTATTTATAGTTATTCATTACTTAATTTTATATGTCTATTTTGTTTATTAATATGCCAATATCACACAATCTGATGAGTTGAATTTTCTAAAATTCTTTCTTCTTTTTAAGTAAGCCTTCATTAATTAAGTTTAATAACGTTCCCTTAAAATATAATGTATTGTTAATTAATACACTCGCCAGAATGTTTTTACGAATCAATATTTTATTTATGTTTTAGTATAAAAAATATATATTTGTTTAACTCTGGATTTTCTACCCAGGGTGAATCCAGAACTTGAGCTAATTAACGCTTTGACATCTTTTAAAATGTTTTGTTTTTATTCAATTCTGAAAGAGTGACCCATTAATTATTTTCTATAACTTCCAGTCTTCTTTTATTTTCCATACTCTTAAAATTTCAAATATTGTATTTAAATATTCCAGTTACTATAAAACCATGATGGTGGGATTGAATTATTTTATCAGAAAAGGAAAAGGGGGTAAATTTTAATATTTTACTATTTTAGTTATTAGGTAAATCTTAATGTTTCTTTTACTAAATAAAATCTTAATGTATATTTTATTAAATGAAATCTTCCCTATATATATATATTATAGTGGCATAGTGTATTATTTGTCTCAATTAAAGCATTCAAACTAGGGTCATTTATTTTTAAAGCAGTAAAACTTTATTCAATGTCGTTAGTGACATTTATCATTACTGCATTACTGACATTCAGCCTATCTTCGTATGTATATATTATGTGCTTCTAATATTTTAATCTGGAGGTTGCAACAAGTTTGAACCCATAGATTTCTTCTCATATCTCATTCTGTAGATAGTTGAGCTATCCAGAACCACATTTATTTTGTATAAAAGGGCCTCGGGTGGTGATTCCCATAAGTCTGGCACATGCTATGCATAACCATTGTTCATAGAAAAAGGCCTCTGGCGGTGATTCCTAAGTCTGGCACAAGCTATGCCTATCCACTTTCTTCGTACAAAAAGGCCTGCACATCGGTGATGACCATGGCATGCCTATTTATTTTGTTTTTCATCCAGAAGCACGACCTTATCTTTGAGTTCCCTGCTTATGTCGATACTGCATCTTATTCATATTATTATTTTTTTTTGCTTATGACCTAATTTTAGTGCTGTAATAAAATTGAAATTGCACTCTGCTCAATATATATATATATATAAATGCCGAATATTATTAACTTTATTAATTTATAATGTTATTTCAATCTTATTATACAGTCCCACCATTGTAACTTATTTCTGTATTTAAAAGTATCTATATGCCTTGGGGAAAAATAAAGCGTTCTTCTTACCAGCGCTAATTAAAAGAATTTTCATTAAATATTGTAATCATACAATCAAATATATTTTCAAATGTATCTTATTTATTTTCATGATTGTAAATCTGTAATGAATCTCAGAACACTCCCCGAAATAATGTTAGTCACCATAATAGTTGATTAGCATCTTAATATTGGACCCACCAAAGATGTGTGCTTATTTATAATATATCATTTAGCTAGTAAAGAGCATATGAGAAATAATAGCGTGAATGACACTATGTAATCATCTACTGCTTGCTCACTCATGCACATACTAATGTTTGCAATTAATTTATAAATGTATGTAAATAATTTGTCATTATATTAAACTAATTTTTATTGTCTAACTTATTTGAGTAGTTCGAATTCCTCTTTTCTCCACTTCCAAACATACAGCCATGCTTATATATATTTTAGTTTAGTCATAGTTAATAGATGTCTCATTGTTTTGCTCAGCTTTGCTAGTCAGCCGGATTTAAAATTAATTCTCGTGTGCAGTCATTGTTATGTTATCCATTAGGTGTTTGATCTGGGGCTTAGAGAGTGGATTTGAATTCAGGCTGGCCCTTGATCTAAATCTTGGGCTTGACTGGGTTTGAAGTACATTTTGTGAGTTCCAGCTTATGTTAGATGGATAAATATATTTTGACCAGTACAATATCAGTTGAGTTTTTTGAATACTGAGTGATTGCCATGTGTTAGTGATCTTTTTTAGATATTTATAATCATGACAGACAAAACTATAACATGGCTCTTATTCACTGAAGGCAATGGCAGTAGTTAGGGGTTGAAGATAGAAAGTGCTAAAAATCTCCTAATTATAGATACAGGCTATTTAATGATGACTTTTTATTTAGTTACCAACAGTGGCAAATCCATTTCAGTCTTACCATTTACAGTGTACAGTGATTACCTGATACTACTTGCATTAAATTATCACTGTGTATCTAGTCAATGACTGTGACATCAAATACAGGTTAAACATTATCACTTCTGTGACTTATGAATCTCTCAGAATGTATTACAAGCAAACAGAAATTTTTTTTGAAATGACAACTTAATTAATACCTTTTGTTATTGACAGGTTAATTAGCAAATTTTATTAATGATTACCATATCAAATAATAAATACATAACTTTTATTTCCCGTTTGCTCAGTCTAAACATAAAAAATTGAAAAATGTATATTTCAATATGATAATGTTGGAATAGATTCGATAACGGAAGTGATCCTGGATTAATGATATGTAAAAGAAATGCAAAATTAGAAAGATGAAAATTATTTAAAAAATAGTATTAAAAATTGATATTTTTAACCTTCAGAAATACTTCAGTAAATTCAAATTATCTTGATAATTGTTTTTAAAATACTGATCAAGTTTAAAAATAATTCGAACTTAAGTGAGAACAATAAGAAGATAACCGAATCTTTACTAAACACTGCAGCAAAAATAGCTAATACGAAAAGCAGCAATTGATCAATAAATTTTGAATTAAGATAAGATAATATATGCATAAAAAAAAAGAAATATCAAAATATTTAAAGATAATCCATTAAGAAGGATTGAATATCATATGACATGGAAAATGATTGATATAAGCAAATATAATTATGGATTGGCAAGAAAATCTTTATACAAGTTTAAAAAGTATAAAACAGCATCTTGGTATTGGAAAAGAAATTATTTAAGCAATAAAAAAAAAGATGGACTTATTTCTAAAAAGCTGGACATCATAAAATATGAAGAAAAGTTTGACAAAGAATTAATTTAGTAATAAAGTGCAAGAAAACAAAGTAACCAAAACAATTATAGATCTTTTGAATCATCAAGCATTATTTAAATTTACAAAGAATGAAAAGACTACAGGAAATAATTATTTTTGATATTTAAAAAAAAAGTAAGTGAAGATACAGAAAAACTGTTGACAAAATTATATGTCAAATATCTAAATAATTAAGATATACCGCATTATTAGAATAATGCAGTAGTAATATTGATATTTAAAAAACATGATAAAAAATATTCGAAATTATAGACCATTTGTTTTCTATTAGTTCTATACAAAATCTTTATGACAAACCTTCAAAAAAAAAACCACAAACTGAACTTGAAAAAAGTTTAAGCACAGTAGATTGTATCCAAATGTTGAGTGAAGTTACAGGAAAGAACCAATGAATTCAAGGCATTTAATTCCATATGTACTTCCATAGAAATTAAAGTTTTGAACCATCAATGAGATTCAATATATTGTCATATTCTAAAGAATGTATATAAAAATGTAATAACAGTAATATTAGATCACTTGGCAACACTAAGAATATTAATATTGATAAAAGTGTATGATAAATTGAGTCCATAGCTTCAAAATTTTTTACAGCAGTTTTACAAAACAGATGGACATTTTTTGGATTAAAATGGAAAACCAAAGGAATAAAATTAAAGTCTAAATAATATCTTGCAACTTCAAAAAATGTTTCAAAAGTTATCATATAAAAGTATGAAAATAAGACTAAAGATAAATGCTAAAAACATTAAAGTAGTAATTAATGTACTTTCTCAGAAGAAAAAAATAAAGATTCACAATAATAAATTACATGAAATTAATAACTACTAATAACTTGGCCAGATTCTCAATACATATAAAAATATAATGTACAAAAATTAATCATAGAATTAAACTAGAAATAAAGTGTTTTTAATAAAAATAATTTAATATTAAAAGGAAATATGCTTCTGTTAGAGAAGGAAGATTTTAATAGATGTGTTTTATCAGTTTTTACTTATGTATCTGAGACTAGACTCTTAACAGAAAAAGCAATTTAACAAAAATTGGAGATGTTTTGTTGGGAGTAATATGAAGAGAATGAAATCAAAATATTTAGATGAGACAGCAAACATGTATTACTGATGTTGGTAAACAAAGAGATTGAAATAGAGTTGGGCTCAATATTGCTAAAGAAATGATAACAGATGAATGGTTAATGGATTCCAAGAGATTGTAAAAGACTTAGAAATAGACCATATTGAGATGGGTGGTTGAAATAAGAAAGCTTATGGAGTGATATTTATGGATTAAAGAAATTGCATTAAAATTGGAGGGATCATTTTGCATTTGAAGGATAAGGGTTAAAATGTGGATGATGATGAATGTAAGGAATCACCATATGTAATCAAATTGTTAATATTTGGACAAATGCTTATTTATAAATTTAAATAGTATAGCAAATATATATTTTAATCTTTGATAAAGTTAAATAGTTGAAAACATGAAGCATGATTACACTTGTTAATTGTTGATTAGATGGTATCATGTTTATGTTGTTTTTTATTTATTATTAGATTTATTTTTAATATCTGAGACTTGATTATATGTATGGTGTTTATGTCCATAATTTGCTGATAGATGTATATTATAACCTATATGTTTTAAGAATGTGAAATATAGTGGGAGTTCTAATGGTATCTAAAAAAATAATACACATAAAAAAGAGATGAAATTAAATTAACTTTTTTATTTGTTTGTTATTGATTACTTAAAAAACATATATGTTAATCTTTAATTGGATTTAGAGTTTATATAGTCTGAATAATATAATTTTTAGTGTAATAAAAGACTAATTATGTATTTACTTGAAATAATTGGGATTAACGTTGTGAATGCAAACAATTTGTCATTCGTAAATTAAATTATAAAAATTTAAAATTAGTCATAGATAATAATAATAAACTTATCATTAGTGAAATAAAATTTGCCTGATTTTTTTATTTTATTTTCAAAATAAAACAAATTCTAATAATACAAAAAACTCCCAATGATATAGTAATTTTTTTTTGTTAGATAATTACATTTTATTTTTAACCAACTAATTTTTATTGATATCTAGTTTCTTAAATATTATTCTACAGACGTTTAGTTATTTACAACTACATTTTATGTTTGTAATTATTAAAATATTTTAAAAGAATCAATTTATTTTTTTACATTTTTTTAAAGATTTATTTGAGGGAGATATTTTTGGATTTACTCCATCGGTAAGTATTTTACTAATAGCATTTTATTTATCACTTATTTAATTAATGATTTCTTTTTTAGTCAGCTGTCTATTAACAAAATATCAGAATGGAACCTGTAGAGATTTTGTCTAATTATCCCATTCAGATTCATTACTAACATTAAAAAAATACAATACATAAATTATAATAAATACTACTTATGAAGTCTTTTCTTTTTTAAAGTCTTAAAGTGAAACATCTTATCATAGTAGACATGTAGCCTTATATTAATTATATATTTATGGAATTCCATTCCTAATCAGTATGGTTGCATCCTCCTATATGCATTATTCTTCCATTGACCCATTTATTTAGCTAACAACTTGTTTTTCTTTTCTGTATTCTTTTCCTAAATATTCAATCACTGACAATGATGATGGTACAAATTCTTCGTAAGCACAGATGTTATAGCATTTAAGATCAAGTTCTAGACAGTTCCAAGAGATGGCTACCTATTCATGATTTGGCTGGTGTATGTTTATGTTAAATTAGCAAGGCATATTCAGTAGCTTTCTCATAAAGTAATTGACTCTGAATAAAGAGCTTTTATTTCTTTTAGTCATAATTTATACTTAATAACACATTATATATAACTAATTAAGAATTACAGCTTTTCCTGAATCTAAGAGTATAAAATTAAATTTCCATGGCTATAAAGAATATCCCCACCATTCTTTAACATAATCCTATCAAGAATGTATAGCATTTTTGTATTACTTTAATTAATATTGAATAACATATTTATAGATTCTATATTTATGTATAAATATTTTTTCCTAATTTAGATTTTTTTTCATAACAAAAATCTAAAAAAGCTTTTTTATACTATAATCACACTGTTATATAATTTAAATTTATCTTAATCTAGTTGTATTTTTGTATAGGACAATTTCCATCATCTAATATGAGTATTGAACATCTTTAGAAAAAATTAACTTTATTTAAATATTTCAAATATATTCAACTGTTAGTAATTTATTATGACGACAGGATACACTGAAAAGATATGGTCAAGAAAGTTGACGTTTTTTATAAAGAGAATTTTACTATAAAAGTGTTAAAATACTGTTTTAAAAGATGTCAAATAAATAAAGGACTGAAATGTCTCTGTTTCATGTGTTGACTTGTATAATCAAGTCCTTTTTATAATTTGCCTTTCTAATTTTGTTTCTCATTAGATTAATGATAGAAAATTTGTCTCAATAACAAAATTATGAATGAAAGAAAGTTATAAATAATTATTGAGTTAGTAAATATTCTTAAATGTTGAGTTAAACCACTTAACATCACATACCATTTCTTATGCTTGTTCATAACTGTTATTAAAATAAGGAAAAACTCTCCATACAGTAGTGCCACTCAGTGAAAGCCAGAATAATCAATGCATGCCAGAAGGCTTGTGCATAAAATCTCTATCTAAGATCTGCTCATCCAATATCCTCAGACTAGTTTCTAGCTTGTGACTTTCGTCAGTGATCTGACAGCATTGCACCTAGATATTAAGATCTAATGCAACTCTCCAGAAGCTATAGTTTTGTAGTTCAGTAGAGATAAAAGGTGACTGCTGGAGGATTGCATTAGATCTTAAGATCTAGGTGCAGTTCTTTCAGATCCAAAGCTCCTCACTGATGAAAGCCACTAGCTAAAAACTAGTCTGGGGATATTGGATGAGCAGGCTATAGATAGAGATTTTATGCACAAGCCTTCTGTAATCCATGGATTACTCTGGCTGGCACTGAGTGGCACTACTGCATGGAGAGTTTTGCCTGTTTTAAATATTGAGTGTGAATATACATTTGACATATTCAGTATTTACTTTTTAAAAAAAAAAAAGTTTTTTTTAAGTATAGTTATTATGCTTAAGAGATGAAAAGAAAATGCTATATAATTTAAAGATTCAAAAATCAAATATATCGTTGTTAGAATTTGGAAAATACTGTGTATCATCTGTATTAATCATAATAGATATTCCAATATAAAAATACAACTAGAGTACCACCACCACAAATCTTCAGGAAAACATTATCTTAATCTACTTTGTTTTTCATTAAAACAACATTACATCTGTTAAATTTTTTTTTTTTAATATTTATTTTAAGAAGTTTTATCTATCTATTTATTTATTTAATCCAAATAACAAAATCATATATGTATATCATACATGCACATTTTAAAGAATATTATTTAATCGATACACTTATTCTATATTTACTTATTGCTTTTTTTAAACAATTTTTAATACAGTAAAGGTTTACTACTTCATCATCGCACTGCTGAATGATCATCTTTCAGGCTCTGTTCAGAGCATTATAATGAATACATGACACACAGACACTTATAATCATATAATTCTATAATTAAAACCACTTCTTTTCTTTTCAAAAACTTTATTTGATATATATATATCCACTTATTTCCAACGTTTCAACTATCTTTACTCTATAGAAGTAAATGGATAGACACTTATAAATGTGCATAGTAAAGGTCTTTTCAATTTTAATCAAAGGTTTTTTTCAAATCATAGTTTTTTTCCATCAAACCTTATTTTATCCATTAAAAATTTTCTAGACTTTTTTACAATTCTGTAGAATTCACTCAGTTGTGCTTGCTGCATGGTCAGTTCAACTGCTATTTTTTTCAATACCATCTGTTTCTATTTGTCTGCATCCAATGTAACCCAATCTTTTTTTATTTTAGTTATAAAAATTTTAGCAGTTTTTCTCTTCTTAATTTATATATTTTACTGATAGTCTATAATTATTAGAACTTTTCATTTTTCAAACATTAAAACCCATTTAAGTTTTTACAGAATTATTTATTTTTCATCTTTTATAAATTTTCTTTCTCATCATCAACATTTCAACCTTTTTATTTCTACATTCAAATTAAGTATATCTCTAATCTTATTACTTTCATTTAGTATTCTATCTTCTTTATTGTGTTATTTTCATATTTCTTTCCACAAAACATTAAAAAAATTCTTTTATAGGTAAACTTCTATTATTTACAACTTTATTTTTCTTTTATTAATATTTTGTTTACCATTTTGTTGATAGTTTTTAAAAAGGTTTTTTCTTTTATAATTTTAAAACATCTATCACCAAAATAAAGTTTGTATATTTTTATCTTAGTCTATAACCTAGGTGATCTTAGTTGTTTTCATATTCTTAGTTTTAACTTTATTAGTTTTTTATTTATTTTGGTATATTCAATTTTAGCAATAAAAATACATTTACCTAATCTATTTGTTCATTGTATAGTTTATCTATATTTGTGATTTATCTTTTAACAATTTTTAAATTAATTATTAGTCTTGGTTTTGATTAGAACTTTGGATGTGATCTGCATGTCTAATTGCTTTCAAACAACTCACTATAATGCCAGCTGTAGTTCTTAATTAATGAATATCTTATCCATTTAATTATTTTTTTTATTATCTAATGTCACCATTTTTTAACTTTAAAAACGTTTCTCCATCATCATTCATAATTTTATTAAGACTTTTCTATATAACCCTTCCACAAGCTGTTAAAACTGAATAGAAATCTATCTGTATCTAAGTGAGAATGATATAATAAAAATATCTAGTTGCTGACATGAAAAGAGATTAAGATGAGTGGTAATTTAACTCACTTTTTTAAGCAAATGTCATTGCAAAATCCATGTATAGTGAAAGAGGATGGTAAAAATTTCTGCACTGGAGAGTACTTACTATATGGTTGAGATGAGAGACGAACTGATAAAAAATAGAAAAACTTTCTAAAATTTAATGCTAGTTTTATGCCTCCTTTTTATCAATTTTTGTAAGGTCTTAACACTATATTCAGATATTAATAGACTTTTTGTTTCTTTAATAAAATTATTTATTTTATCACTTGCATGTTAGCTTATCACTGTAAAATCTTTTAAATTGTAGTAGAATATATTCTTTCATTATCTTTTGAAAACTGTAAAAGGGTTTTGTTAAATTTTATTAAGACTAAAATCATTTATGCCACATGTTTTTCATCAAAAAATCACAACTAAAATACTTTTTTTTTAATCTTAGATTTATTTGGTGTTACGGTTAACATGATCTATTTATTGTATGTCTTTTCAATTGATCTATTGCAGCATTTATAGTTCTTAGTCTTTCCAATATTCTTGTGATCTCAGTTTTATAAAGTCCCAATTCTTTATATGTTTTGATATTTTATTTCATTCCTTTAATGAAGCTATTATTAGATATTTATATAATAGAGCTAAAAAATTTTTTTATATTAAATACTTTTATTGATCATATGCAAAAAGAAAAAAAAATTGTTTCTTCAATCATAATTGGGTTTTTTAGATTTAACCTGAAATAAAAACATGGGTGGGGTGGGGAAGGAATTAATTAAGTCAATCCCTTGTTATAAAAAATGGAGATTGACTTAATTAATTTCTGAACCCCTTATTCTTTTATTTCAAGTTGAATCTAAAAACCCCAATTGTGTTTGAACAAACAATTATTTATTCCTTTTTAGCCATGGTCAATAAAAGCATTTAATATAAAAATATTTTTTTAATCTCTAATATTTTTAAGTTTTTAGTATTGGCACAGTAAATGAAAATATAAAATTATATCGTACTTTAAATTGACTGGTCACTTGTAGTTTATATATATATATATATCCATTCTTGCTATTAAAAGGTGAGAAGGTTGCCTTGACAGCAGTGAGAAATATTGATTACTATCTTTATTGTGAATGTTTAGGTGGTTACTGGTTGGTATCAAATTATATATATATTAAAATATATACCCATTATTTATATATCATATTTAGTACATATATATATAATGAGAGATTAGAAATTTTGAAATATTCTTTTAAATAAAAAGTGTTTGACATTTTTAAATGCTAGCCAAAACTATATTGCAAATGAACATTTAATACATATAATTTTACTTTTAATCAAGTTCACACTTAAAGTGTTTATATATATATATATATATATTGTGACGACCACATAAAATTGTCGTCACACATATATATTTATTAATAAAATTAGATAAATTAGCTACTAGAAAGTAATAAAGGTAAATGGATTAGCTACTAAATTTTAAAAAAAAGAAGGAAAAGAAAAAAGTTGAAATTCAAATGTCGAAATTACTTTGGATTTTTGTAATAGTAAGAGAAGGGGAGGGGGTGCACAAAGAAATGCGTTTCTTTCTCTCTTTTAAAAAAAACGAGTAAGTCAAATGCTTGAAAGTTATTTATATTTATTGTGGGAGAGGGGAAGGGGATGCATAAAGAAATGCGTCTTTTTCTCTCTTGTTAAAAACTATATTGTAACAAGTTAAAATAAATTATAAACATAAATTTGAAAATGAATTGTAAACTTTTAAGTAAAAATTAAATGTAATATGAAATATAAAAAACAATATGGCCGTATAAATTAGAGGTGTTAAAGTCTGTTGGACTAATTAAATTCCTCAGACAAAGAAAAATGTATAACAAGGAAAAGCTTATAATTACAGCTAAATTAATTAAAACCTACATTCCAGCCACTAATTAAACAAATAAGTTGATAAGAGTTCGTCGGAAATCTAAAACATTAATTAAAAAATTACAAAAACAATGAACAAAAGAAAGACAGTAAGACCAGAGTGACAATTATTATCTGATCAGTATGAGGAGAGATTTTGAGGAAGCAACAGCTAAAAGAAAATGAAAGAAGTGAGCGGCTAGTGGTGTTAAAGGGATGTGGGTTTGTATCCAATTTGTCTCACTATTGACTCACAATGTAAGATCTATGCCTGACCTGCTAGAGAGACTGCCACTTCTGTGACTGACAACTTAAAAATCTACCTAAAGAATCGACAAGAAGTAAAAAACTGGAACGAGAAATAACCCCACAAACTGAGAGAAAATCAATCCAGCTGACAGTGAAGGACATGCCGTCTCTACAAAAAAGGGATGATCTCCCACTGGACGGTAAAGAGCTCTCGAAAGAAATACCCATGGAAACAACTACAAGGAAAACCTAGGTAAAAAGCATGCATGCATTTTAATTTTAATGTTCGTAAATAAATCAACAAGGAACAATCTTGATAGATTTAGAACTCTACCCAATAGGACTTCAAAATAGCTTTAATATTTGATCTGTTTTACTATGTTTTTTTATAGCCACGTATTTATATAAGTGTGTTTTTTTTATTATTGTTATCATGTATTTTTTTTTATATAAAAGTGAGTGTTATTAAACATATTTATTCGTAAATTGCATATACTTTATTCTCCTATCACCAAGCTATGACAGGGGGGGGGACTGTAAGTTAGTGATTAAAGGGTAAGGCTGATTTTAAAAAATATTCATGTGCTGCTTGTTTGTGAGAATTTCCCAATTATAAAAAAATAAATAGCAAGCGCTGGACATTTGTTAAATTTCTTGAAATAGTTAGTTTTGTTCAGCAGCTGAGGGTTTTTGACTGGGAAATACAATGCCAAGATAATATGCACGTATTGTCACGGGGTTCGGTCAAGGGTATAGATATGAAGTTAAATTTGTATCTGTATTAGCTCTCTGCTTGCATTGTAACAGCATTGGTTAAATAAATAAATAAACAATATCCATTACAGTTGGAGGCTAAGCCGGGATATTTCGGTTAGCAAAACTGATAGTAAACAAATAAGAATAAATAAATGAAAGGAAGAATCAAAGTTGTGAAAAAATAAATGTATAAAAAAATAATATAAAATAAAATAATAGAATTAAAAATAATAAAATCAAACCATCCAATAACCATTTCCGTTACAATTGGGGGCCAGGTCCAGGATATTTTCACATTTACAAGTTCAGCCCATTTGAATTTGAGTATAACAAAATTAATATTGTATGCAATAATTAATAAATAAATCAAAAAATAGCTTGGTGGTAGACAAAAGCAAGAAATAAAATAAAATAATAGAAGGTAAAAGGAGAGAAAGAGAACATGATATAATTTTGGGAAGTTAGGTTGTAAATTGAAGACAGTTGCGGAGGGTTCTTGAAGGCAGGCATGAGTGAGTGATGATTAGTGAGTGGGACGGGGAGAGTCAAACAAACATACCTAGTGTCAGTGAAATATAAAGTCAGTAAAGTAAGATAATCCTATAAGGATAGGGTTAGAATAATATAGCATAGAATAAAATATAAGTGATTAGTTAGGGTGTGTGTTAGATAGATTTTATGCACACGAGATCAAAAACAAAAATGGATGCTCTAGTGGGCAAAATAGAAATTAGCAAGGGAAGGGAGATGATGGTTGATAGTAAAATAAAATAGAAAGCTACAGTATAATGGATATGCTCATGAAAATAATGGAAGGCCAGCAACAGTTGATTATAGAAATGAGGGAAAGAGAAGAAAGAAATATAAGAGGGATAGAAGAGTTGGACGAATGACTAAGTAAGAATTTTAGCCAAAAAGTTGAACAAGTAAATAAAAAATGTGAACAAACCTCATATCAGGTGAAGGTTGCGAATGAAAGGTTGAATCACCAGGAGGAACTACTGGAGAAAATAGAGCAAGTTAAGTTAGAGCAAGGGGAGAAAATTGAAGTAATAAAAGATGAAAATGGAAAGGCTATAGAAAACATACAACTAGAAGTAACTCAGTTAGCGAACACAGTTGAGAAGATAGAAGTGAGGGTAGAAGGGGGTGAAAATAAAATAGAAAATATAACAGAGATGACCAAAGCTAACAATAAAGAGCAAAAAAGCGCGAGCAAGTGCTTGCAAATAATTAGTGAAAGTAACAATGCGGAGCAAATGCTTATAGGACCAGAAAGAAAGACTGTCAGACAGGTTACTGAGTCACTGAATGCATTTGACAGCACTAGGCCTAATTATAAGGTGGAGGATCGAGGATTTAAACCCCAGCCCAATGATCCGCACATAGGGAGAATGCAATACAATCCTCATCATGATTATTGGGAAGGGAACCAGGCATTTCCTGATAGATTAGAAAGCACTAAAATGTCCTTATAGACCGGAAGAGGTTCAAATATAAATTACCCATATGAGCAAGCCGACTCTAGTGGACATTGGAACAGTGCTCCAGTTCCAAGCACAAATGGCTATATGTATAGTAAAAGGAATGATAAGAAGCCTCCAGACAAAAACTAAGCCTAAAGAAAATAAACAGATGGAAATGTTGGTTCGATCAAACAATAACATCATGGGATCACGAAAAACAAAGTTAATTTTTTTTTTAAACATATGACAGGTGGGGCAAATCATCTCATGACAAATAAAAAGTTACAATATAAGCAAACAAAAAAAAGTAATGTTCACAGAGTGAAATCAGTGATAAACTTAATGCGTGTTTATGTGCAGTCAAGCACAGCAAGACAAATGTAATAACAAAAAAAAAAGGGAAAATAAATCTGTAAATAATTTATTCGTATAACAATATGTCAATTATAAATGCATATATAATTAAACAAATAAATAAAAGTAAAAATAGAAATAAGAATCGTTTAGGCTCATTAAAGAGCCAGTTAATAATTAATAAAATAAAATAAACAAACAACAGTGATAATACTTAAATGATAGATATCACTGATAGGTGTATGAGGTTGCAGATGGAGGCATATATGTGTGTGGGTATGCATTATGTTTGGGTCATATTTTGAGCTTGATTCAGCCGTCTCTTCACTAACTGTAGATTCTCATGGCTTATTGTGGTAAACTTTTAAATGAAGCACCAGTAAGAATCCTGGACTCATTATATAATAAGAATTAGTGTCTCGAAATAAATAAATAAAGAAATAAGAATTTGTTGTTTGCGCAAGATGAACAGGCAATAGAAATATCCTGCTGTTCACATGCTTTAAACCCTTTTATGTTTTTGATAGAGTTAAGTTGTGCCATGGTCTCGTATGAGTAGAGATTAAATTGGTTGATCAGCTAAAATCGATCGGAATGAATTGTGTAGTTTTACCTAGCTGTCTCTCTGCAATCATCCTCATCATCATCACTCATCATGATAGAGTGAAAAAGTATGTAATAAAAGCAGAAGTAAGGGTTGAAAGCAAAGAATTAAAATAAGCTCTCATCTCAGACTAAGATTCGACCCGATTTTAATTCTCAAAAATGGGCGGAGTGTAATGTGATGACCACGTAAAGTCATCGTCACACATATATATTTATTAATAAAATTAGATAAATTAGCTACTAAAAAGTAATAAAGGTAAATGGATTAGCTACTAAATTTTAAAAAAAAGAAGGAAAAGAAAAAAGTTGTAATTCAAATGTCAAAATTACTTTGGATTTTTGTAATAGTAAGAGAAGGGGAGGGGGTGCATAAAGAAATGCGTTTCTTTCTCTCTTTTAAAAAAAACGAGTAAGTCAAATGCTTGAAAGTTATTTCTATTTATTGTGGGAGAGGGGAAGGGGATGCATAAAGAAATGCGTCTTTTTCTCTCTTGTTAAAAACTATATTGTAACAAGTTAAAATAAATTATAAACATAAATTTGAAAATGAATTGTAAACTTTTAAGTAAAAATTAAATGTAATATGAAATATAAAAACAATATGGCCGTATAAATTAGAGGTGTTAAAGTCTGTTGGACTAATTAAATTCCTCGGACAAAGAAAAATGTATAACAAGGAAAAGCTTATAATTACAGCTAAATTAATTAAAACCTACATTCCAGCCACTAATTAAACAAATAAGTTGATAAGAGTTCGTCGGAAATCTAAAACATTAATTAAAAATTTACAAAAACAATGAACAAAAGAAAGACAGTAAGACCAGAGTGACAATTATTATCTGATCATTATGAGGAGAGATTTTGAGGAAGCAACAGCTAAAAGAAAATGAAAGAAGTGAGCGGCTAGTGGCGTTAAAGGGACGTGGGTTCGTATTCAATCTGTCTCACCACTGACCCACAATGTAAGATCTATGCCTGACCTGCTAGAGAGACTGCCGCTTCCATGACTGACAACTTAAAAATCTACCTAAAGAATCGACAAGAAGTAAAAAACTGGAATGAGAAATAACCCCACAAACTGAAAGAGAAAATCAATCCAGCCAACAGTGAAGGACATACCATCTCTACAAAAAAAGGGATGATCTCCCACTGGACGGTAAAGAGCTCTCAAAAGAAATACCCATGGAAACAAGTACAAGGAAAACCTAGGTAAAAAGCATGCATGCATTTTAATTTTAATGTTCGTAAATAAATCAACAAGGAACAATCTTGATAGATTTAGAACTCTACCCAATAGGACTTCAAAATAGCTTTAATATTTGATCTGTTTTACTATGTTTTTTTTATAGCCACGTATTTATATAAGTGTGTGTGTTTTTTTTTTATTATTGTTATCATGTATTTTTTTATATAAAAGTGAGTGTTATTAAACATATTTATTCGTAAATTGCATATACTTGCTTTATTCTCCTATCACCAAGCTATGACAGGGGGGGGGACTGTAATTTAGTGATTAAAGGGTAAGGCTGATTTTAAAAAATATTCATGTGCTGCTTGTTTGTGAGAATTTCCCAATTATAAAAAAATAAATAGCAAGCGCTGGACATTTGTTAAATTTCTTGAAATAGTTAGTTTTGTTCAGCAGCTGAGGGTTTTTGACCGGGAAATATAACGCCAAGATAATATGCACGTATTGTCATGGGGTTCGGTCAAGGATATAGATATGAAGTTAAATTTGTATCTGTATTAGCTCTCTGCTTGCATTGAAATGGTGTTGGTTAAATAAATAAATAAACAATATCCATTACAGTTGGAGGCTAAGCCGGGATATTTCGGTTAGCAAAACTGATAGTAAACAAATAAGAATAAATAAAGGAAAGGAAGAATCAAAGTTGTGAAAAAATAAATGTATAAAAAAATAATATAAAATAAAATAATAGAATTAAAAATAATAAAATCAAACCACCCAATAACCGTTTCCATTACAATATATATATATATATATATATATAATTAAATTCCAACCAGTAACCACCTAAACATTTACAGTGAAATATAGTAATCAATATTTCTCACTGCTGTCAAGGCAACCTTCACACCTTTTAATAGCAAGAATATATATGCCATTAGATATTTCTGTTGTAAGTTAATATGTATACTCTTTATGTGAATATCATACTTAGTAAGTGTACATCATCATCATCATCATCAACCATAATCAATCCACTGCAGGATGAAGGTCTCTCCAAGTTTAATCCATCTTCTCTGATCTTTAGCTTCTTTTTTCCACAACACCCCTGCACATTTTCTTATTTCATCCATCCATCTCACATGTGGTCTCTTTCTGGGTTTTTTACAATCTCTTGGAATCCAGTTTAAAATTTCAATTGTCCATCTATTATCATTTCTTCTAGGAATATGTCCAGCCCAACTCCATTTCAATCTTTTAATTTTTTCAATAAGGTTAGTAACACCTGTTTGTTGTCTTACCCATACATTGCGTTTTTGATCTCTTCTCGTTACTCCCAACATACATCTCTCCATACTCCTTTGAGTGGTCTGAAGTCTCTGTATTGCTCTTTTATTAAGTGTCCAAGTCTCAGATCCATAAGTAAGAACTGGTAAAACACATTTGTTAAAAACCATTCTTTTCAAACACATAGGCATATTTCCTTTTAGTATCAAGTTATTTCTACCAAAAGCACTCCAACCAAGTTTAATTCTATGATTAATTTCCTCCATTATGTTTCCATCTGTATTAATAATCTGACCTAGGTATTTGTAACTGTTAACTTCTTCTAATTCTTCATAATCAATCTTTATTTTCATATTTTGAGCAAATCGATTAAACATTACTTTAGTCTTTTTAACATTTATCTTTAGTCATACTTTTCTACTTTCATCTGTTAACTCCTGCAACATTTCCTGCAGCTCTGAAGCATTATTTGCAAAAACAACTACATCATCTGCAAAATCTAAATGACTTAAATACTCTCCATTTACTTTCATTCCTTTAGTTTCCCATTTTAATCCACAAAATACTTCTTGCAGCACTGCTGTAAAAAGTTTTGGAGATATGGAGTCACCTTGCCTTACACCTTTCTCAATGTTGATTTTTCCAGTATCATTATGTAATCTAATTGTTGCTGTTGCATTTTTAAAAATATTCTTTAAAATATGACAATATCCTGGATCTATACCTTGATGATCCAATGCTTTAATCACTGAAGAAATGTGTATAGAATCGAATGCCTTTTCATAATCTACAAATCCAAAACATAATGACAACTCATATTCATTTGTCCTTTCTATGACTTCTCTCAATACCTGGATATGATCTATTGTACTAAAACCACTTTTAAATCCAGCTTGTTCTCTTGGTTGGTGGAAATCCAAAGTTCTCTGTAGACGAGTTGTAATTATCTTGGTAAAAATTTTATATAAAACTGATAAAAGGCTGATAGGTCTGTAATTTCTAATATCTTCTTTATCACCTTTTTAAAATATTAATATTATTACTGCATTCTTCCAATCTTCCGGTACATCTTTATCATTTAGACATTTGGTATATAACTTTGCTAAAATTGTTTCTATTTCTTCACCTCCTTCTTTTAATATATCAATTATAATTCCATCATTTCCTGGAGCCTTTCCTTTCTTCATACATTTAATTGCATGTCTCACTTCTTCATTTAAAATTCTGGGCAATTCGGAAGATGTAATAGATATAGGAGATACTTGTTCTTTATTACTATATAATTCTTGATAAAAATCTTCTACAAATTTCATGATGTCATCTCTCTTTTTAGTAATAATTCCATCTTTTTTTCTTATTGCAGATATAAATTTCCTACCAATACCAAAATGTTGTTTTACATTCTTGAGACTTTTATTTTCTTCTACAGCTTTCCTTGCTATTTCACAGTTATACTTTCTTATATCATTTTCAACTTTTTTCCATACCATTTTACAAAATTTGAGATATTCAATTCTTTTTAATACATCATTTTTGTATATCTTCATATTCCTTCTTTTCTTCATAAATTCTCTAGTCTCAGTAGAAATTTTATTAGTCAATTGCTGCTTTTTTCTACCAGCTATCTTTGTTGCAGTTTTTAAAAGTGTATCAGTTATTTTCATATTAATTTCATTCAAATCTGAATCATGTTCAAAATCTCCTAACACTTGAAACCTATTTGTAAGTTCTAATTTAAATTCATTAGAATGTTTCTGAAGATTAGAAATATCAACTGTAAATATTGTTTTTCTCAATAATTTTTGTCTCTTTAGTTTTACATTAACACGTAACTTACACCTTACTAATCGACGATCACTTCCTGTGTTAAATTTATTAAGAACATTACAATCTTGAAATATGTATTTCCTGTTAGTCAAAATATAATCCAATTCTGCTGTACCTTCATTTGGATGCTTCCATGTCCATTTCCTTTTAACATTTTTTTCAAAAAATGAATTCATAATATAAAGTTTTTCTTTTTCTGCAAACTCCACAAGTCTATGTCCTCTCTTATTTCTATTACCATAACCAAAATTACCTACAGCAATTGCATCTTTCATTTGTCTACCAATTCTAGCATTAAAGTCTCCCATAACAATTTTAAAATGTTGTTTACTCTGATCAAAAGCCTTTTGTACATCCATATAAAAATCTTCTACTACTTCATCACTATGAGAACTTGTTGGGGCATAAACCTGAATTATCTGCATTTGGTATCTGCTATTAAGTTGTATAACTAATCTTGCAACTCTGTCCGATACACCATCAATCTCCACAATATTGTTCTTCCACTTTTTATTTATAATGAATCCTACTCCACTTGTATTTCCAATATGTGTGCCTTTATAATAGAGTATATGTCCACTTTTTAAATCAATTGTTTCTCCACCTTTTCTTCTAACTTCACAAAGTCCAATAATGTCCCATTTAATATAAGACAATTCTTCTTCTAATTCTTGTAATCTTCCTTCACTTGAAAGTGATCTGCAGTTGTAAGTACCGAAATAAAAAGTCGTCATCAAATGGCAGCCTGGGTCCACAATCAGGGGATTCTTAGCACCCTCCGTCTTCAGCCACCAACCGCTGCCTTGGTTGGTGACTTTACAGCCTCCTGGGAATAAGGGCCATGCTTTATTTTTGTCTGTCATAATTGTATATATGTATTGAAAAAATATTTATCATTTACATAAACATTCATTCTGCCTTATCAGGCACTGAGAAGAAAGACCATGGTGTTTCTTAATCTTAAACTCAGAGGTAAAAAGCCAATAAACTCACCATGCTGGCTAATGCATGTTGGTGAGCAGCCCATCCATGTTTGTATACTATATAAATAATCACATAGTAATAACAGCTGCAATGACAAGAACGTATGGAGTGGACATTAGGAATTTGCCCTGCTTGGTTGTTTTAAGGCCTCCAAGAGGAATCAAAGGGTCTCCTTTCAGTTAATAGCAAACTTCTTTCTGCAGCCGTAAGTGTACATAATTATCTATATATAAGAAATCAGAAAATAACTTTTCTGCTTAAAATTGTTGATATTTTATCCTGTTATATTTTAAAAATGTTATTAAATTGAAAAAAAAATCTTTATATCACCCTCTAGCAAGTTAACAAATAAACATGCATAGACTTTTCAACTTCAATAAAAGCATTTGAATTAATAGAGATAATTTTTTTATATTAAATATCTTTATTGATAGTGCACTAAAAATAAGAATAATTGCTTTTTCATCCACAAGTGGGATTTTTAGATTTAACTTCAAATGAAAGCATGGTGGAGGGGAGAGAATCCAAAAATTAATTCAATTTCTTGCTATGAAAATAGAGATTGTCATAATTTATTTCTAAACCCCCATGCTTTTATTTCAAGTTAAATCTAAAAACCACAATTATGGTTGAAAGAACATATTTTTTCTTTTTACTGCATATCAATAAAAGCATTTAATATAAAAGTTTTTTTTTACCTCTACTATGTTTACACAATTATATATGTATAAGAAATCAGTAAGTAATTTTTCTATATTATATTTTCTATAATATAAACAACTTTCTTATTACTTAACATAACAAATAAAATTGATAGTGAGCATTATTTAAAAAATTCCCCCCATTCTTCCTATCTAAGAAACTAATTAATCTATTTAAAAAAATGTCACTTAATACATATTATTTTACTTTAAATCAATTTCACACTTAAAGTGTATATATATATATCACAAGGTATTTCTACAGTAAGTTATTATGCCTACTCTTTATGAATATATCATATTTAGTATGTGTACACAATTATATATGTATAAGAAATCAGTAAGTAATTTTTCTATATTATATTTTCTTTAATATAAACAACTTTCTTATTACTTAACATAACAAATAAAATTGATAGTGAGCATTATTTAAAAAATTCCCCCCTTCTTCCTATCTAAGAAACTAATTAATCTATTTAAAAAATTGTCACTTAATACATATTATTTTACTTTAAATCAATTTCACACTTAAAGTGTATATATATCACAAGGTATTTCTACAGTAAGTTATTATGCATACTCTTTATGAATATATCATATTTAGTATGTGTACATAATTATATATGTATAAGAAATCAGTAAATGACTTTTCTATATTATATTTTCTATACTATAGACAATTTTCTTATTACCTAAATCATAACAAAAATATTGATGGGAAACATTATTTAAAAAATTTCCCCATTCTTCCTATCTAAGAAACTAATTCACCTGTTTAAAAAATGATGTATCCTATTACTTTCATAGATATTTTAAACAAATATATAAAATTTCAACAAATTATTTTGAACCTAAGCCTGTTAAATATCAATTCTAAAATGTTAAAAAAATGTTAAATTGAAAGGGAAAATATCTTTATCCAATGCTCTTGCAAACATTATTTAAAACAAATGAAAATTCTTAAAAGAATTTTTAATTGTGTTCATGAAATTATTGAATGTTTTAATATTTTCCTGGGCTTTGTTCAATCTCTAAGAAACTAGGTGATATACTGAAAAGATGAGTGTTCCAAATTGATTAGGTTGGTATTACTTAGTTATATACACCAGATTTTAAATAATTCTATTGGATTTAAATATATTAAACATCAATTTTAAAATCTACTTCTAACTTGAAAAATATCAAAACTTAATAAAGAAACAAATAAACAAACAAATCGATTTTTCAAATTCAATAAAAGCATTTAAAAATAATGTTAGTTTTTCATAAGTTAGTCATTTTTCTATTTGTAGCCTATGTGAATAAAAGACTATTTAATGTTAGCAGATTCACTGATTCTAGTTGAAAAATCCCAAAAGTATATATATGATAAAAATATTTACAATAGCTAAATATTTTATTAATAATTATGTAATGTAATGAAATATGTTTTGTGGATAACCAAAGAGTTGTATATATGGAAAAATGATTATTTCTCATTCAGTAAATATTTAATGAGAAAGATGTTAATAAATTGAGATTTTTATTTTAAAAAATTGATTAGTAATAACAATTTAAATATCTTTTGTATTCAATGAGTAAAATATTAAAAATATTTTTAAATAAATATTGAATATTAATTCTTTTTTTAATTAGAGACTTAAGCTTAAATGGACTTCTTCAACTCAGTTTTATAGACATTGAATACCATATTATATGCATATTAATGTTTGATTTACTAGTCTGTTACATTATAGAGTATATATAAATAAATGAAGTATTGTTCGATTGTAGGATTATCGCAATGCGGTGCTGGATAATAATAAATTATGGCCCAATGGTATTGTTTATTATGATATTGCTCCACATTATAGTAAGTACTGTGTAATTTGATTTTTATTATTTAAAATATTTTATTTATAAAATAAGTCATTATTGTTATAATTATTTTTTAAAAGCCAAAGCCGAAGTTTTACTCATCAAAGAGGCATTTGCAGAATATGCAGATAAAACTTGTATTAAATTTGAACAAAGAACCAATCAAGAAGATTATATTTGGATTGTTCCTCTGTTAGGGTAACACCTCAATACATTTTATATTTATACTTTTTATTTTATATTTAAATTATGATGATAAAAATACCAAAACAACAGCATATAACTTTCTCATATGCATACATATATGCTTCTAATACCATTTCTTCCTCCTCTTCTAAAACTATCTACTGTAAGCATATATAATTAATTCCTGATAGTATAGTGCTATAAAATGCATATCTCCAGATTGGTTTTTGTTATGCAAATGCATAAATTTATAAATTTGAACTTTGAACCACAGACTTCACTGAAGAAATAAGAAACCAGAAATCAATCTGGAGTTAGAAATTTTATACCATTATACCATCTCAAGCTTACACTAGATAGCTCAAGAATAGAGTGAAGTTATGGAAGAAATTTAATTTTAAAAAAGATTGGGATTAAACTTTTCAGGATTTATTACTAAATTTAAAAGAAAAAAAATGTTTGCATTTGATCACATCTGAAAATCAATGTGAAGCAAAAAGTATTTGCACTAACTATAATAAATTATTTAGGTGCAGAAAACGTTAGTGAACAAGTTGATACAATTATAAATGGAGTATTGTCATATCATGGTGACAATCAATGGCAAAACTTCTTTATACAATTCAAAATTTTATTCCATTTGAGCTTACACAAGGTAAAAATATGATAGTGTGAGATGTTATCAGGGCACAGCATTTTGGATGTAGCAGTTTTATAACATCCAGTGGTGTACTAGGATAAATAAATAGTTTGATTTTACTATTTTTTATGAAAAAAAGTTAATATATAAATGCTTAGTTTTGGCATTTTATAAGTAACTATAAAATATTATATCAAAAAATGTAATTATTAAATGAAAGATTCTTCTTTTGCATGCATGAATCACCCATTACTGTCTCATCCTTTTTGATGAGACAGATTCTATGTTTCATGTCATAATATGCTACAACATGAATATTTTTGCCACTGTTTTATATTTTATTTTATATGCTTTAATATAAACTTGACTTTGTATGAGGGTGTTTTTGTATGTACACGTTTTCTGTGAATGCTATATGTCCACATATTTGAATTTTACTACAGCTGATATTTTTCTTTAGTTTTAACTATTTTTGTTTTTAATGAAAATAGTTTGATAAGATAAAAAAGATTAATAAATAAAAGTTTTTTTTGTTCAGGAGATTCCGCATCATGTCTACATTGCTGTTTTAATCGGGGGGGGGGGGAGCCTTAATAATAGTTTTCCTGAGAAGAGTTCATCAGTTATATTTTGCTGATAATATAAAAGTTTTATAATAATAATAATTTAATTTTAGAGGATAATATAGTAGTATGTCAAAGTAATAAAATGAAATGTTTTTTTATAGTTTAACTATTTTTTGTTTTTAATGAAAAAAATTTGATAAGATAAACGATTTAATAAATAACATTTTTTTTTATCAGGAGTTTCCACATTATGTCTACGTTGTCTTAATTGGTCTTTTTCACATCTTATCATTAATTCATAATTTTGTCAGATTTATTTTTTTGTTTATAAGGAATAAAAATAAAATAATATGTAAAAAAAGTTTTTTTAAATAATGCTTTTATGTAAACATTCACTAGCTGACTAAAAATTATAAAAGTAACAAAGTAATCTAAATTAAAAGTATAAAAATAATACAGTAATCTGACTAAAAAATAGAAAAAAACTGTATTTCAGTTAATTTGCCATTATTGAAAAATATCAGAGATCTTAAGATTCTAGACTTATTATAAAACAATTGGAAATTGCAGGAATATTGCCATTTTATAAAATCATTTGAGATCTTTTTGAATTTTATGATTTATTTGAACCTCAAACAGCTTTTTGAAATGATAATATTTCTGCAATTTCCAATTGTTTTATAACAACTTTAGATTCTTAAGATCTGATATTTTCTGAGAATGGCAAATTAACCTGAGATTCAGTTTTTTCTATTTTTAGTCGGGTTGTTTTGTTATTTTTCTATTTTTTAGTTAACTAGTATTGTTTACATAAAAGCAATATTAAAAAAAAATTTTTTTTTACATATTATTTTATTTATATGCTTTTTTATTAACTTACCATGCCAGCGTATGTTTCTGTCTGTATGTCCACATTTTTGAAATTTACTCTGACTGAGATTTTGTTTTTAGTTTTAACAAAACAATGTAATATATATATATTTAAATAATGTTTTTATGTAAGCAGTACTAGTCAGCTAAAAAGTAGAAAAATAAAGTAATCTAACTAAAAAGTAAAAAAAAACAACAACTGAGTCTTGATTAATTTGCCATTCTTGGGATATATAAGAGATCTTAAGAATCTAGATTTGCTATAAAACAATTGGAAATTGCAGCAATTGAGGCTGTTTTGATATTTATGATTTGAGCCTCAAATGCCTTTTTGAAACAACAATATTTCTGCAATTTCCAATTTTTTTTCTAACAAGTCTAGATTCATATGATTACTGATCTTTTCCAAGAATGTCAAATTAACTAAGATCCAATTTTTTTACTTTTTAGTGAGATTACTTTGTTATTTTTCTACTTTTTACTGGATTAGTACTGTATATCGAAGTGGTAAATCTGTGGTACATATTTAACTTCACTGCCTGATGACATTACATACCTTTAAAGTAGGGTTTGAACCTGTTTATGTTTATTTGGTCATCTAGGAATGTTAAGCACACACATATACACATATCACTTCCACCCTGTTTATTCAAAATGGTTATGTGTAACCAGTTGAATTATTATTTTAGCTTAAGTATATTTTATTTTCAAGCTTGTAAATTCCCTTCACTTAGATAATTGTGTATGTGCGTATATGTATTACAAATATAAAAATAAATACAATTAATGTAGAGCTAAAGCAATGCCAGAAATTCTAAAAAGTATTATTACAATTTAAAAATGTCATTCTCATTTCAAGTCAAACCAAAAATCATATTTTAAAGTTATTTGCAATTTTAGAAATACATTTAAATAATGCTTTCTGGAACGTATTGTTTACATCTTCCAATATTGCTAAATTTCAAGTGTAGGAGGAGCAGAAGTTTTAGGAACGCATGGAAGGAGTTCAAATCACTCTTCTCTCTGGTATTTGTGTAGAGAGTGGAAACAATATGAACTGTGAGTAAAAACAATTTGCCTCCCTGATCTTAAATCGTCTCTGTCCTGCCTTCTG
Organism: Epiperipatus broadwayi; assembly: GCA_028023455.1. Taxonomy (NCBI): domain Eukaryota; kingdom Metazoa; phylum Onychophora; class Udeonychophora; order Euonychophora; family Peripatidae; genus Epiperipatus; species Epiperipatus broadwayi. Next base: position 9,271,463 of record JAQFVV010012410.1, on the reverse strand, counting down.
CTATGCCATTTCTACTTGAGAACTGTTATGTTTAATTGTAAAGAATATTGGAAGATGCCTACCATTATTTTATTAATATTGTGCCTTGCTAAACTTTGTATACATTATTATAAGTGGCCACCATAACTTCTAAAGGTAATCCGTTTTGCCGAAGAATGAACTCTTAATTCTCCTCACTTCATTTCTTTCCTAAATTTTAATTGTAATCAGAATGTAATCTTTATTTATTTTATAACTGATTATAAACTTAATTATCATTAAATTTGTGATTTTCTCTCTTAAGTTTTAAACTTGTTCTTTGAAATGCTAAGCACAGAATTATGTATTTTAAATCTATCATTAGCTTTTAAAGTTTCACACTCTAATTATTTTATTTCATGCGGCAAAACTTATTTTAAATATATATCTTATTAAATTAGTGTTAGTGTGCTAATGCTTTAATCTAGCGAACTTATATTATTTCAATCATCATTCCGATATTTTTGGAATATTTAAATAGTTAAACGTAAAATTTCTTATTGAACGCTGTTCGCTCGGTTAAATATTTTGAAATTATGCTTAATGGTGGATTGTTTAAAAATCATATCACTATCGATATTTAAATGCAATTTATGTTCTTTTAGTAAATTTGATTATTAATATATTTTAATAATTATTTATTACTTATACGCCATTAAGAGTTAAATTAATTATAATATATTGTCGTTTAGGAATACTTGGGCTTGTTAAATAGGAAAAATAATATTTTTCCCTCTTCTATATTCGACATCCTAAATTTATTAAAGTTATATGTACGATGCTGAGTGGGTTATTATTTTATCATGGCATTACGCATGCGATTATTGCTTTATTTAAGCTTAAATTATTTCATTAGTCATTTAAGACTTAAGCCATATTCGCGTTGCTTACTTATGATAGCATTTTAAAGAATTATATTTTGCTTTATCATATTTACTCATCCGAAATCCAGATTTTCTTCACGTAACTCGTATAGGAATGAGGTTTGGTATAACGTATCTCAGGATAAACATTAGAGTATTAAGGCTCTGCATGTGACACATTGGAGGGCGTGCCATGGAATATTTACCACTCATATTTTCGAATATCACCTTGTGATAAATACAAGCGGAATCATATATGTGATAAAGCCTTCCAGTCCAAAGACGGACATCTTCTCCATTTTAAAAGCTGTCATTATAGTTAGCACTGCGAGTTCTTTTATATGTAGTTCTCATTTTATTTATAAGACATGGCGCAGTGATGTTTATAAACCACTCATTTTATAATTAGTCGAATATTTTAGGATTGTCACGGTAAAGCTAATTTAGGCTAACCCATTCCTCATTTGTACAGGCCCAAATATGCTCATAAACGATAAATTATTAACTATCATATCAAGAGTAAAACTCTCTTTAGAGATGAATTTGTAAACGTCCTTATCATTACTTAAAGTAATGATCACTGCATTGATGACATTCATTTATTATTATGCTATAACTCATTAGCATACTAAATCAGTTGCTTATATGCAAAGTAATAACCGCATTAAATCTGTGCTATGTTTTCTAATGTAAATTAAATTGTTTATATTTATTAAATTATTATGTTTTAATAATTACTCATGCGTTGTGTCTTACTGACTCTCACTCATTGAATTCCATTAAATATTTATAATAGTGTTAGTAACATTTAGAAGTTATAACTTATTATTTCAAATAGATATTTATTTCTGGGTTATTCTGTTCTTGCTCATTCTGGATGGATACTATTTTATAATTCATGTTTCTTTTGCAATGCTAGCTAAATGCAATTCATTTAAAATTTATAAATTGTCCCTTCACATAAGGTATTGATTGAGCCAAGTTTTAACATTATTTATTTATGCTAATTACCCTATAGATCTCATGTTTCTCTGCTGTGTCTCTGGGACCAGAATGAATAACATTTCATGTTATCATCAGAAGTGTTGTTTATAATGTTATAGTTTTAGAGAAGAGCAAATAGGGCAGAATTCATGATTGCTCCTGACCTGTGTATCTCGGGCATGAGTGGATTTAGGGTACTTTTGCTTAGATTCTAAACCTTGTTAAATGAACATATAATTCTGACCGGTACAATATATAAAAGCATTATTTAAAAAAATTCTTTTACATATTAAATTACTTTTTTTATCATCAGGAAAAGTGTTGTGTAATATCTTGATAAATTAAAAAAAATAAAAAAAGATTGGTATAAGCTCAAGTTATTTAAAGAATATATAAAAGATTCTCTGAGCACTTATTTTGTAGGTATTTTATTTTTTAAAAAATGCTTAAACATTAGTTCATAAACTATCAATAAATTTGTCAGCATCATAATTTTATCAACCCATTTTACAGTTGTTTTGATAAAAAAATTTAGAACTTTTTATAAACTTCATGCAAGAAATGAGCTTCAATTATTCATAGGCATAAGTTAAGTCACATCATCAATGATAAAGAATTTATATTACACCTCTGTCTTTTTTAAAATTACTACCTATTTATTATGGATTCTTTAAGATCTAGTAAAACATTATCTTTCTGACAAAGTTTGCAAAACTAGGAAAAGACCTTAACTTTCACATAAAGATTAGATTCCCCAGAAACCACTTGAGATTGAAGCAATGATGATTTATTAAGCCGAAGCTTATCAAATCCATTCATATATAAAGCCATCACAAAGACCAACTGATCATAATTTTTTTTTTGAAGATACTGAATCCAAATAATTTACAGCTATTAGATATTGTAAGATCATGAAGAATATGTCACTATTGTATGCCAAAGTTATTGCTCTATTCAAATTTATAGTTTATAAAAGCCTAAGCTTCCAATCTGATCAATTGCATTATCCACTTTTGAAGTGATGCAGATATAATGAAAGTTATTAAGATTTATTGAGTGATTTGAGTATGATCATTATAATAAAACAAATATGATCACTCTGGTTCTCATAAATCCCTGTTGTAATGACAAAGTATATCTTATTACATACAAGAAATTAGTAAAGTTAAGTACACTACAATATATCTAATTTAAGACAATAACAACAAAAACCAGAAAAAGTTGTTAGATTGTTATCTTGCAGAGCAGACTAGTAATTTATGACTTTGCCTGCAAATTATTGTTGAATTATTAGCAAATCAAAGTAACAGAAAAAAAAAACGTTTATTGATTTAAGTTATGAGATAAAATGCAATCACATAGTCAAAAATAGATTAAAAATGGAAGAACAGAAATCTACAAAAGCATAGATCTGATATATCTGAATCAAAACTGAAGTTGAAATCTCATAATCTATAATTACTTAAAATGAATGAAAATACTCCATATGAATAGCTTATCAGTATTACCAGGAAAAGCATGGATGGTTGATCTTAAACTTAGTTTGAATCCTTGAAGTATAAAAGATGACAGAAAGGATATCAGTAAAGAGAAGTGATATTTTTCATAGAAGTGTGCCAAATTGTGAAATATTACTGCCATCAATGTTCTTGTACCTATGTAATATATACTAATTTGTCAGTTTTGCTGACTATTATTTCCAGAAAAAATGAGTACAGACAGAAAGCAGTGTATTTATGAAACTCATCTACAGAAAACATTGGATTTCCACCAACCAAGAGAACATGCTGGATTTAAAAGTGATTTTAGTACAGTAGATCATATCCATGTATTGAGAAAAGTTATAGAATGGACAAATGAATATAAATTGCCATTATGCTTTGGATTTATAGATTATGAAAAGACATTTGATTCTATAAATATTTTTTCAGTAATTAAAGCATTGGATCATCAAGGTATAGATCCAGGATATCGTCATATTTTAGAGAATATTTATAAAAATGAAATAGCAACAATTAGACTACATAATGATACTAGGAAAGTTAACATTGAGAAGAGTTTAAGACAGGGTGATTCCATATCTCCAAAATTTTTTATAGCAGTGCTACAAGAAGAATTTGGTGGATTAAAATGGGAAGCTAAAGAAGTGAAAGTAAATGGAGATTGTTTAAATCATTTAGATTTTGCAGATGATGTAGTTGTTTTTTTGCAAATAATGCTTTAGAGCTGCAGGAAATATTGCTGGAGTTATCAGATGAAAGTAGGAAAGTAGGACTACTAAAGATAAATGTTAAAAAACTAAAGTAATGTGTAATGGATTTTCTCAAAATATGAAAATAAAGATTGATTATGATGAGTTAGAATAAGTTAACAACTATAAATACCTTGGTCAGATTATTAATACACATGTAAACATAATGGATGAAATTAATCATAGAATTAAACTTGGTTGGAGTGATTTTGGTAAAAATGACTTGATATTAAAAGCAAACATGCCTATGTGTTTGAAAAGGAAGGTTTTTAATAAATATTTTACCCATTCTTACTTATGGATCTGAGACTTGGACACTTAATAGAATAGCAATACAGAGACTTCAGATCACTCAAAGAAGTATGGAGAGTTACATGTTGGGAGTAATAAGAAGAGACTGAAAACACAATACATGAGTAAGAGAACACACAGATGTTACTGATCTTATTGAAAAAATTAAAAGACTGAAGTAGAGTTGGTATGGACATATTGCTAAAAGAGATGATAATAGATGGACAATTGAAATCTTAAACTGGATTTCAAGAGATTGTAAAAGACCCAGAAAGAGACCACATGTGAGATGAATGGATAAAATAAGAAAGTGTGCAGGGGTGATGTGGAGAAGAGAAACTAAAGATCAGAAAAGATGGATTGAACTTAAAGAGACCTTCATCCTGCAGTGGATTGATAAGGGTTGATGATGATGATGATGATGATAGCTGATGATCTACTAAAAATATAAATTTACATCATTCTTAAAGAATTAATTAATTTGTTATAGCAGCTAAAATTACTAATGCTGAATTCATTGGTCACAAATATCTTTTTCTGCTTAATGTCAGATGAAATTATATTTTTTATGAAATTAGATTTTAAATTTGGTCTAAATTCTTTCTCCAGACATAATAATTTTTTGCATAATTTTTGTTTGTTTGGAGACATATTGCTCACTTTTTGATTCCATACTTATTGCAAATTTTATGATTAAGCTTTTTTAACTTAGCTAGTAAATGATTCATCTTTTAAAAAATGATTTAAAAAAAAAATCACATAAATAAGAGTCCAAAGTTTTTATCTTTGGAATAAAATTAATTTTTAAAAATGATATATATCCCTATTTATATATCCAAAAATTGGCAAAGTACTACCAGATTTTTAAGTAAAATTTGTTAACATGTATAAGCAATACTTATCATATTAATTAATGTCTGAAGAATAGGATTTTATGTTTATATATTTAATAATTAAATACAATCAAAACGATCTAAATAACTATTGTCATTTATATAAAAAAATTTCATATATATATATTAGTTGTTTTTCTTCAATTGGTCGGCAAGGTGGGGCACAATATGTTTCTCTCCAGCAAGCGATATGTGTAAATACTAAAACTATACTTCATGAACTTATGCATGCTATTGGATTTTGGCATGAACAGAGCCGAGCGGACAGAGACCAATACATACATATTCATTGGGAGAATATTATACCAGGTATTACATATTGCTATAAATTTATCTTCTCTTTGATTTTTTAAATTTATTTATTGAATGTATATATATAATTCTTGTTAATTTTTACATTTAGATATATATTTGTGGAAGGTTAAGTGTGTATATATAAATTGGAATAATTTTTTAAAATAAAGATTACAATATTAATTTGTAGCCTCTCACTGTAGTTCTGAAAACCAAAGAAGTCTGTAAAAATTTATTACTTGGAATGAAAGTTTAAATGATTTGATGCTACAGTTTTGTACCAGTGTAAAATTTCTTCTTAAATAAAAAACGAAACAGAAAACAAAAAAATTGTTATTCCACAAAAGTAAAATTTATGTTTCAATTGTTTTATTTAACTAATATCCTAAACCAGAAATTAATACAAATCCGACTATGCCCTATAATTTTAAAGTTTCTAGCCATTCTCACTGTTTATTATATCATTCAATTACTGTGTAATGTTGATATTTTACAATTCATAATGGCACCATCTCTATATTAACAACCGCTAATTCCACTATCCTCTATTTATAAAAATAACAAACAAAAATAAAAGCTTGTAATCAAAATAAATATTAATATTTTTGTTCTATTTAAATCATTTGACAATAGAATTCATGGATTTGATTATATAGTAATAAACTTAAATATCATATATTATGCATTTTATCATTATCAATTTTCATCAATCTATTATTTAGAAAAAGTATGAAAATATATTTTTTCTAACTTATAGAACATTTTTTCTTGCATGCAGGAGATTTTTATGTGAATATTCATTACAGAACTCATCAATTTTTATACTCACTATTTAAAATTAACTTTTGTCTACAATGACTTTTAAAACAAAATTCTTTTGTTTTTTAAAAATGTCTGCCATTTTTAATGATGGCCTATAAAAGGGTAATGATATCATCGAGTGAGGATTTTATCTAGTGATCATCATTGGAACCAACATGGGCAATATTTACATCAAAAGCTTATAATACAATGTAAAGATTATTTGCTATATACAATAATTGTGTTTAGACCATATAGTTAAAATATGATTACTGTACTTATTTTCATCTAATATCCTTGATAATCTATACTCTAGTTTATGACACATTCTAAGGAAATGAGATTTTTATCATATATATATATATATGCACATTTCATTCACTACAATAAATAACAAAAAAACATATTTTGATCATATAATAAGATACACTAATAATAAATTTTTAAATTTATATGTTAGCTAAATATATTGACTTGATCTAATTTGCCTAAAAAAAATTTAAATGTGAATCCCACTCAAGGCAAAAATGTTATCATCATTAATCCCAATTATTTTTGATTTAATTGCATTGTACAATTAAAAATAAATTTTATATAATCAAGCATTATTAAATTTGTTTAATTCTTACTGAATTACCTTGTAGTTTATTTCTATCACACCCTATTCAAGATAATGGCAGCTTTCATCAATATGTCAAGTTTGGTGGCCAAGTGATTAGTACAGCTGTCTTACAAGCAGTTGTCCTGGGCTCGCTTCTCGGCTGATGCTTTGACACATGAAAAAAAAAACTTAAAAAAATATTAGCAAAAATGCTGTAAAAATTTCCTTTAGTACAAAATTTGGATTAAAGCAGTAACAAAATATATTAATAATAAAATTTAAAATAATATATATTACCTCAAAATAATTTTTATTAATTAATTTCTAACTAATACTTTTGTATTTATAAAATTTTTAATTGCTTTCATCAAAAATGCATTATTCTAAACTAAAATAATATTACAAAAAATAAAAAAAAGATTTAAGAAAATTTACATTATTAAAATTGTAGAATCAATTATATATTATATTTTTTTATCTAATTTTTATTTAATTACAACCACATTTATGTACAGTAAATAAAATTGATGTGTTGCTAAAAAAATTAACAGTATTGTAAAATAAATTCAAAATTTTAATGGTTAGATAATTAAAAAAATTAAAACTTTGGTAATAGAATGTGAAGTATATCAAAAATAAACTTTAAAATGTACATTGTGTTAATTCATTTTTTTGTCTACGTGATTCATTTTAATTTAACAAATTGTGATTCTTGGTCTAGTTAAGATTCATAATGGTTGACTTCAAATGGAGAAATTATTACTTTCTCTAAAAAAAATTACAAAAACTGAAATTTTTTTATGATATAATATATTTATCTATAGTTTCGTGCTTTATTAAAATTAATAACATCTTTTGTAAAATATATTCATTAATTATCCCTTTTTTAATTTTAAACTTTATTTTTATAATCATATTTTGCAGATTTTTATATACTTTGAGCTTATGGTAATGAATTAAATGTTTGCCAAATTATAAATGCTTGTTTTGTATACAAGAGTTTTGACTTATATGACATTTTGAGCCATTTGATCCTGCTTTTTAGGGTGAACCTCTATTAAAAATTTACTTCTATTGCATTGCTATTTTTTGCCTCTTTAAATCTGTCATTGATACAATGGGTGAAAGAAAAAAAAATTTATTGTCAAATTCAGATACAAGAAGTAAAAAAAAAGAAACTTCTAGCAGCACGTTTTAAAAATTTCTTAATCTAATGTATCCAGTATGTAAATAAATTCAATTTTTAAAATCTCTTAGTTCTGTCAAGCAATAAATAAAATACAAGTACACCTGGGTCTCTTTTTACGCGGACTTATTTAAAATGATTTTGAAGTTACGCGATTCGTGTTTCACCAGAAGTCGATTTCCGATAATGCGCTATTACTTTAAATAATAAATTTCGCGCACTTACATCATATTGAAAGTAATAGCACATTATTGGAATTTGACTTTCATCTTAGTAATTTCAATATTTTCAGTGCTTTATAATAATAGGATTTTATGCAATAATGAAATTAAAATCATGATTTCCACATTTTATGTATACCCATATTAAATTTTACAAGATTATAATGTAAATTTGTTCAAACATTGTGCATGTTAATTTTGCATTTTAAATCACATTCTGTTTTTGCTTTTTAAAAAAGAACGTAATCAATTATTATTTTCTTATTAATGACACAAAAATCATTAACGTGCTCTTAAATTCCAACGAAAGCTAAATGGTTGTATGTCTGGATATCGTGAGCTTCGTAAACAATTAATAAAATCATCGTCTAAAAGATTAATTACTAATTACGTTATCACCAGAAAATCATAATAATTAAAACGTGTATAAAAATGTAAATTACTGTACTATTAAGTCAAATAATTTTTACTTTTGGAAAATATATGTAATCAAGCACGAGTGCATGTGTGGCACAGGCAAGATCCTTTGAAAGCACTCAGCTAGTTTATTATTTTTAGTTATCTATTTTATATTAATAGCTTTTGGGAACAGTTGTGCCACACAAGCACTCATGCTTGATTAAATTACTGTACTGTAAATTATGCATAAAATATATTATTTTGAATAAAATTAAATATTATAGTTAAAAAAAGTTTGTCTTGTATCAATTTTTTTCAAATTTGAAATTTTTTATTAGTCATATTTTATTTCCTTATTTTTTTTTTTTTGTGCAAATTTTAAAGTAATTTTACATTGGTGCTTTGCTTTTACGCAAATTTTGAAAAATCACAGACCGCATCCCCCCTTTTTCAATGTAAGTTACGTCTATTTTTGCACGATTTTGTTTGCGCGTGTTTTCTGAGGAACCTATCTATCACGTTCTTTATTTTTATTAACTATTAAGAATGTGCATACTATACTACTTTTTAACATATTATAAAAGAATGGAACAAAAAGAGTTGTTGTGAAAAGTGATAAGAAATACAAGGATCTTTGTTTTTTTAACTAAATGCTATAAGAGCAAGGAAATCAGCAGATCATTAATAGATCAAATCTAATTAAATATAAGTAATGTGATGAATGTAGCATCACTATCAAAGTATCAGCAACAAATTAACCAACAATCAACCTTTGCAGTTGGATTTGAAAAAGGTATATTATAAAAATGTAATCTAATCACCATTAATCTGGTGTCAAACTTGGGGCATATTATAAAAGCATTCATCACTATTTCTGTTATACATAAGTGCTAAAATAACTATAAGAAACATATCAAAAGTAGTTAGTTTTGGTATTGCAAGGACCCTCTTAACTATTGACAAGAAAAAGTACCCAATACTGTATTATACTATTAAATAAATTCTCCAGAATAACAAAATAATGACTAATAAATTTATTGATTAATTAGAAGTAAAAATAATTAGAAAATAAAAAAGTCTAATAAGTACTCTACAGTAGAAATATATTTTAACTATTTTCAAATATCAGAAAATATTTCCACAGATTAACAAACAAATCTATATACGCAATATTATTTAAATTATAGTTTACAGAAATACATAAATTATAAGTTTTTCATAAAGATCATACATAGTGCACACATTTGTCTAATAGTACAAAATAATTCAATCATTAATTAATTCATATTATTCTAATTTAATAATATATAAACAAAGAATGGATACACGCATAAATATGCACACACTCTGTGCACACTGTAATATAAAAATTTTTTACTCATTAAATCTAGAGATCAATATTATTCTATTTTAACTATATATAAATTTAAATGATATATATAATAATCTCATATATAAAAAATATATCAATTATTAATTCTTTCTATTTTAATCTTAAAGCAAATTATTTTTGCAATCTAATTATACAAAATATAAATATATTGAATCAATTAAAAATGTGCACTTTAACCATTAAAAACAAAGCTCATTTTCATAATTTTCTTACTCTATGAATGATATAACAAATTAAAAAAAAATGTAACTAGAGTTGTTATCCTCTGGAGACTTTGAAGTCATTAGTCACTTTTTTTGTTGCTAAAGACTTTTATTTACACTCGTAAAAGATCTTATGTACATACATTATATATATAACTGACATTAGAATTTTTTGTCTATTCTTCTATGTATATATAAAGTAATATATGTAAAGCGTAGCATTGGAGTCTCAAGGTCAGGCTGATTTCTTATTTAAATTGCTCATATGACATGTCCTGATAAATACTTAAATAAGATAAATGCCAGTTCTCAACTCAATTCAGTTTCTACAATTTTCAAACTTTAACAGTGCAAATAATGGCTTCTTTACAGATTTTGGCCTATGAAATTATGGAGATATCATCCTACTTTGCTTCTCTGAGAATTTAAATTTGACAAATATGGAGAGTACCAGCATTTACTTTTCTTATGAAGTTGTCTTTCTATACTGCCATCTCAGTTAAACTGAATATATTATTTATAATAGATACAATGGAATTTATAAATAGAAGGATTAACTGTAAATCATTTCCCTCCTGATTAATAAAAAATAAATAATTTTAATTACCATTGCTCTGTTTTTTAATTTATATTTATCAAAACCAAAATAAGTTTTCATCAAGATAAAATAATTTCTTCATACTTTAAATGAAAACAAATTATAAAATTAATGTACATTGCAAAGAAAAAAAACAGCTGTATTTTAGATAAAAAACATTTTTTGTTACATCAATATGTATTAGATTTTTATCAAAATCAGAAATAAATCAAATACAATATTTTTATTAAATAGATCTTTTTTTATATTTAATTTTAAATAATTTATAATATTTGAAAAATATAAAAAAAATTATTACTCGATTAATATTTCACTTATTCCAGACTATATTTTAAATAATTATATAGATAAATTTTGTCTGCTTTCACTTTTGATTTGACTTTTGAGCATTAAAGGTATATGCACACACACACACACACACTATATTGTGTGCCATGATATCTTAATATAGATGTATGTACATGTTAATAATAAATATATTAATTAACTAAAGGAAATATAAAATATATAAACACAATTATGTTTCTACATAGCTATTTTAATATTGCAACCAGAAAATTAATTTCTGATGAAAACCCATCTTCTGGTTGAAATATTAAAGTGATTATGTAGTGTTTGCTTTTTTCTTTTATGTATATGTTAAGATACTTATACTTAAATATATATGAATGAGCATGTTTAAGTATTTATTTATATAAGGTTGTGAAGATTGTGGGATACAGAATTCTAAGTAAATAAAGGATGAGCTACTATTCAGTAATTTATAATATCTTTTAGAGGGTTTTGGAGCAATATATAATGGATGCAAGAATTATATTGCATACAAATCAAATAAATGATTTAATAAACAATCTGATTGTCCAGAAACTTCAAATTATTGGATATAGTTGTGTATGTGTATATATATTGTACCATCTATATATGTGGTTCAGCTATATTGGCGTTTGTAATATTTAAAAAAAGGCTTAAAAAAAGTAAAATTTAAAGATCGTTCAAAAGACGCATTTAGTATTTTTTTTAGTTAGTATGATTTATTTTTAGATAATGTACAAGGAAAGTTATTTTTTTTCGAATTATCTATTCAATTAAAAATAAGTTAAAATTGGAAGGAGTAAAAAAAAAAAATACATGCAGATTATTAATACAGATAAGTAAAAGAAAGAAATTATAAGTGTAAAAGATTACAATCAGAAAAACCTTTTTAACTCTAATTAAACATGGCAGTCATAATTTATTAAAGAAAAAAGACTGTAACTAAAAACTAATAAAAATGTACAAGATTACCAGCCTGTATTTTGATAACAAAACAAAAGATAATATCACATGATCACAATTTCTTGTGCTTGCTTATAACTGTTATTAAAATAGGCAAAACTATCTATATGTATTGCCACTCAGTGCAAGCCAGAGTAATCAATGGATGCCAGAAGGCTTGTGCACTAGATGGGGATTTTATACACAAACATTCTGGCATCCATTGATTACTCTGGCTTGCACTGAGTGGCAATACATATAAATAGCTTTGCCTGTTTTTAAAAGATAATATATTTGCAGAAGTCTAAAAACTGACCCAAGGCTATAAAAAAGGCAGAAAAACTTCGAACTGGGTCTTGTGTCTTTTTCTTAGCTAGCAGTTTCTATGGGCCAGGACAGGGCATTTTCTCTATCTTGGACTACTCATATGCAAGACTACTACTTATATGCTGAAGTAAATCATCATGCAGGAGTGGAACCAGAGCATTTATCAGACATCTTTTGTCATAAAGATCACTCCTTGAGTCTAGCCTTAGGACAGATGAGGAACAATTTAAAATCAATGGTCATGAGCTCATTCATCTCAAGAAATACATGTATGCTACCCTAATCTATACTTATCAGTAAGATATCATTCAGATCTCGATTGTGAATAATTAAATGTTTGCAAACTTAACTTTAAATATGAAGCTTCTAAGAGCAATATAAACATTCACTATTTTATTATTCAAGGAACTTTCTAGAAGAAATTTAAAAAACTTTTAACAAGAATTTTTAATTATTTGATCAATATTATAATCTGGATGACCTTGAATATTCTTTCCAATTTTAGTAATAATTTGTCATTTAAATATTTTAATTGGTCTTAATAAAATATTTAGCATTAATATAACCCTTTCTTTGAGTGTTCTTAATTTTAATTGTTAATTTTATTATTCAGTTTTCCCTCACTAATATGCTTGTTTAATAAAACCTGGAAAAATTCATATAAAAGTTTTAAATGACTAGAAATGTAATTCCCAATTTTTGTAATTATTTGCTTCTTAAATTGCCATGTGCTTCATGCAGAATCAGTGAGTCTCTGACTCTGGCACCCTCAAATAAAGTAAAAACTGATTTTTCTCAGCAATTCAAAATAGTAAATAATATTAGGTCCAACAATCAGGAAATATAACTATGTTCTTGAAATATCCAGAGTCATAAATGAGTGGAATTCTTTTCTTTTCATGGTTTGATTAACTTGCACTTTCTAGTGTGTAAAATAAGGCCTAATCATAACACAAAGATGTTAATAAATGTTACAATATATACACACCTATATTACTCTGTAGGAATAAATCAGTGAAATATATTTGTCTATTAGTTTTTAAAATATAAGCTTATTTAAATCCATGCTTGTATTCAGAATAATCTTGAAATCAATATATCTATCAATTTACAGTATAATAGTTAAGAAATTATCTTTTATCTAGTTGTTGCTTGATTCAGATTTTGTGTTTCTAACTAAAGGTAGCATTGGTTTGTTTTATTTATTATATGCGAGTTTCAACTAGCATTATTAATTACGTTTGGATTTTTTTTAAAGCATAAATTATTTATTAATTGTGTTTTATGCACAGAACATTAAATATGTTTATCTATTAGCTTTTAAAATCTCAGTTTTTATAAATTTGTGATTGTGTTTAGAATAATTTTGAAATAAATATATTTATCATCTTGAAACTTTATAAGTAAGAGGTTACTTTTTATTTTTACCTATATTGCTTGATTCGACTAAATATTATAGAATTGATTTGTATTCATTCAATATATTACTCTCTATACAATAAATTATTAATACTTATTTATTTTTAGGAACAGACGGCCAGTTTGTTAAACAGAATCTTCAAAACATTCAGCATCTAGGTGTTTCTTATGATTATAACTCTATCATGCATTATCCTGCAGATGCCTTTGCTCGATATCCCGGACTTACCACAATTACACCATTAATAGCAGGTTATGGATTAAGCAATGACTATGGCTTCACTCCTACTGATTTGTATAAAATTAATAAACTGTACAATTGTCCAAATAAATAATACTTTTAAAAACGAATTTTTTTTTTTTTTACACATTTATTTACTTTTGTAGAATGAATTAATCAGAAAGTAAAGGGTTGTGAAATTACCGGAATAGCAAAAAACACTGACAATTCCAGTTATATGGCAGATAAAAAAAAATTCATTTCCTTTTTTTGGATTTCTTATTATGTTTATCAAGAAAGCTTGAGCTGTCTGCCCATTTATATTAATCATTGGGCTATCTTGTCACTTTATAAAATTATGTGCTTTGTGCATATGTACACCTATATTTATAGAAAATGAATGTTTGCTTTTTACTACATATCAGTAATTTTTTTTATAAATTAGACGGAATGGTAATATTTTTATGATTTTTTTTTTTATATTTTTATTTTTACTAGTGATCAAAATCTATTAGCACATCTTTTTGATATTGATCATGCTTTTTAATTTAAATATATATTACTGAGATTATGATTATTTTGATTTGCTAATTTTAGATTACAATAGACTGAGAAAAATCGTAAAAAGTTGATGGGATGAATTAAAATTCAATATTAAATTTTATTCTTATTAAAAAAACTAATTGTAGAGTTATTGCAAGAATAACCTCAGCCATTGGTAAACGGTGTAATTAAAGTATATATAGTATTCATTGTTATTTTATATCTTTCTTCTCTTTCATAATTTTATTAAATCCAAAAACGTATACTAATCAATAAAAAAAATTGTATTATTAGTTTTTATGAAATATCTTGATTATATTATACAACTATCTTCAAATTGCAAATGATAGTTAAATACATTCAAAATGTCTTAACAACAGCACTAACAATAGCAGTAAATCTTAATCCTGACACCATGTTCATTCCAGGAGCTCCAGCTTCAAATCCCAAAAGTTTGCTCAATACCATCTTTATTGAAGGTACTTTTGCATCTTATCAAAGATAAAATAAAACTTGATTATATAGCTTTTTTTTAAAAAAAAATTTCCATGTGTGCACATAGAAAAATTTAATCATATTTATTTTTGACCAACATAAGAAATAAAATACAGATGGCAATCCTGTTTTAAAAATTGAATAATTATAGTCTAGCAAACCTTTTTTTCTTCTGTGTATCAGTCACATGTTCTCAAGCTTCAATTACAAAGATATGCTCAATACCATCACTATTAAAGTAAGAAACTCGTGATAACTGGTGTTTTTCCATTTCCCCAAAAATGCAATTCATTCTGACTGGCATTTTTTTATTTTCTCAAAGTGCAATCCATGCCGAACTAGTATTTTCCATTTTCTCCAGATGCAATTAATGCTACCTATTGTTTTTCCATTTTCCCAAGATGCAATTTATGCTAAACTGGTATTTTTTCATTTTCCCAGGATGCAATGCATTTAATGAAATGGCATTTTCCCAGAATGCAGTTCATGTTGGTTAGGGTTTTCAATTTTCCAAAGTAAAATTCATGCTGAGTACTGTTTTTCGATTTTCCCCAAGATACATGCTGAACTAATATTTTTCCATTTTCTCTGGATGAAATCTATGCAGACTTGTATTTTTTCTGTTTTGCTAAAATGCAATTAATGCATACCAGTGTTTTTTCATTCTCCCAGGATTCAATTCATGCTGAACTGGTGTTTTTTTTGTTCTCCCAATATGCAATTCATACTGACTAGTAATATAATTAATGGATATATATAATTGACATATTTGAGTAATATATGTAACTAATTATATTTCAGATTTTTAATCACAATCCTCATTTTAAAATTTATGATATAGTAAATTATCTCATGGCATAAAATCTTTCAGATCCAGATTCTCATTAAATTTGCATTCAAAGTAGAATACAACATCATTGGGGAGTTCATTTACAAGAATAAATGATAGTTTATATATATAAATAAGAACTTGAATTTCACAATATTAATAGTAGTTGTTGAATTATCCATCTTTATAAAATCTGACACCTGTAAGTATAAATAATTATTTTATACTTGCTTAACTTTCTAACAAAATAAAAATTATACAGTAATATAGAGAGCTCTCAGGAGAACTGCCATTTTACAGTTTTTATGCATATAGTTTAGAGTACTGAATTTTTAAATATGTAATACTGTTTATAATTTTTTGATTTTAAATATTTTTGTTATTGAATGTAAATACATATGGTGTTAACCTATTAATGTAATATGATATAAAGATCACACAGGATGGGGATAATAAACCAGAAAATATCATAGTATAGGAAATATATACAAATTAATTATTGCAGTGAAGAAATATATAAAACTAATTAGATAAGGTGATTAAAAATTGCTCTACTCTATATCAATAGGTTAAATATAAGAATGGTTATGAGTGAATATATATATATAAATATCGCATCAGTAACTCAGGTAAAAATGAATTAATCCAGCCATACTTTGGGAAGCCATTTTATTACTGGTAACATTGAGGGACCACCTTTAATTATGACTAAACAAGTGCAAATTTCATAGTCACATCTAAAGAAGATAATAATGGAAATAATTGAACTTAAAACAGATATTTCACAATCACATCCCAAAAATCAACATTAGTATTTTGAAATAGTCTTTTCCCCTCAGTAATAAGTTAATTAAAAAAAAAAACCTATTCATTTTATTCTTTTATCAGGGTGCCAAACTGAATGAACAAATTTTAAATACCAGGATCCCTCAATTTACAAAATATTCCAGCATTTTTCTCAGTGGTTAAACAATATCTCTAATTAAATTTTTTTTCCCTTTTAAATTGATAAGTGCTAAAATGATCATTTGGAAATGAAAGTTGATAAATAAAAAAAGCACTGGCAACTTGAATTTTTAAACTAATAATCATTTATTCAACAATTAAAATTATTCACACATATACACGCACATACATAAAATTAAAAGTAATTATTTTAAAATCAATTGATACAGCAAAGTATATAAAAAATAAATAGATAACAATGGCTGAGCAACAAGGAAATTAGATTATGTTAACTTAAGGTTTTTTTCAATATATATTTTTTTAAAGTTTCAAACGATAATCTTACTGTGGTATTTCATTTTTTTGTACTTCCATTACTGATCAGAATGTCATAAAAATCGTGATGTTTTCTCTGTCAAATGTTTTCCTTTTAAATATCCCATTTTTCAAGATAAAATAAAGACAATAGAGGCACACATTTTCCATAGATGTTTTAAATTAATCCTGGATTATGCATTGATGTTTGAGTTCAGGAGGTTCCAGAAGACATCAGCATAGTTTGTGGTGAGCTAGTACACTTTAAAAATTAGCAATGCAAATCATCTGACTATATCAACGAATAATCGTCATTGGATTCCATATTTCTGGCAAGGACGATTATTGGTTGTAAACTACAGTAAACCATGAAATATTTTTTTAGCCACATCAAGAGTTCACAAAAACTAAAAAAGATTTTGCTGCTAAACTCTTCAGTCCAGACACAATTAAAACTAAAAACAATGTCACCTCTTGTTTTTTTCCCCCTCTTATACAGTCTTTTAGTTTTTAAAAAATTAAAGTATACAATAGATCAGTAATTAAATGACAGAATAAATTGGACACTTATCTTTTAATTACTGTTTGTAGATTTATTTTTGTTATCAGTAAGTCTAATCAAATTAAATTCTTTTTTTCAAAGAAAAATTGAAATATATTTATTTTAATTTTATTTTTTTTAATTTCAGTCATCTTACATGGATTTAAGTTATTTATTAAATTTCATTTTAATAAATCTTATAAGTTTTCTTTATATTTTTACTTGTTTATTTAACTCATATATATTTCACTGATGCACACACCTACATGCACATTTTTAATAATAATAATATTTTAAATTTAAAAGAACTTTAAATAATCTTTAATAATTGATTACATGCTTGCTATGTTGGGTGCCACTATTAATAGTAGTTATTGAATTATCCATCTTTATAAAATCTGAGATCTGTAAGTATACTCATTTTATACTTGCTTAAATTCCTAACAAAATATGAGTTGTACAATTATGTATAGAACTCTCAAGTCATTTTACAGCTTTTATACATATAGTTTGTAGTACTGGATTTATTAATATATACATACTGATTATAATTGTTTGATTTTAAATATATTTGTAATTGAATGCAAGTATACATAGTTTTAATCTAATAATGTAATATGATATAAAGATCACACAGGTGGGGATAATTTTATCCACATTATGACACTCAATAAATCATACTGTAAAAAAATATATAGAAATTGAATATTGCAGTGAAGAAATATAAGTGACTATTTAGATAAGATGAATAGAAATTGCTCTACTTTATATATATTTGTTTGCAATCATATCAATAGGTTAAATATAATAGTATATATACCATATTTAAAACATCTCATAGCTATATTATTTTAGTCATACTCCCCTTTTAAATTAAGAAAGCTTGAATTTTAGCACTCACATAAATAAAAAAAATTCTTTTCAATGTTGAGTGCAATGATGTATATTAAAATTCAAGCTAATTTAAATAAGAAGTGTAAATCTAAGAAATAAAACATTTTATATAGATTTTAGCTAGCAGTATGAATTATTTCTATAGTCTTTCCAAGTGTATTTAAAATTAAACATGTTTGTTTATTTGCAATATAAAATCTTTGCTTTCTTAGATTCACACTTTCTTTAAATTAACTTGAATTTTAATATATATTATATTATTGCATTTGAAAATGATGATGTTTTCCTTTTCAATGTGAGTGCTAAAATTTGAGCTTTCTTTATTTAAAGGAGCTATGTGGCTGGAATAATATAGCTATGAAGCATTTAAAATATTTTATATAGATTTCAGCTAGTGATATACATTGTTTCTATTTCTTATATATATTATAATGGATCCTCACTTTAATTTATTTTTTTAAAAATAATTTTATATCCAAACCATTATACAAACAGAGGGGAAAATATAATCAATATTTTATCTATTAACTCTATAACAATCAGGCCGGGTATTGTCTATAAATATACAAACCACAGCCATCTTTTAAAACCATTACACTGACTCTATAACTTCTTAAAGCAAAATACCTCTTGCATGAATACTTTTAAATTATTCTGGGTATTGAATCTGGATACTATCCAGCAAATTAACTGAAATATCTACAAGAGAAGATTTAAAAACGTTTAGCACTTGATTTCTCAGATAGCTCAATTGAAACTTCCCCATTTAGCATCTAATATTGAATATTTTAAAACAAAATATAATTAACAAATTTTGTCTTAACTAAATTTCATATAGTAAGATTCAGAGAGAAGAGAATTCAAGCCAAATTAACAATTAAATAACATTTATTTACAAAATTAACACATATCAAATTATAAACACAAAAACTATAAAATAAAATAAAATTGAACTAATTACAGTTATTTTAGCATAATTAATTTCATTTTAAATTAGGAAGTAAGAGTTTGTGCATTTTCTAATTTTAGAAAAGATTATAAGAAAAATATAAATCTTACCTCTTATATTTCAGTTTAAGTCTAGACTTTGATTTTTGCTTACATTGATCTAGGTTTTGATTAGAAACTTTTTTTAGGTGATTACCTCTTTTTTGACTGTGCTGAGAATTCACAAAGTGTTTTTGCATTGGTTCCTGGTTACCTTAGTGGCTTATAGTTTCTTCTTTCTGAGACAGCATCTATCTTCATTTAATTGCCCAGCCACAGTCTTAGATATATAATGGGTATATTTCTCAGCAATGGCAGGTCAGAGTTTTAGTCACAGCTTAGACTATTGATAACTTATAGGAATTGCATGGTGAAAAGACTAAATGAATACCCCTTTCATAAGTTTAGCAGAGCATGGTGGTGTTAGGGCATCTGCAAAGATTCCTATACATTGATGGAGCTACAAAACTAGAAGTACACAATAAGCAATATCACAAAATTCAACAGTACAAACACAAAATTAACAGCAGTAGAAGAACTTTATAACTTGAATAATTTCAATAACTCTAAACAACAATGAATAATTTCAATTTTAAATAACTATGAGTAACAAAACTGATAAAAATTTATTAGCTTATATAACCTTGGTGAACCACTGTCTTGAGAGAATCACCCACATTAATTTTTCAATTTTTTTTATTAATTAATTAATTTTTTTTAATTGTAGTGTTACTTATCCTATCAGTTTACTGTTTTTGAGTAAAACATAATATCTTTCTGATTAGATAGCAATTTACAAAATTATTTTAATATTGATTAGATAAAAAATATTTTATATTTAATTATATAATTTTTTTCACAAAAACTATTTTACATTCAATTTTCTTTTTCAAATTAATTTTTTAGCTTATTGAATACAATTTTAAGTTCCTTTTTTATTTTATAGTTTTAAAGATAACATTTTGAATTTGTATTTTTTAAAGAGAAGATAAGCAATCTGTTTCAAATAAAAAATCTAATTTAAATTATTAAATTATTATTATAGTTTTTTTCATCATTCTATTTTTTTTTACTTTAAATCATTTATTGTAAATTAAGTTTTATTCTTTTTTTCTGTTTAATTCTAAGCCAGTTTTTTGTTCCTTATTTTAAAATCTCTCCCATTTCTACTTGCTATTATACTGACGACTTAAATGATAGCTCTTTTTAAATATATATATATATATATATACATTTTATTATTATTTTTATGTAATGCATACATTTTACATGTTTATTACAATATTGAAGCAATGGATCTGAAGCCCGATTTATGCTTCACATCTTCCTATAAACTTAATTAGTATTGTAGACCTGAATTAAGTTTATAGTTCAATATCAGCAGGGTTTTGCATTAGAGTTAAAAATAATTATGCTTATCAAATGTGTATTACATTTAAATATTTTGTTTTAAATAAATTTCATTCTATTAATAAAAATTGCTTAACCTATTAGTCAAACATATATATATACATCTAGCGTATATATATATGAGTTAATGCAAAATTCTGCTGAAATAAAATGCTTATTTTACTATAAAAAAATAATAATATATTGTTGTTAAAATTTTGTTAAAATATTTAGTATGATTTGATTTTGAGATAAGCCTGCCAACATTTTCTAAAAGAATGTATAGTTTTAATTAGTGAGCCATTCAAGTGTAATTAAAGATGGCCTTCTCTTTCTTTCTTTTTAATTAAGAGAATTCAAACTTTGAAGTAAGAAAGTTAGAGTAAAAAAGTTAAAGTTATTTTTGGAAAGTGTTGCTTTGAAACAAAAGAGCATGGGGAGGCTTATCAAGATCTCAGATCATACAAACAATAGAAGGTATCTGACAGAGAGGGTATAAATAGAAGGAAGAACAAAAGATTGATTATTCAGATTTTTCTTTTTGAAGAATTCACATATTCAGATTTTTCCTTTTGAAGGATTCAGTTGATTCTGATTTTCCTTGTGAAGGTGATTTTTTCAGAGTTTGCTATTGCAAGATTGATTCAGATTTTGCTATTGCAAGGTGCATTCAGATTTCTCTTAGGAGAACTCTGTCAGATTTTGTTCATGATTTTATTCCCAAAAGTCTACAACTGTTGTCTACAAATCATGAAGAAGTTTGAACCTGCTCAAACTAAAAATCATATAAGTTTGATAGATTCTAATATGCTCGGCTAGGCAAATAAATAGCTTTGCCTATCGCCGAGGTTCCGGAATACCATTCAAAATGCCTTAATATCCATTCAATAGTCATCTGAACTCTGTGCCGTGTCTGGAGAACTTTTCGTAAAACCATACTACATATTTTCATTGTCCGGACAACTACATCTCGACGGTCGGATCAAGCCACGAACGCCGTAGGGAACATGACCAAGGAAAAAGGACGGTAATCGTATCTCCTCTATTGAACTATTTCTTATGCTACCTTTTGTTCATTTTTATCTAATGGCTTCAGTGAATTTATATGTATTTGCTATGTAACCATTTTTATTATACTAACCTTAAATATATATATATATTGTGTGATCATCTATCTATATGTAACCTTTTTCCCTTCGCTATTCTTCCTTACTAACCTGTGTAAATATTTAATATTCCATTGCGGTTGAGTTAATAGTTAATTTTTGTTCATTTAAAATCTCTTTCCAGTTTTATTCATGTTTGTTAATTAAATACGACTCAGTTTCTTTTGTATGCCAACTTGATCTCTTTGATAACGCCTCTTTTGTCCGCCATTAGCTTATCACGTATATCTGATTTAGCTATATACGTTTTAAATAATTTTAAACTGTTTTTAGTGCAAAGCAATTAGAAATGCTTTGCGAAAGATCCTTTTTTTTATTGTACTTTATCGAGAAGATCGAGTTGACAATTTTATTAAAATTGGGAAAAGATTTAGACCGCAAATCTATTAATCCGTTTTTATTGTCTAATTATTTTGTTTCATTAATTTAGAGGAATAGCGGAGGCCATTATATCATTAGTCATATTATTAAAGTCATTAATTAAACATATGATTTAACTATAAAAAGCTTGAGTTTCTTAATTATATTAAATGCTTTATTTTTACTTTTCAATGATCCAGGCACGCATAACGCAAAACACATATTTCTTAGTACTTTTGCACATTTAACTATTTAGCTCCTTAGGATTTCCCGTCCATGTCTCTACCGCTGTTGCTAAGCTTTGTGGCCGGTTGAAAAATAATTTATGTGTGGCTCAGATAGTGTTGTTCGGTTCATAATAGCTTCGAGACTAGACGAATAGGGCAGAGGTCATAGTATTCTTGATTTATATCTCGCGTATGGTTGGCCTTGAGGTACTTTCGCCTAGTATTCGAACTGGGTTAAATCAACATACATCATCTGACTGTCACAGTAGATTTTTTTTTCCGTAATTCTGGACGCCCATCGTGTGGCTATTCGAAATTTTCCATACCCTGCAATGCCCTGTATAACATTTGTATGTGTGTATAATGTTTTTTCTTTTTCTGTTTTAAATTAATGAATAATATATATGTAGATTTTTTTTTCCGCATTCTGTCGACCAACTGGGCCAAATTTCATTTTTAGAATAGGAATATACTATATAGGTAGACGTATAAGATTTTTTCCCCGCATTTTGTCTCCGTGGACGAATGTCATTTTTTTAAAAAAAAAAAAAAAATTAAAAATAAGTACCCTGAGAAGTTTGTTTTAGTTTAATACATTTATATAAAAATATATGTATAATTTTTCCGAGTTTTGTTTCCTAACGTGAGCCAAATGTCATTTTTTTGAATTAATTAAAAAGTTAAATGTGTCATAAGCTAAACATTTTTTTTCCCGAGTTTAATATATATAGGAAATGAATATTTTATATTTAAAAAGTTAACACTTCGTTCGTTGTTTTTTTGTGTGATTATAAAATTAGATTTCAGAATTAAACCAATTTTTTTTTCCGAATGAGTAGTTTTGTCGATGGCCAGTTCGCCACATTTGTTTTCGTATAAAGTAGATAGCTTCGATGAGGCGGAAGTGTCAAATATATACCCACCCGCCCTCTCTTAAATTAGCTTTCGTACTTTAGATTATTTTTAGTATTGCTCAAATATGAGAAGTTTTGAAATAATAATGTTTTTCGAAATATAACATATATACGATAGTGTTAATATTTTAGTAAAAAGTACAATTAGATAATAGAATTTTTTTTCCGTTTGTATAAATTTTTGTGAAGATCTAAGAGATAACATTTTTCCATTAATAGAATTTTTTTTTGAAGATCAAAAAGTTTTGATAAGTTCCAATTAACACGTGTCAACATATGGTGTTAGCAAAGATTTTTTTTCACTTTCTCTGCGTTTCGTTTCTTTATATTGAATAATTGTAATCATGTAAATTTTTTTCTTTCCTTTTTAAGGATTTTGAAATTACGTTTCCTCGCAAACATATATAAATTAAGTTTTGTTTCAATACTAGCAAACTTAATTTTATCTTTATGAAAAGTAAATGCGTATGTTCGTTAATAAATATATAGATTAAAGTATTTTTGCATAACATATATGTCAGCCACCTTTAGTTAAGATTTTTTTTTCTTCTCTCAATTCGGATTATGCTATTGAATCATTTATTGAGTAACCGTTAGGTGAAGACCCTTTGAGTAACCGGTAGGTGAAGCCCTTGTTTTTTAGTGATCGTTTTTGGTGAAGATTCCCTTAGTAACCGTTTAGGTGAAGACCCCTTACACTGTAGAGTTCTAAATTGCTGAGTAGCCTGAAATAATAGGTCTACATCTGCAAACATTGCTTCCTTGTTATATTTGCGATCAGCATTTACTAGCCTGAAATAATAGGAGTATGCGGTCTGCAATATGACAAATCTTTCTAGTAAAAATCATGTGCATGATAAGCAAAAAAAAAAATTTGTATAGGTATATCTGTTTGTATATTTATATGTAGTCATATATATGCTTATTTAATGATGTACATATTCATATATATGGGTGTATATGGTATACACTTCGTTATAGTTCGGTAAAACCCGTTTTTATATAAATGTTTTTTAAACAGTTTTTGATTTCAATGCGTGATTCTGTAAAATTGCTTGATAATTGTTCATCTATTTCGGGTTGTGACCAAAATGGTAGTTGGTTTCGATCCCAGGTTCATAATTCGGAGTGGCAGTTATCATGGGATTTTACTTTTATTTTAATTTTTTGTGTATATTTTGTTTTGTTAATCATACTTTGGCTGTTTGAATTTTTTTTTGTGTCTTGACCAATATGGTAACTGGTTTCGATCCCAGGTCAGACAAATTACCGTACTTAGTTGTTATACGTCTTAGATTTAAATAATATTGTGTCATTTAAAATAGCATTTACTTATTCATGCAGAGATTATTTTTTTCGTTCAGCAGAATCAAATTAAATTTTTTTTAAAGTGAACTGAAACGCAAAGTAAAATTTTAATTGCATTGAAACTTTATAAACCCTTATAAATGGGTGCTTGGATCATTATCCATTAATATGTATATTTGATATGGCCATTGTCTTGTCGACTGGCGCCCTTCTCAAATAAATTTGTCGGCAAGTGCAATCTCTCATATCGGATATCAAATAAACCAAACTATAGTAGATGATCAAAATAAAAATGTATGTGTAGTGAGCCAAAATAATTTTGAAACATGACTTATGTATATTTTGCTCACATATTCCTTTTGAAATATAAACTTGTGTATTAATGTAAATGCATTTTTTTTAGTTGTTTCAGGTGTCGGAGAAAGTCAGGTCAAGCTGTAAGTTTATTATTTTTAATGATATAGTAACAAAGTAGCAGTGATATTTAAGTGAAATATATAAAAATAAATAAATAAAGTGAGGAGAATATATGTAGTATAAATATTGAAACAGACACGGCAGGATTTGATATTTTTTTCATGAACAAACAGACACATAGGCATAGGTTTAAGATGGGACCTCATGAGGTAGGCAAAGTTAATTTCTGAAAACATAAATAAAGAATTTAGAATACTGACTTATTTTTTAAAGAACTAAAATTTTTCTTCACATACAGGATATAGCTCCTAGATACACGTAATACAATATACTTATATAGATTGTTATTAAAATACGTTTTAGAAATAAATTGTGATTTTTGTGTAACAAAATAGCCAATATTAGGCAAAAATGGAGGAACAGAAGAGAGGTGAAGTTTATAGGTCAATATGTACTCATAGTGACCAAGACAACAATGTGAAAGATCTCATCACAGAAATGAGACAAGGATACAAAATGATGATGAACATGTTCCAAGAATTCATGAATATGACATCACAAAGAATGAACCGTTTGGAGGAAAACATGGGTCTCCAGCAACAACATACTACCAGAACAAAAGTATTACCAGATGATGATAATCAGGGAAAGGGACAAGACCAACAAGAGCAAGGTGATATTCAGGTTGAATCACTGATTGATGAAGAAGCATGTACAGATAGTCACCACTTGGACTTGTCAGTCAAACACAGAAGGCAAAGTGGAGAACAAAATTGTCGAATCATAGAGGATAGCAAGAGCACAATGACGCTTCAGACTGTGGATGTGGTAAACGAAACTGAAAAGATGGGACAAGACATTAATAATAAAATGAGTGACTTGACTGGAGCTACTCCGATACATTTGCAGTATGCCACAGCATGTCTTCAGGTATTCAAAACCAAAATCTTAGTGGAAGAGGAGAAAATAGACCAACTAGGAAACCAAAAGATCACAAGCGAACGATTAAGACGGGCAGTGCTGCATCGGAAGACAAAACGAAACCGCCAATATCAATTCAGGCAAAGGAAGCAAGTGTGGCTGAGAGATCTGAGGCCAACTAGTATAGTGCAGAGAGAAGTAAAAAAGTTTTTTCCAATATATAAAGGCCCTCACACATTAAAAAAGAAGTGTGGAATAAGTGTTTTGTTTTGGAAAAATAATCTCAGCCTACAAAGACAGTATAATGCTACAAACATAAAACTTTATGTACCACCAGACCCCGGAAAATATGCAAATTAAAAATAGATACATACCATGTTAGGCTAAATACAACACAGACCCAATTTAAGACACAGAAGATTGAATTATGGATAAACCGTGAGATAGAATAAAGTAAGAAAACACCGTAGGTAGTAACAAATTAAATATTACAGCAAATAAAGAGTAGGTTTGAACTCACCTGGCACAAATTCTTACCTCTGACCTGAAGCAACAGCATTTTTTTTTTTTTAACATTTTTTTTTTTTGCTCACTAACTATTGGGAAATGAAGCAATGGATCTGAAGCCCGATCCATGCTTCACATCTTCCTATAAACTTAATTAGTATTGTAGACCTGAATTAAGTTTATAGTTCTATATCAGCAGGGTTTTGCATTAGAGTTAAAAATAATTATGCTTATCAAATGTGTATTACATTTAAATATTTTGTTTTAAATAAATTTCATTCTATTAATAAAAATTGCTTAACCTATTAGTCAAACATATATATACATCTAGCGTATATATATATGAGTTAATGCAAAATTCTGCTGAAATAAAATGCTTATTTTACTATAAAAAAATAATAATATATTGTTGTTAAAATTTTGTTAAAATATTTAGTATGATTTGATTTTGAGATAAGCCTGCCAACATTTTCTAAAAGAATGTATAGTTTTAATTAGTGAGCCATTCAAGTGTAATTAAAGATGGCCTTCTCTTTCTTTCTTTTTAATTAAGAGAATTCAAACTTTGAAGTAAGAAAGTTAGAGTAAAAAAGTTAAAGTTATTTTTGGAAAGTGTTGCTTTGAAACAAAGGAGCATGGGGAGGCTTATCAAGATCTCAGATCATACAAACAATAGAAGGTAGCTGACAGAGAGGGTATAAATAGAAGGGAGAACAAAAGATTGATTATTCAGATTTTTCTTTTTGAAGAATTCACATATTCAGATTTTTCCTTTTGAAGGATTCAGTTGATTCTGATTTTCCTTGTGAAGGTGATTTTTTCAGAGTTTGCTATTGCAAGATTGATTCAGATTTTGCTATTGCAAGGTGCATTCAGATTTCTCTTAGGAGAACTCTGTCAGATTTTGTTCATGATTTTATTCCCAAAAGTCTACAACTGTTGTCTACAAATCATGAAGAAGTTTGAACCTGCTCAAACTAAAAATCATATAAGTTTGATAGATTCTAATATGCTCGGCTAGGCAAATAAATAGCTTTGCCTATCGCCGAGGTTCCGGAATACCATTCAAAATGCCTTAATATCCATTCAATAGTCATCTGAACTCTGTGCCGTGTCTGGAGAACTTTTCGTAAAACCATACTACATATTTTCATTGTCCGGACAACTACATCTCGACGGTCGGATCAAGCCACGAACGCCGTAGGGAACATGACCAAGGAAAAAGGACGGTAATCGTATCTCCTCTATTGAACTATTTCTTATGCTACCTTTTGTTCATTTTTATCTAATTGCTTCAGTGAATTTATATGTATTTGCTATGTAACCATTTTTATTAGACTAACCTTAAATATATATATATTGTGTGATCATCTATCTATATGTAACCTTTTTCCCTTCGCTATTCTTCCTTACTAACCTGTGTAAATATTTAATATTCCATTGCGGTTGAGTTAATAGTTAATTTTTGTTCATTTAAAATCTCTTTCCAGTTTTATTTCTCTTTCCAGTTTTATTCATGTTTGTTAATTAAATACGACTCAGTTTCTTTTGTATGCCAACTTGATCTCTTTGATAACGCCTCTTTTGTCCGCCATTAGCTTATCACGTATATCTGATTTAGCTATATACGTTTTAAATAATTTTAAACTGTTTTTAGCGCAAAGAAATTAGAAATGCTTTGCGAAAGATCCTTTTTTTTATTGTACTTTATCGAGAAGATCGAGTTGACAATTTTATTAAAATTGGGAAAAGATTTAGACCGCAAATCTATTAATCCGTTTTTATTGTCTAATTATTTTGTTTCATTAATTTAGAGGAATAGCGGAGGCCATTATATCATTAGTCATATTATTAAAGTCATTAATTAAACATATGATTTAACTATAAAAAGCTTGAGTTTCTTAATTATATTAAATGCTTTATTTTTACTTTTCAATGATCCAGGCACGCATAACGCAAAACACATATTTCTTAGTACTTTTGCACATTTAACTATTTAGCTCCTTAGGATTTCCCGTCCATGTCTCTACCGCTGTTGCTAAGCTTTGTGGCCGGTTGAAAAATAATTTGTGTGGCTCAGATAGTGTTGTTCGGTTCATAATAGCTTCGAGACTAGACGAATAGGGCAGAGGTCATAGTATTCTTGATTTATATCTCGCGTATGGTTGGCCTTGAGGTACTTTCGCCTAGTATTCGAACTGGGTTAAATCAACATACATCATCTGACTGTCACAATATATATATATATCAGATTATTATTTCTGATGAGAAATTCAACTATTTCACATCTTTAGCTCATGTAACAATAATAGAATCACGTATAGTGAGAGATTGTATCCTGAAAGATTTTAAACTGAGATATTTCAAAATGAAAAGTGCATTAAAATATAACTATGATTGGTTACACATATACATAATAATTAATAAAGTCCTAACAATATACAATCACCAGTACAATAAATTTTATGAGGGCTCTTTATAACAATGCACTGTTCTCAAAAAGTTTACTATTACAGTGATTATATATTGTTATCTCTGTATTAGTTGGTATTTACAAATCTGATATTCAATTATTTACTTGCAAAGATATTAAATTGCATAGAAATTAATTCTATCTTGTGAAGTTAAATTATTAATTATATTTATGAGATTATGTTACTTATAATTCATATAAAGATTTTTCAGTAGAAAGCAGTGCATGCCATAAACACTGTTTGGAAAGATTATTATTTCAGTGATTATGTATACATAAACATAATGATTCCAGTATTTTAATTATTGAAAGTTGGGAAAAAAAAATTAAAAAATGTATATTGATAATTTTGAGATTATTTATTTTAACCAACAAGTTATTTTTCAATCCATTCATTTTTAAATCTTGCTTTTTATCTTTAGATTTGTTGTTACTCTAACAACTTTTTCATTTTCTTCATTCTACCTTTTTATTTTTTGTTGGATCTGAATGTATACATGTATGGAAATATGTTAAAATATATATGAAGATTTTTTGCATTCATGGGTTTTAAATGTCTACATAATGACTTAAAATATAAGATACTCCTGTACACACCCACACACACATATATATATATTGTGCCCTTTTGTTTAGGTTAGAATGGATGATTTCTAACAATTTACTAGAAAATTTTAAATTTTAAAATTAAGTAAGAGATGATGTATGTTATGTGTTGATGATCTTTGAATAATTTAGTTAAAGCAAGTAAAGTAATCAATGTATAATATTGTATTGGTATTTGTAAGGAAGGAAGTAGTTAGCTAAAAATCATTATAAGATTGTATGATTGGGAGAACTGGCTAGAATAAATATTGATTTAATAAGTCTTATAGATAAACTGTTAAGGTAAATTTTAAAAGTAATACTTTAAAGTTAAACGAATAGATTATTTAACAATAATAATTGTATTTAATGGTTATATATTAAATTATTTAATTAAAAATAATAATGTAGGAGAAAAGTGTATTTTTGGTCTTATAATGTTAAAATACTTATTTTAAAATTGTGCTATGATATTGACTTATGTAATATTTTATAAATTAAAATATTTATTTTAGTTTTCTTTAAATTACTAGCATCTCATTTAGTTTTATAAATCACGTGATGTATAATATTTGCACCTGTTTTTGAAAATAAAATGATGTCATCTGTTATAAATATTAGATTAAGTTTAAAGCATAGATATAATAGATGAAATTAGATTTATGTTTTTTTTGTTGAAAATAAATATGTTTTGTTTAAAATAAAGGTAGAAATGGTAATAAATATTAAAATATGATTTTTAAAAATTATTTTGAAGTATTTAATCAGTGTAAATAAAATGTGAAAATTAATCAATAATTGAATAATGTAATAAAAATAAATATTTAATAAATTATTATTAGTTTTAAATTTAACCTGGCATTCGATTGCAGGGATTGTGAAGCAAACGTTGAAATTGACCAATGAAAATGTGTACTTTGGACAGCTATAAAAGAGCTATGCAGGAATTCCAGGGTCACTGTTATCATTATACCAATATACTGTTATACCATCATCAGTATTTCTACAACTTCAGTAAAGTAATTAAGTATATTATAATAGTCAATTTTATCATTTTTTTAAAAAAATTCTAAAAGTACAGTAATTTGTTATTATAAGATCGTGATATGGAAATGAGTAGCTAAAATTAAATAATTCTTGCTAGCTGATCTATTTTTATTCAATTTACCATCAACTTAGACATGGAGGAGTCATCAGTGAACTTAAATTTATGTAGAAAAATATCAAATTATTATTGTTTTACTAGGCACATAATTTTGCCTATGTTAAGCATTCCTGCTGACATAATAGCCAATTTAATAGACAGAACTTTATGGAAAAGATTCAAATATGTTCGTCAGAGAGTGAGAGGAAAATATAATTTTTTTATTCTGAAAGCTATTTTAAAATAGAATAGTTTTTTTTAAAAAAAACTGTTAATGTGAAATAACCATTATTTAAGATGTTAAAATATTTCTTTGTAAAGAAATATTGAAATTGATTTTGAAAAATATAAGTTTTAAAAAAATTTAAAAAAATGAAGATTATTAGTATAATAATTAATATTATATTGGAAAATCTTTAAAATAATAGTGTTATATGCTGGACATATAGAATATATTTGGAAAAATTATTATAAGAATATTTAAAACTACAATAATACATACTATTAAAAACATTGACCTATAGAAAATTTAACTGAAAGAAGTGGAGTTTTTAGAAAAGATATGTCATAATAAAGGATTTAAAAAATGCATTTAATAATTACTGTCAAAAATAAAAGAAGAACCTGAACTATTTGTATGGCAATAGGAAATTTCATAAGTCGACTTACTTCTGTTTGTTTTCTTTATTCTTAAAAGAATCGTTGGACATGTCGTAAAAGGGAAATTATCGGAGCATGTGTAGTTTTGTTTGCGTTAAAGGAAGATGTTTTTGTCAACAAATGCTACAGGATGAAAAGAACATTTTCCATAAGTTTTGTAAATATGAACTTTAAATTTTATTTTTACTAACTTTTCATAATATTTAAAAGTAGAAAAGCGGTAGGAACATAAAAACACTAAATTATTTACTAACATTGTGATTAGTTATTATAAAGAAAAAAGTCTTTAATAATTGTTTTAAAAAAAAAAATTAATATTTTAAGGTGTGATATTTAAATAATGTTTTATTTAGTTCATGATCCAGAGATATTAATGGAATAATCGTCAAGGAATACATATTATTGATGGTAACAATTATAAAAGTATTGATCATTTTACTATGTATTGATTTAGTGTATATCTTAGTGTGGATGTATGAAATGATTATGAAAAACACAATACGTACACATAGTTTTAATTCATTTATTCATGTTATAAAATATGCATACTTTTAATAATATTATAAGTACATTTTAATATAAGGGAAATATAAGTATATGATTCTATTATAATGGAATTTAATGTTTATTTCAAGTGATCAAAATAATAAACTGGAATATCGATACTGATTGTTTGTATTTATATGTAAAGTTACTAAAGGATAAAATAATCTTTTCTTATCGATTGGTTAGATAGTTATTTCAGACATGAATTTATTTATTATTATAAGAATCTAAGAATAGATTTTAGTGATGTAAGCTTGGTATTAAGTTAAATAGAACTAAGGTAATATTTTTAGGTAAGATTTGTTTATATTGGAATAAGTATAGATGATAGTGATTATTGTGCAAGTATAGATAACTTAGCCCTATAACTTGTATTTATTCATGGTAGTGTTATTTTCTGTATGTTGAAGTTGTAATGTTCCATAGAGCTGAATAGATACCTTGGACATTATGTTTATTGGTAAAGGTGATGAACTAAAATAGTCATACCTTATTTATGGTACACTGTGACCATGATGGTAATTTAATAGAAGTGTTATTGAATTAAAATCTCATTTATTCCATGTACCTACGTGTATTTACTATCGGTATTGCTTGAATGGTATCATAATGGCTAGTATTTTAAAATATGAACTGATGAATAAGTTTAAAATACAGAATTGTTGTTTAAAAGATAAGATGGGTTATATTGTTTAAAAGTAAAGATGATTGAAGGTAAAGAATACAAGATGGTAACTTGTTAATAAAGAATCATAGACTTTTTTAAAATGTTTGGTACTCATTATTATTTATTACAAATAAATAAATGATGAGTGAAATGTGTTTTTATAAAAAATATTATTTAATCATTGAGTTTTGAAGAAATTCAGTGTTAATGCATATTTTTACAAGTAAAAGAAATATACATAAATCATACTTGAAGAATGCAAGTGATCATAATTTTATATTATTATTATTTTAGAATAATACACATCAATGTTTACATTTATTTGACATCATATTGAAAAAATAATAAGCATTTAAATTAATGGGTATATTATTGATTAATATTATTTACCCTAAGAGTAAGTTAAGAATAATCATAAGATATAGTAAAAGTGTTTTTAAAACTAAATAATAAAAGATAAATTCAAAGTGAATTAATAATTTAAATAATACTTTTGTAATGTAATAATTTTTAAAATTAATGGAGGCCATAAAAATGTTATGGTAATATTTCAATAATAAGAATTAGATAAAGCAATCTTTTTGGTATCTAATATTTTATGTAATTCATTTTTTTTTGTAAAATTAACTAAAAGAGAGTAAAACAAAGTGCACACATATTGTACATACTGTATATAATTTACTGTTAAAGCTTATTAATAAATTTGTTAAGTTTTGTTATAAATCTTGGTGTCACTCAATTTATTCACATCACAATTACATAATCATAGATAATTATAATAAAGACATAATATTTGCACATCATAAATAAAAGGGTTATTTAAGAGTTACAATATTTTATTGATATGTTTTATTTAAGAAGTTTTATTTATTGTAATTTTCTGATGGTCATGGAATAATTACTAAAGATTTACATTAAGTGATCTTAGTAATGATTGCCACATATTCTCATATTATAATATCATCTCATATATGTTTACTTAAAATGCCATATGAATAATAGAAAATTATATGATTGTTATTGCTATGTGATATACATGAACAACATTATAAGTAGAAAGATATGAGAGTAAATTATAGATTAAAGATTAGTATTATCATTTTTATTACTATTATTATTATTATTATTATTATGAAATGGTAGTTAGAAATGATATTAAATCCCTTATCATACTTGATTACAAGAGTTATACTTAATTTAGAAGTAATTTAAGAGAACCTGAGGTAATTTGAGTTAAATCAATTTTATGAAGATAGTCAGATTAATTTATTAAGAGTCATTTACTTAATTAATTTTGATTAAAGATGTAAGAGTACTATAAATGTAGTATTCAAGTAATAGGAGTAGGGATAGTATTCTTATGCCATTAAGATGATATCCTGTAGGATATTGGCTTAATGTATTCACTCTGCCCCTTGTAAACTCACTTCATAGTGTCATGATTTGATTAGATATTCATTTATTTAATTTTATAAAACAGAACTATATTATTATTTATTAGTTAAACTAATTTAATAATTTGATATTATTAAAAAATATAGTTATTGTTGATTTAAATACATTTTTAGATAAACTTAGTTATTTATTTGAGCTAGATCAAATGATTATAATTACATATTTCTTGGAAGTGAGGGTACAATAGTAGGATGAAATTGGTGCCCAACATGGGGCATGATGTGTAGTAGGAATACACACCACTAAGGAATGAATTAACGACTAACGTGACTGGCATGATATGTACAATATGTATATATATATATCTGGTAAATATTAAATATGAATAGCTTAATGTATATGTAAAATACACATTTGAGAGCACTGAATAAACATCATTGCACTTCAATAAATATAGAAAATAGCTATTTATTTATAACTTTTGGAAGTGTAGTTTACTTTTGTTTGATTTTGTGAAGATTTATTACTTTCCACAAAATATATATTTATAAATCACAATGTATATAATTGTAATCTTGTAGAAGAAAATTAATTTTCATACATGTGCTATTAAATTGACATTAAATTTGCATGCACCACCTACCAATAAGTGTTTTAAAAGCATAAGTGTTATACTTATGCTTATTTTTATATAAACTAACTCTTATTAACTGTGCTTACACAAGAACTTGATCTTGTTATGAACCTGATATTTCAACTGATAAATTATTTGTACAAATTAATTTATATATCACAGAGAAGAGAAAAATACCTGTAATTTTGAATTATATTAGTACAAATAATTTGCCAATTGAAATATTAGGCTCATGATAAGGTCATATCCTCATTTAAGCATAGTTAATAAGCATTGGTTTATATAAAAATAAGTTCTAAGCATAACTGCTACACTTATGCTTTTAAAACATTTATTAATGGGTGAGTGCACATAAATTTAACATCAATCTAATAAGCATGTGTGAAGATTAATTTCCTTTCACAAGATTACAATATATATAAATTACTAAACTATTTATTTATATACATCAAGCTATACATATTTAATATTTATATTTTAAGAATTTACTTTGTATGAATATTATTGTTAATTGTCATTATCTTGTAATATTTAATTCTAATTTCAGAAAAGCTTATGTTATTCTTTAAAATTAGACTGATATACAAATGTCATACTCTATTTCCAACAACTTCAATAAATGATACTTGATAATCATCTAAGCTTAAATAATTTTCTAAAAATATTTTATAGTAAACATTTTTATTTCTTGCACACTAAAAAGTCAAAATTAAAATTTTGTATTTAACTTTAAATAAAAGCTTGGGGCATCTATAAATCAATTAATTCAATCATTAGTTGTAAAAATTAATAACTGAATTAATTTCTGGATGTCCCACACTCATAACTCTAGATAAATATAAAAGCCTCAAGTGTGGTTGAAGAAGAAAATTATTTTTCACATTTATTTTTAATTTTTAGCATTTGAATTTTTTTTTGTAGCTATTTATATTGAAATTTAAGACTGGCTTTTTAATGCACATTAAATAACAGTGATATATAAAAAATATTTTGTTTATTTATTACTTTTAACTTTTAGTAGTCAGATCCCTTTCATAATTATTTCTAAAATAAAAATTTATTTCAATATTACTGCATTTATAAAAGAAGTATTTAAAAAAGAACACTTATTGTAATCTAGAGAAAATGAAAATTCGTTGGTTTTAAAAAAAGCAATTCTTACATTAAAAAAAATCAAGATTTATTTATTTATTTTATTTAAATTTACAGTCTGTCTATATTACTCATTTCAGCAATGAAAATAATAATAATAATAAGAAAGTAGTTTTGCTAAATCAAGAAATAGTGGTAGTACTAAAAGTAAGTATCACAAATATAATTTTTTTCTAATGTAAGTACATAGAATATGTGACTTTTACTTGGTATAAATTCTTCAAGGTTAGAATGAAAGACTGCACTTATGGCCAAAGAGTTGTCAAGATTCAAGATTTATATAGCTGCTCTTTGCATCTCCCAGAGGAAGAAAGTTTATTAGAATAGTTGGAAGGATACAAGTTTTTTGGGGAAAGGTAGGCCAGTGAATATATGGTGTTGGATTTGTAATAAGATCTAATTTAGTATTTTCTATTGTTTAAAATCTTTGTTGTATCAATGAAAGGTTAACGATCATAAAACTTGCCTTGCATAATGGTACTAGTGCTCATTTGATTAGGGTCTAAGCCTCAATCTTAGAGAATTTAGAAAAGGAATTTTATTCCTTGTTGGATAGCATTATTACAACAATGCCATTAAAAGACCAATTTTTTCTTCTTGGACCCTTTAATGCACATGTTGGTACAAATAGTAGACTTTGACCAAAAGTTTTGGAAATAATGATATTGGAGTAGTAAATTTAATTGGTTTGTTATTATTGAATTTATGCACAGTACATGGATTGTTTAGGTAGATAAACTGTTACAAAGAAACAAGGAGGCATTCACACTCAAAACAATGGTACTGAGGTTCACATTACAAGCACAGATTGTTGAACAGATCACAGATTAATGTAATCTGAGATTAAAATCATAATTAAAATAAAATATATATTATTCCATGTTTATACACAATAAAATTGATATTCATTCATTAGAAGAACCAACTATATGTATTAAATTTCATCAGCTATTAAACATTAAATTAGCTAATTTGAATCTTCAAGACTGTCATATTGCTGAAGTGTGGAATTCTCTCAAGGAGGGTGTTATAAGTACAAGTAAATCTATTCTTGAATTCAATAAAAAAGAAGAAGAATCATGACTGATTTTCTGACAAGGATCTCATTATTGGCAAATTAACTAAATGGAAACCTGTGAAACCTTTTCTGCTTGACAAAATATAGATTAAATGTGAAATTTCATAATAAATATAACAGTCTGAATGACTAACAAGAAGGTTTAAAAATGATTGATGAATTAAATGCAGAATAGGATTAGAAGTAAAATGAAATTATAATATTTCCAGAATAAGTTAAAATACCTGGATAGAGTGAATCATGATGTTGTTACCTTATGCTCTGAACTATAAATCTTGAGATTATTTGTCTTATAATCTGTCACCACACTAAACTATGTAAGTCATTTGTATTTCTTATGCATATTCTAAAACAGCATTACTTGATTGATTCATATCATTATAGTATAAACAAGAATAATTCTTCTCTAGTATTCAGCTTCAAATTATAATTAAGAGTTAAACTGTTTACTTCATTTAAATTTCTTTATCTTATATTGTATCCATTTTAATTGTGCCCTGTGCTTTAATTAAAATAATTAGATGCACAAAATATTAAAAAATTTCAATTTCAATTCATATTCTTTATAACCTTTTAAAACTAAAATTACAACAATTGCACTTAAAACTACCTTATATAAAGTTATTAATGCATTAAGTGATAGTCTGTTATAAGTAAAAATTTTGTTAATTATGTTGTTTAAAGTATAAATAATGTACTAATATTTATTAAAATAATGTACTTTTTATTGTAAGTAAATCTAAATTTTAATAATTATCCATTAAATCTATAATGTTAGTTAGCTTAAAATATTTTAAATAAATCTTTAGATAATATTATGTAAGAGACAGAGCATTATTCAATTAAAGTAATTCTAATGATATGTGTGTATGTCTGTACTTGCATGTGTGTTATTGTGTAAGTATTTAATTTGCTAACAATAATTATTTTAATCACTTTAGTTAAAAAAGTATTAAAGAATTGACTTGCATTTAATACTTAATAAATACTAAATAGATATGAGAAATAATTTATTTCATACAATATTTTTTAATAATATTTAAAAATAATTGTATTAAAAAATATTTATTGCAAGTTTGAATATTATATAAGTTAAATTTCTATTTTTAGAATTTTTTTTTTCTTTCTTTCTGTCATTCTTTAATTAAATCTAAAAATAGAACTCAAAGTTGGTGATTGGAAATCAATTTTATTGGATGATTGATTTCAGTAGTCAGCTGATCAATTGGGATTAGCTATATAAGAGAGGGAGAATAGATGTGTGGGTGTGCATGAAAAATTATCAATAAAGTACTAGACAATTTAAAAATTTATTTTGCTAAAAGAAATGGTTAATATTTTTGTTTAAAAAAATGTTTCAAATTTTATCTTTATTTAAACCAACATTAATATGAAATAAAAAGGTAACCAGTCAATTCTCTAAGGAGGGAGAAAAAGGGCCACATTGATATTTACTTATCAGAGCAATTGAAGAAAAGAAAAATACATGAATGGCTTGGACAAAGTTGCAATATTACTGGAATTTTCATTTTAATCTACGGAAAAAATTTACCCTTATAGAAACAACATATTATCTAAGAATTTGTTTATCGTATTATAGAAATATTTTTCCATTTGCTTACAAACTTTTATATGATCCTAAAATAATATAGTATTAACTCCTAAATTAAACTATTTAATCTTCAGCTTTAGCATTTTAATTGCGGAATTGTTATTTTATTTTTTTCCCTGCTAATATTGTAAATCTTTTTAATGACTTATAATATAAGACGTTTAAAACTTGAATGACTAA
This sequence comes from Epiperipatus broadwayi, assembly GCA_028023455.1. Classification (NCBI taxonomy): domain Eukaryota; kingdom Metazoa; phylum Onychophora; class Udeonychophora; order Euonychophora; family Peripatidae; genus Epiperipatus; species Epiperipatus broadwayi. Next base: position 9,232,363 of record JAQFVV010012410.1, on the reverse strand, counting down.
CTTATTCATCTAATATGTTATGATATTATATAACTAAACTGCTAAAATATAAATTATATTTAAATCAATATTTAGTATAACAGTGCATCATTCTTTTATTTTTAAAAGAGAAAAAAATATAGAACTTTATGTTAAAATTATACTCAGAGAGATAAAATATTTCAGGATATAATCTAGCTGTCTGCAATAAAGCTAAAGATTATAATCCATATTTATTCCAATTGGAACCACTTATAAGAGGAAATTTTTCTTTTTACTCTGTTTTAAAGTATTAAAAGAACTATAATATTACAAGAATACGTGGCCAATTAATTAACTTTATCTAAGAGAAAATGATTTTTGTCATTTCTAATTTTCAAGTTTACTTTCTTTATTGTGAGCAGACAAAGAAAAAAAGATTTTAATAAATGAATTAACTGTTCAAACTTCTGTTTAAACTTATGTTTCAAGATGTGTTTTGGTAAAAGAAAATTAACTTTCATTAAGTGTATTTTTATTTTTTGGGGATTATTATATTTAAAGAAATTTATGTTTAATGCTTTATATTTATTATTTTGAATTTCAATGGGTATTATATATGTGAGTATACTATAATTAAACATAGAATAGAGTATCTATATTTGGAAATATATTGAAAGTGTGGTAAATGATGGTTTATTTTTATACTGAAATGGAACATTGCTGGACAAGTGTTATTGAATTATAACATTTATTGGTAATTTTATTGTTTGTTTTAAAATATGCTGATTTAGTTTGTTTAATATTATTCTATTTCAAATTTTAAAAAGGTATAATAACCTAGAGTATTTTGTTCTGAAAAAGTATTCCTCATATCTTGCAAATTTCTATTTTAAAGTTATAAATATGCTTCTGAATGAAAGATGCTTATATGGGGATTAATTATTAATGCAATCATGATTTTTTTTATTTTAGATAATGAATTATTTTATAAAACACTTATTTACAATATGTTAATTTTTTTTTTGCTTTCTGTGTATGCTATTATCAATTAAGTTATGCTAGTACATTCTGGTAATGTTAGAGTGTATAATCCTACTATTGTGTATTTTTTAATTTTTGTGGTAAAATTTTGTGTTTTAGTTCTGAGGAATATTTCAGCTGTTTTATAAAATGTATTAAGATGTCATATATTCAGTATAGTGCTTGGATGTGTTTATGGTATTTAAACCTAAGGATTTCTTGTCAAATGTAACTATTTGGGTTCATCATCTAGTCATGAATGCAGATGGACCATTTAATATAATTCCCATAAAATTCTTCTATATGGATTATTAAAAGTGCTTCTATAAATTATCTGATTACAGACATCACATCTAATATATATATATATATGATAACAGATGGTGTTCTACCAAAAACACCGTCAAGTGTATAGCAATGATGTATATTGCAGAGGCTTCTACTATGTGGTGATGCTGAACTGAGATCAGACCCATGTAGATATCTGGCTTGCTATGCTGAGTTTGAAGAGATTAACGTGTCTAAAAGATTCACGCTTGCAAGCTGAATAGAAACTGTTTCATAAATGCTCAGAGTTTGTGTTTAGATCTAGTTTCTCATTCCTGTCTTTCACTGACGATAGCAAATTGCTTGAAATCATGATCTGAAAGTGGAATTAAAGTTAGAGATAGTGAATGCTCACTCTGACGTTTATGTAAACAGAAAACTACGCTTGACGGTGTTTTTGGTAGAACGCTATCTGTTATCATAAATACAAGCGTTAGCAAGTTTTTTAACTTGTGTTTTTTTGTTTTTCATATATATATATAAAATTTAGAAAATACAGTACTTTAAAATTTATAAAAATATATCTATAACCGTCCCTTAGAAGCGCTTCTAAGTGATGGTTATAGATATATTTTTACAAACTTTTAAGTACTGTATTTTCTAATATTATTTATAAATTTACATATATTATTTTGAAGAAATACAGACAATCGATTTGTAATTAATATATATATTTGAAAATCTTGAGAAAAGCTATTCCATCCACATAAACTTTTATATGTTTACGTAGATACAAAACCTAGGATTTATAACCTCTATGAGTATAAGGTTGTTACTATTATGAATGGTAGTTAGCATCACACATAAGCAAAATTTAATAATAAATATTTAAATATTTCCAAGTGCATAATAGTGATTTTGCTAAATAATCCTGAGAGCAATGGAAACAGATAATTAAATTGCAATTAATTTTGAAAGATGTTTAATAATTGCTATTTTAATAAAAATAGGATTTGTTAGAAAAAAAGAATTATAATAGAAGTAATTCCTATATGCCAATTTTAAACCTGTATGTTAATGTGAGATATGACTTAGGCTATTCTTTAGTTCAAAATGCTTATTTTGTTTTAAGCATATAAAGTGGTATTTTAAAATTTGTTACATTTTTATTTACAACTGTCAAACTCACTCCACTCACAACTTTGACACCATCCACCTCAGATAAATACAATAATGATTATTACTACATATTTACTAAACTAGAGATTATCTCTAGCACAGATATAAACTTCAAACCTCAGTTAATCTATTTTAAGAAGTTTAATTATTACCAAGTAATTAATAGTCAATTAAAATAGCATACATGTTTAATTATTTTCTGGTTAATTCAATAAAGTAACTATAAAACTATTATGGAAAAAGTAAAACCTGCTTTTCACTAAGGTGAATAGTAATTCATAGAATCATCAAAGGTATAACAATATTTTATATTGTTTGTTTTGCTTTATTTAAAGTAAAAAGAGAACCTATAATATGATAGTTTAAATTATAACAGCTGTAAATTCAAATAATTGCCCACTTGTTATTAAGAAATAATTATAGTTTTATTACAAAAGGTTAAGTAAATTCATTTCGGATAGATGGATGTATTATCAAACTGATATCTTGTATTTGAAAATTTGTAACTATAAATTATTTTATTGGAATTTGTAAATAGTCACGTTAATTAAAAATTGCTTATATTTTGTGTGTTATAAAATAAAACTTAAATATTGATTTGTAAATTATAAATATTGTTTTGTAAATAAATTAATTTTTGTAGAATTTAAAATTGTGTAGTTTGACATTATTTATGTTTCCGTATTTCTATTTATCATTCATTATAGACCCTGATTAAATTCAGTATTTACTTTATATAAAATAATTGATTTATTTACTTTATTGCACACTTATAATAAATCATTCTATTTAATATGTGTATTATACTTATGGAAATGATTATTTTTATCAAGAAGTATATGATAATTAGTTCATAAATTATCATAGATTCAGAAAAACTATTGAATAAATCCAAATTTATTTAATCATGCACAAGGGTTATCATTGTCAATAATCACATGTGTTCATTTCATAATAAACTTAAGAATTTTTGTCATTTGTTTCAAACTAATAACAATCATTACTATTATTATTAGACTTATTTTGCCTTCAAATACAGAACTTATTATTATTTTAAGGTGTGTAAGCAGAGTTATATTTGGATATCCATATGCCAATTATTTATTAAAGAAAATAATAAACTTTATTTAAAATATTTGCATTATAAGATTAGTTATACTACATTTGTAGTATTAAAGGTTAATATTATTATCATGAGAGATGAGTTCTGAGTATTTTAACAATCTAAATTATATATTATTAGATTTCTTAAATTATAATAGAAAATGTTCTTAAATTAATTCAAAACCCTATAAGACCTAAAGTAACTATTTTTACAGTTTAGTTATCATAGTGCAGAGCAAAGTGGTTATAGTTTATTTAATAATATTATTATTTTACATTTTTCTAAATTTTGTCTGGATTATTGGATTTCCATAAATTTACCCTTTGTTATCCAATATCCTATGCTTTGTTCCTTCTGTAATATGATATCCCTGAAATAAAGATTAAAATACAGTGAAGATTTAGATCAAGATTTACTTCAAATTAAAATTAGAATATAAATTTATTCTTATAATAAATTTTAATATTATTATCACTATTAAATATTTAATTGAAATATTATATTAGCTTTATTGAAGTAGGATTATTATAGTTAGTCATAGAGATATGATTGTAATTTTTAAAGAGTTGGAATTCAATGGTATTTTTATGCAGTCAAGTATGTGTCTTTGATACTTATTTGACTTTAAGGCAGTCTGTAAATCATAGCATGGGAACACAGTCTCATGAGTCAATTTATAATTATTGCTATTATTTTTCTGAGCTAGAAAATTATTAACTAATAAGTATTATTTATTAAAGCAGTTTGAGATTAATGGTTATTATTATTTTATTATTACTTTCATACTTTTTGTTGTTTCACCGCTTAGCTTCGATAGTCTTGGCATGGTTGTACCCATCGTTAGGGTGACAAGATATATAAATACTATTACAATGTTAATAATAATAATATAGGCTAAACATGAATTTAGTTTTTTTTAGCTTCACTTCATTAAATTTCAAATAATCATCCTTCAAGAATTATTTCGGATATTTTTTATATCTGCTTGAATTTGAGGATTTAGTTTGTACTTCATATTCAGTTGCTTTTTGAAGTGTCAATACTTACACACACTACTGATATTCAGAATATTTATCAACTAGCGCACCAAATTTAATCCTTTATTTCCCATATATAAACAAAAAAATAATCGGAAATCACACCAGACTTACAAAATGGTGGTTTGTCTGTAATAAAACTGATAGCTATATTTATAAATGCTACGTAAACGCATAGTACTTAATTAAGATGAGAATTTTCTATTTTCATTTGATCTCATTGATTTTAACTACCTCCTTTGTCATAATGACATGGACTGTGTTTAAAAAAACAGACATGAAACTAACAAAATTTATTCCAATAATTTCCAAATATTTGTTTAATTTTCCAACATTCCTATCATTAGCAATTAAGAACCATTTGTACTTTTGTTTGAAATACTATAATTATTTATTATTACAGAAATATAATGTAAAATCTGAACCTACATTCCTTATGTACAATATCATCTTTATGTACAATATTAACAATTGTTTTTTATTTTAAAAAGTATAATTGGAAAAAAGAAAATGTTGTCATTTATATGTTTGAAATGTGTGTGTGTTTTCATATGTCAGAGCATTGACCGGGAAGCGAACCTGGGCCGGCTGCTTGGAAGGCAGTTATGCTAACCGCTAGGCCACCAACACTTGACTAAAACGTGTGTGTTGTGTGCTGAAATAGAAATACTAAATGTCTGTAAAAATAATATCTATATTTGTAAAAATATTTAGCAGCTGATACAAAACATTTGAATGTTTTTAAAACAGAATATTACTACCGGCGATGCAGGACATGGTTCTTTCAGATTCACCACCATCAGCAATTTCAACCATTATCGACCCACTAAGGATGAAGCTCTCTCCAAGTGTAGTCCATCTTCTTTGATCTAGATTACTATAATATAAATAAGAGTAATCTCTTCTCTTTACTAAATGGTAGACAAATTTTAATTATCATCCCCAGACTAGTTTCTCGCTATTGACTTTATTAGTGATAAAGATGTGGAACGAAGACAGTTTTGTATCAAACAGACATCTTTAACTTAGTTTTTACAGTCAATAAAAATCCTGAAATTAAGTTTTGAAACTAAGCCAAATAGATCTAACATCAGGCAGTAACTAAATGTTTTAGTAACCTACATTCTATTCTAACTAAAGTCATATTTTTTCTTTATCTAGGAAGTTTATTACACTAAAAACAAACAAAAAATATTAGTTTTTTATTATCCTAGCATTCTATCTAATGCAAGCAGGAGTGATTATCTATTGGCAGTGAAAAAAAGTTTAAAGATGGTTGCCAGATACATATCTATTATAATTTCAGATTTGTATTTATGTTACTAAAGAAGAAAGAAGAATGGCACTTACACTAAATTGTTTTATACTAACATGTGAGATATTGCTAACAGTTAATTGCAAATGAAGTTTGACTTTTTTTTAAAATGTTTAATAATTAAAACTTTATGATAGAAAGTCTAACTTATAAAAATATTCCCTCTTTTCTACTCTAGCACAGATCAATTGCAAGTATGAATAATCAGTGGTTACCAGATGTTAATTAAAAAAAGGATAGATAAAACCAATTGCCAGAAGCATAACTGCAATAATTTTTACAAATATAGATATTATTTTTACAGACATTTAGTTTATTCTAACTTTGTAATTTCTATCAACTTATTGAAGTCAGAAAATATCCATTTTCTTCTATAAACATTAAAAGCCTAAAACTAAACCAGTCAATAAAATAACAATTGGTTATGTTTTAGAGTTTATTTTCTTTGGCTAGTCTGGTTAAGTTGTGAATTTGGGATAATTTTGATGTTCTTCTATAGATCATTGAATAAGAGTAACCACAAGGATAAATAAAATTGTTGTGCATTGTAATCATAAAACAGAATATGGGGATGTTTTTGATCCTGGTATTGTTACGGCAATGTGTGAGGAAAGAAATCATAGAAAGCAAAAGATTAAAGAAGCTTGATTTATTATTGAAAATGAACACATACTGCATGAGAACTAATAGCATTCAAATTAGTAAAAAAAAATTTTTTTTAAATTTTTGACTGTAAAATACTCTTGTTTTTGTTTGATGACCATGATTAGGATGCTTATGCATTGAAAGTATACTTGGCTTATTTAGTTACTATTTATTTTTATTCTCTATTGTGTGCTGGGTTTTGAGTTGATATTTTAGATCTAGTGTTCAAATATTCGAGCTCTTCACTGATGTGAGGCATAAGATCGAAACCAGTTGGTCTGGAAATGAGTGTTTTGGATAGAGATTTTAAATATTTTCTCATACCGCACTTATTAAATTAAGAGCTTGTTTGAGCTATTGGTACACTCTCTGCATTGCATTTTTGTAACTACAAGCTTATAGAAGTAATGTCATGTTATATATGATTTGCTTTTTTTGATATATATATATATATATATCAGGGAAAAAGTGCTCATGTATTGAATGAAATGAGTGCTTTTGTAGAAAAATTCACTAAAACTTTCAAAAGCTTTAATTAAAATTCACTTTAAAAAATGTACTTCAATTTTTTTACCAACAGTTGAATTGTTTTTATATATGCAAAGAATGAACAATGCTAAGATTTAATTTACAGTTAAAACTTTTAAGAATATTAAAAGGATTTGGAAGATAAAAATATATTAATAATGTATTATCTATATTTAAAATAATCACAGTCTGATTAGAATGAGCAATTCAAATTCATTATTTTTTGTAAGGAATTACTGTTGACTTTCAATTTTTTTTTACCAACAGTTGAATTGTTTTTATATACACAGAGAATGAGTTTGACTAACACATTCTCATTGATTATAAGAAGTTCAAACAATGCTAAGATCTAATTTACAATTAAAACTTTTAAGAATGGTAAAAGGATTTGGAAGATAAAAATATATTGATAATATATTCTCTGATTTACAGATAAAAGAGTTTTAGATTTTTCTAGATGTGTGTAATATATATATATATATATATATATATATATATATATATATATATATATAGAGAGAGAGAGAGAGAGAGAGAGAGATAGATAGATAGATAGATAGATAGATAGATAGATAGATATTAGGTGCTACTACATAAAAATTGTTGTGGCAAGTGAAATAAAAACTTTAAAAAAAAAGAAGTGTGCTTCCATTCCTAAAAATGTCATGCTTCACTGATATATATATATATATATATATATATATATATATATATATATTATATATATATATATATATATATATATATATTGTAATGGAATGAATCTTTATATGATCTCAAATGAAAATAAACATATGAACTTTTGCCACAATAATCATTGGTTAACCAGGTCCCTAACTTTGATGCGTCAAATGTAATGGAATGTAAATGTTGCATTCCATTTAAATTGAAGAAAGAAGGCCCCCAAACATTGGGAAAGCCAAATGTAATGGAAACTATATGATATGTATATAAACATATCATGCTGACCATGTTGTCGTGTCAAATGTAATGGAAAATATCTTTATTATACCAATCACCAGTTAACTAGGTCCCACAGTTTGTGGTGTCAAATGTAATGGACAATATATCATATAAACATATTATAAATCAAATGTAATGGGACGTCAATATGTTAGAAGAAAATAATGTTTCAAACATTGGATGAAAAATGTAATGGAATATATGTAATCTAAATAAATCCAATTGTTAAGAAAGCCTAATATAATAGATTGTATGATTTAAATGAAGAAAGACAAAATTATCCCAGTTATATTTAAATAAATTGTTTATATGCCCTTCCAACTAGCTATACATGAAATAAATCTAAAATCATACAGAGCAATGAGATCTATCCTTATAATTTATTTTCAAGGTTGATATGACTAACTAATCAAATATATATCAGAAACAAAGGGAATTCTATTAAATCCAATATACACATCTATTATGTAAATTTATGTATATCTAAACATATCAATGAATAATAATATGTGTAAGTGGCCTAAAGACTAAACAATAAGTGAAATATGAAGTTATCCTCTATTAAATTGTGAATTCAATTAATTTCATAATGACTCTGGCATTAAAAGAAAAATAAGAATAAAATATTAATACGCTTTCTAATAAATTACAAAGGCATTATCTATAAAACAAATAGTACATCCTTTATTTCTATATTATGATTTAATTTTAGGTAGTATCAATGTTTTAAATAAGTTTTAAATACAAACCCAAATAATAAATATACATATATACTTACAATAAGTATATATATTAAATAGATAAAGACATATCTGTGCTTAACAAGTAGGTATTAATATAAATACAAATCCATATTTATATTTTTCAGATATTCAAAAAAAAAATTATATACAGCAAATATATATAAATTATTGTTTTGGTCTGCATAAGAATTATTATATGAAGTTAAAAAAATGAAAATACATAAATTAATAATAAAACAATTTTTATAATAAAAATTTTGCGAATATAAATTTCACTTATTAAAATATACATAACAACTCATATGCAACCCAAACTTATAAGCCATACTTTAAGATTTTAAATTACTTAAGTGTTAATTTTGACACCTGTTAAACGTTTATTGCTGTTAGAAAACAAGACGCTTGAATTGAATATTTATAAAAACGTTATATTTTTATAATGAAAAATAAAAGTAAAAAAAAAAATATCGATCTCAAAAATATATTTATATATCATTTATACATATAAAATTATTTACTACCTTTCAAAGTTCATTATTTATTTTTCTTTCAAAAGTCAACTTATTCCATTGTTTTATTCCTTTATCCATTTAATATTAGAATGCATTCTAGAAAATTAAATTGAAGAAACTCTCATGTTAGAAAAAAATTATTAGTTTCCAAATGCACATATATACTTTATTTTTCCTTTTTAAATTTCTCTCCTTGAAAAAAAAATAAATAAATTGAAATGTTGAATCCAATATATTAATTAATTTTAGTTACCTCCAGATTATTATTAGATTGACCATTATAGATTCCAGATAGCTATATCAAATTTCGGCTTCAGATGCGATGAAATTCATGTGTTGAAATTTGCTTAGTTTTTCTTTTTAAACTGCCTTGGAATAAATGAAAGAAAATGGCGCAGCCCCTTGGCTGCAATATATATATATATTAGCCAGTCATGTTTATGTATTGATTACAGAAATTTATCTTATTCCACTATTCTTAAGAATGGCAATTTCAAAGAAACAAAGTACAACAAATTTTTATCCTTTTGTTTGTTTAATCACTATCCTAATAATAATGGCCTCTTTTTTGTTGCTGTTGTTGTTCTCCACGTGCCAGCAAATGCTGTTTTGAAAACCATTGTTACATATGTTTTCTTTTAAACAATTAACATTAAAAAAAATATCAAGCATATATATAAAAAAATATTAAATTGAAAATTTATTTGACAGCTTTAAAAATATATATATACATAAATAATAATATTGCATTTTTTTAATAATCACTGCAAATAAAATAATTTTTTATATAATCAACAATTTATATGTCTTTATTTATTTATAATAATTAAATATTCATAACGATGTACCATCAACATATAAATAAAATAATAACTTCAAACAATAACTATACCTAATAACCATAAACAATAATAATACTTCATATATAAACATCAACTCAAATAGATTTTTTTTTTAATAACAAATGACAATTTTTAAAATATAGATAGACTTATCGATATTTACAATACCCCCTAATCCACCGAAAAAAAAATGTCTTTGCAAATAACTAATTAATTATGAGATATCGAAAAAACTTCTCAAATTTGTAATCTTTCTAAGGACTAACATGGTTTAAAGAATATTATTTTTCTTATTAATAACCATATTCATTTATTTATATCTATCTTTCAGATCATCTAGATATTTGTCCAAGTTTTCTTTAAAAAAAAAAAAAATCAAAAGTGCCTTTTTAATTCTTCTTGAAAAGAATTTCCAGTATGTTGAATTCTGTGAAGAAATTTGCTTTGATTTACAAGATTTTTATATAACGTTTTGGTATAATTCAATTGCTTTAGAATAATTTTGGGATCAGCATCTAAAGATTTTGCTATGAACTCCTTAGATTCTGCCTCTATATCCTTTACATAAATACTAACTTGATCATAAGCACTAACATAATTCTTAATTTTATCAATAACAGTTGCTATTTTATCAGATAATCTATTACCTTTCATTTGACTATCTTGATAAACATCATCGACTTGAGTAAGTCTTTGTTTTACTTCACTTGTTCTATGTTCAATTAAAAACAATACTTTGGGCAATTTTGAATGGTATTCATTCAAATTTTCTAAATAATCCTTTAAAAATTGCAAATCAGATTGATGTGATACAACTTCAACATTAAAGAATTCTTGAAAATCATTTTGTTTTACACCATTAATATTATCCTGTTCTATATTAATTCTTTTCAGTTTGACTTTAGGTTTATTTAAATCTCTTTCCTTAGCTATATTTTCTCGAAGAAAATCTTTACTAATCACATCATCACTTCTTATTTTAAGTTTAATTTTGGCTTTGCCAATTTCTTTTTCCTCATCAATCATCTTTCTACCAAGATTCAGATCAAAGATCTTTTTACAATTCTTCTAAATTTTACTTTTGCTTTACTTACATCTCTTTCTTTGTCAATGTTCTCTCTAAGAAAATCAATATTATTTATCATTCCATCTATAACTTTAAGTCTAACTTTGGCTTTTCCAATATCTTTTATAAAATCTATACTTCCTTTAAGATAATTTATTTTAAACTTCTCTCTACTCAACTCTTTGAATTTTACTTTGGTTTTACATACTTTCATCTTTCTATTACAATTTTCATAAAGAAAATTCTCTTTAGGTTTCTTTACCTTTTTATTTCTCTCAAATTTCAATAAGATATATCTTACTAACTTTGTCCTGCTGGGATACTTATAAAATAAGTCATTTCTATTGCAACAATGGTACAAATTCTCATTCAAATACTTATTCTCTAATATATCTAAAAATATACTTTCTTGGTACCACAAAAAATTACCATGATACTGTTCTTTATAAGATAATATCTTATGATTAAGATAATTTGTCATATCCAGACAAAATTTATTGAATTCAACACTCATGTTACTATATACTAAAAACTTTGCATACACTCTACCATCATTGGCTATAATTCCTTGATTTTCTTCCCTCATTTTACTACTTATTTCTTCGAATTTTGCTTTCAAAGAATTAGCTTCAACCATTGTCTCTTCTCTGTATTTTTCCATCTTTTCATCAAATTTTATTTCTACTCTCCTAACACTATTATCTACCAGAGCTTTTAATTCATCTTTTAATTCCCTAGAAAGTTCATTAGAATTGACTTTCATCTCAGTTCTAAGTTCCTCTTTTAGTTCATCAGAGTTAGTTTTTAAACTAGTCTCTAGTTTCTGGGAAAGTTCATCAGAATTTGTTTTTAATCTAGATTCTAGTTTCTGGGAAAGTTCATCAGAATTTGTTTTTAATCTAGATTCTAGTTTCTGGGAAAGTTCATCATAATTGGTATTTAATCTAGACTCTAGTCTCTCAGAATTTGTTTTTATCTCAGCTCTAAGATCATCATAATTGGTTTTTAAGTTGGTTTTCATCATAGCCTCCAGTTTCTCTATTAAACTCCTCAAATCAAAATTACCACTAACTGGCATTTCGTTACTATTATCCATTATTACTAGTACTGTAATATTATATACTCATACAAAAAAATCTAAGATATATATATTTCTATGTAGTAATTACCACAGATCAAGGGCTCACCATCTCCAATCATTATCCCAACAAGCAATTACTCAACTAAGCAAAGTACAAGTCTTTTAATTTTATTATTCATAGTAGCTATCCGACAATCTAAATTTCAGTTGTTAGAACTCATAAACTTATTGGCTTATAAAAAAAATCTCATCTATCACCATAACAATAATAAATTCCTCTAAAATATATATATATATATATATAGAGAGAGAAAGTAACAACTGAGATCACTAACTAACATTTATTTATAGATAATGATATTGAGGCTTCTACACTTATACAATATTGAAATGTAGAAATTTCATATCAAATTCAATATAACCTTGTAATATTTAAAATATAATAAAATGTTCACATGCCTTAAAATAACTAATTCAATAATATTGTGAGACAACTTTCTCACTCAAGATAATGGTAGTTAAATATAAAATTATTAAATTGATACCCATAAATTTTCTGGACCTTAAAACTTAACACCATTTTATATACATAAAAAAAAATCAACTTCACTAATTATTAACTTTTGTGCCCAAAACACTATTTTACTAAAATTGTACTAATGCAATTTATTATCAACAAACATTCACTAACTGAACTTCATGTTTAGAGGTCACTTATAATGGAAAATAAAACATTGATATGTTTGTTTTTCAAGCCCTAATTGATAATCAAATGTAATAAATTATTTGTTACCAACAATAATCAATTAACCAGGCCCTTAAGTTTGGTGCTATATATTTAGGTTATATACTTATCTATTCCTCTAAAGATCTGACAGATACTGACAGCCAAAAGATTGATTAGCACTTCACAACTTTGATATAGATAAAAGAATTCAATCACTACTCTTAAAGCATACAATGTTTCATGAACACTTAGATGATTATCACATTTCATTCTATCCAAGCTACTACAACCCATAATAATTTTCTGAAAACACTATTGCACTGCCCTGCTTACATCCAAGTCTTAGGGGCTATTATTTATAAAATATTTCCTTGCTCATCTTTGGGAGTCTTAGAGGCAAATATTATACATATATCAAAAATAATTATACCTTACTCTCTCTGGAGTCTTAAAGGTAAAATCATGGCAGGACTACTGTTAACTGCTTCATGATAAATAATAACAAACATCAAAATTTGGGTTGGAGCAGTAAATGAGATCAATCAATCACAAGTGACATGAATGCATCACATCCTCAAGACAATGACAAAAATTCCCCATCCAACATCAATACTTGCAACAGAACCAACCAAACTCCAACAATCAAATATCCAATCCAACCTTCAAAATTATAGATTTTCTACAACATAAATTTTCCAAATATGGACAAAATTATTACGCTATAATTTAACACCATCAATATAATTTTTAAATTGAAATTAAACTGCTTCATGACTATATTTATCTTTCATCATTAAAAAAATACAATAACAGTAACCATCACCATCTAAACATAAGGCCAAAATATTTCTATATATAAAAAAAAAAATTACACAAAAATGCTTCTCTTTCTTTAAACTATACATCTCACATCAAGATATATACTACACATCTCTCAGGTATGTGGGGTATTTCAAGCCCTAATTAGCTTATTTCAGGCCCTAGTTGTTGCACCAAATGTAATGGAATGTATCTTTATATGATCTCAAATGAAAATAAACATATGAACTTTTGCAACAATAATCATTAGTTAACCAGGCTCCTAACTTTGAGGCACCAAATGTAATGGAATGTAAATGCTGCATTCCATTTAAATTGAAGAAAGAAGGCTCCAAACATTGGGAAAGCCAAATGTAATGGAAACTATACGATATGTATATAAACATATCATGCTGACCATGTTGTCGTGTCAAATGTAATGGAAAATATCTTTATTATACCAATCACCAGTTAACTAGGTCCCACAGTTTGTGGTGCCAAATGTAATGGACAATATATCATATAAACATATTATAAATCAAACATATTATAAATCAAATGTAATGGAACGTCAATATGTTAGAAGAAAATAATGTTTCAAACATTGGATGAAAAATGTAATGGAATATATGTAATCTAAATAAATCCAATTGTTAAGAAAGCCTAATATAATAGATTGTATGATTTAAATGAAGAAAGACAAAATTATCCCAGTTATATTTAAATAAATTGTTTATATGCCCTTCCAACTAGCTATACATGAAATAAATTTAAAATCATATAGAGCAATGAGATCTATCCTTATAATTTATTTTCAAGGTTGATATGACTAACTAATCAAATATATATCAGAAACAAAGGGAATTCTATTAAATCCAATATACACATCTATTATGTAAATTTATGTATATCTAAACATATCAATGAATAATAATATGTGTAAGTGGCCTAAAGACTAAACAATAAGTGAAATATGAAGTTATCCTCTATTAAATTGTGAATTCAATTAATTTCATAATGACTCTGGCATTAAAAGAAAAATAAGAATAAAATATTAATACGCTTTCTAATAAATTACAAAGGCATTATCTATAAAACAAATAGTACATCCTTTATTTCTATATTATGATTTAATTTTAGGTAGTATCAATGTTTTAAATAAGTTTTAAATACAAACCCAAATAATAAATATACATATATACTTACAATAAGTATATATATTAAATAGATAAAGACATATCTGTGCTTAACAAGTAGGTATTAATATAAATACAAATCCATATTTATATTTTTCAGATATTCAAAAAAAAAATTATATACAGCAAATATATATAAATTATTGTTTTGGTCTGCATAAGAATTATTATATGAAGTTAAAAAAAATGGAAATACATAAATTAATAATAAAACAATTTTTATAATAAAAATTTGCGAATATAAATTTACTTATTAAAATATACATAACAACTCATATGCAACCCAAACTTATAAGCCATACTTTAAGATTTTAAATTACTTAAGTGTTAATTTTGACACCTGTTAAACGTTTATTGCTGTTAGAAAACAAGATGCTTGAATTGAATATTTATAAAAACGTTATATTTTTATAATGAAAAATAAAAGTAAACAAAAATATCGATCTCAAAAATATATTTATATATCATTTATACATATAAAATTATTTACTACCTTTCAAAGTTCACTTATTTATTTTTCTTTCAAAAGTCAACTTATTCCATTGTTTTATTCCTTTATCCATTTAATATTAGAATGCATTCTAGAGCCAAATTGAATTGAAGAAATGTCATGTTAGAAAAAATTATTAGTTTCCAAATGCACATATATACTTTATTTTTCCTTTTTAAATTTCTCTCCTTGAAAAAAAAAAAATAATTGACATGTTGAATCCAATATATTAATCACTTTTAGTTACCTCCAGATTATTATTAGATTGACCATTATAGATTCCAGATAGCTATATCAAATTTCGGCTTCAGACGCGATGAAATTCATGTGTTGAAATTTGCTTAGTTTTTCTTTTTAAACTGCCTTGGAATAAATGAAAGAAAATGGTGCAGCCCCTTGGCTGCGATATATATATATTAGCCAGTCATGTTTATGTATTGATTACAGAAATTTATCTTATTCCACTATTCTTAATAATGGCAATTTCAAAGAAACAAAGTACAACAAATTTTTATCCTTTTGTTTGTTTAATCACTATCCTAATAATAATGGCCTCTTTTTTGTTGCTGTTGTTGTTCTCCACATGCCAGCAAATGCTGTTTTGAAAACCATTGTTACATATGTTTTCTTTTAAACAATTAACATTAAAAAAAAATATCAAGCATATATATAAAAAAATATTAAATTGAAAATTTATTTGACAGCTTTAAAAATATATATATACATAAATAATAATATTGCATTTTTTTAATAATCACTGCAAATAAAATAATTTTTTTATATAATCAACAATTTATATGTCTTTATTTATTTATAATAATTAAATATTCATAACGATGTACCATCAACATATAAATAAAATAATAACTTCAAACAATAACTATACCTAATAACCATAAACAATAATAATACTTCATATATAAACATCAACTCAAAGAGATTTTTTTTTTATAACAAATGATAATTTTTAAAATATAGATAGACTTATCGATATTTACAATATATATATAATTATTTCACACAATATTAATCCAAAATACAGTAAATAAATATTTTAAATATACTTTATTCAGAAGTAATTTCAACTAGCTTAGTAGTCATTGTCAACTATTCAAAATTCAAAAATAATGTTACAATAATACATCATATAAACATTTTCGCCACAATTCATCAATTTTATAATTCCCACAATTCACTAATCTTAACATTCACTGCTTGTCTATTAATCAAATGTTGTTTATATTTATTAATCAATAAAGCTTTCCTAATTTTCCATTTATTATGGTATCTTTCAATTCCCACAATTTTAACAATATTAAAATCAAAATCAAATCCATAATTACAAATTCTATTATGATCAAAGAATACAGAAGGTGAAATATCCTCATTTTTATCAGAAATTGAATTTTGAACATGCTTCAATAACAAAATATGTTCCTTAGTTTCTTTTTTCTAATGTGACTTCACAATATAAAACACACCAAGACTCCCCAATATAACTCATATCACAATTACAAATCCATCTTTATATTATACAATATTGACGAATAAACATCTTCTTACTCTTTAAATTATTCAATAGTCTATTTAAAGCAATCTTACACATATCATAGTATATATTTTTATATATTTCACCTGTTCATTATTAATAAATGGAATAGCTATCCAAACTTTTTTATTTTCTAATAATTCATAACTAAATGTAAAACACTTTTTATTAAAATTTATAATAGTATTATACACCATATTATATTTATATCAAATATTGAACAAGTCATTAGTTGCTTTTTATACTTCGTTTAATTTAAATAGACTTAAATAATTCAAAGAGTAGGAAGATGTTTATTCATCACAATTGTATAATATATAGATGGATTTGTAAATGTGGTATGAGTTACATTGGGGAGTCTTGGTGTACATGAGAAAAAAGAACTAAGGAACATATTTTGTTATTGAAGCATGTTCAAAATTCAATTTCTGATAAAAATGGGGATATTTCACCTTCTGTATTCTTTGATCATAATAGAATTTGTAATTATGGATTTAATTTTGATTTTAATAATGTTAAAATTATGGGGATTGAGAGAAGCCATAATAAGCATAAAATTAGGGAAGCTTTATTGATTAATAAATACAAACAACATTTGATTAATAGACAAGCAGCTAATGTTAAAATTAGTGAATTGTGGGAATTATAAAATTGATGAATTGTGGGGAAAATGTTTTTAGGATGTATTGTTGTAACATTATTTTTGAATTTTGAATAGTTGACAATGACTACTGAGCTAGTTGAAAGTACTTCTGAATAAAATATATTTAAAATATTTATTTACTGTATTTTGGATTAATATTGCATGAAATAATTATATTTTTATAATAACTTTTAATACAGATATAGCTTTATATATATATATATATATATATATATATATATATATATATATACAGCTCTCATCTTTAAATAAACCAAGTCAATGTTGCAAATAGACTATAAAAAGATTATTGCTTAATTGTAGTGTTGCTTGTCAAAAAGTTGCTTATATTCTATTGGTAATAGTGATGTAATTTATATATGATAATCAGTTTGCTACTAGCACATGTTCAAATCTATATGCATATGTAATATAAAAGACACTACAATCCAGTATATAATTTAATAAATCAATTATTTTTAACACTAGCATTTTATTGGATCATTGATTTATAATGTGATTATGTGCAATAAATTATGCTCCTTTATTATTTTTATTCTATTATTTGTATCTTCATAAACCAATTCAATAATACCTAGACTGAAACCTGTGTTCATGTTCTCGTTCATGATTATTAAATATTGATGTATTTGTAGTATATTTTTTACTTCCATTCTACCACACTTACTAAAAACATTTGAATAAAGATATCTGAAAAAGACAAATGTCTCCAAGATGTAGTTTATGTTGAATCAATATTCTACGGTTGCCTCAAGTCACAATCTCTCAAATGTCTTCATAGTTATTCAGCATTTATTAATACAAAATTAGTTATTACTCTTGATTTATATGTGTTTATTCCTATTTTTCAAAAATGTGTAGTAGATTGGAAGTTTTACACACACACGCGCGCGCGCGCACACACACAAACATATATTAGCCATTAAAAACCAGCCAATACTTAGACAATCCTAATATAGATAACAATCAAAAATTTCAAACTGTTGTCAAGGCTGTGTATGTATTAAAATCTTAATACTAATTATTGATGTTATTCGCTTAAATACATCACAAATACTTTAATCAGTAATATCTCAAAATGCAAATGTACACATGTAAAGATAAAATTATCAGACTAAACAAGTTAAATCACTTCATTTATGGAATTTATTATACCTATAAATAAATAATAAATAGTTAATGAATAAATTGCCTTGCAAATTAGACATCGATAGACCAGATTTATCAGCAAAATAAAAATTAGTATATAAAATACTCTACTTCATTTTATCGTAACATTTTTCAACAAGATGTTCTCTATACTGGTTCTCTGTTTTATTGGTATTGGCTATTCTTACGGCCAGGTAAAGAATTATTTTAAAAATTATTAAAGTATTTTACATTCTAAGAGAGAAATTAATTATGTTTAAAATGGTTGTCTTTAATATTTTTTAATCTTAGTTATCAAACATTCTGCCTTGGATTCTAAATATATTTAAATTCTTTTTTTTTCCATACCCGAAAAAGCAACAGAGTTTAAAAGGTTGAGTGATAGATAACAATACAAAGAAATAAGCCATATCCACTATTGCACATATTGTTATAATAAAGTCATGAATCTAAGAACTATAAATTTGCATTCCATCTGCTTAGGTTGAAGATTTCCAGTTTGATTCTAACAAAGTGAAAATGCACATTCCTACAAAGAATTTTGGGGGATCGATGAAGTGCTTTTCGCATTGTTTGGTTTTTTTTTCTTAATTAATGCCATTTAAAGTAATTGTTGAACCTATTTTAATAGAAAAATGAAGAATTTAAAGTTTGTTAATTTGTATGTTTTATGAGCAGTTAAAAAAAAATTCTTAAAATTAAATTATATATATATATAACGAGATTTATTTATTGCATGTTAATATTGAAAAATCTGAAAAGATTTTTGTCAGTGTACTGTGGTCTAAGCAATAGACCGTAATTATCATCGGTGACAAAGTTTGTCGCTCCTTTTTCATCAATTTTTAACAAAATTTATTTTGAAAACTTCTTTTCAAGATTTATTATAGAGATTACTTCTATATTAAGTGATGAATATTAAATTATGTTATATTTTCCATAAATGGAGTGTATAACGCTACATGTGTTTTTACAAAACTAATTTAATATTAGAATACAGTATAAGAATAATTTATTATAAGTGGAAATTAGATGTAATTGTAGAGGATTTGAACACAGACTTTTAAGCATCCTTCAGCTATCGAATATATCTCATACAACCCATACACATCACCACACACATGTGAAAAAGACAGATGTTCTTCAACATATGTATTTTGTGCCGAAGCCACATTCATCAATTGATGGAATGCGACAAAATGTGATTGGTCTAATAATTAAAATATAAAACAATAAATTTTATGATATTTTCGTATTTTATATATGGACATCTGCGGAAGAAGCGAAAAAAAAACTTGTTCCACCTAAGACTGAATAAAAATTCCACAAATTATAATCGTAAAAATAATTAAGGTATGATATGTAGTTGTTGACATTATCGATCCATCCAACCATCTATCTGTATTAATTCTTGTTTCCTTTATATTGTAAATTTATATACGTTATATATGTATTTGTACATGAATGCAATATTGTATTTTATAACCTATTTATAATAAATAAATAAAATTCTTGATTTAATTATTTGGGTAAAAGCTTTACCCCCCCTCCCCCATTTTCTGTGGATTCTATACATACATAGTATAATAAATTTCTTACATCTACAAAGATTTAAAAAAATCATGTATATATAGTAAAATATTTTTTTATTAGCTTTCTCAAGATATAATTACTGAAATGGATGTGCGGGCGGGGGGGGGGGATACTTTTATGCAGCGTGAAATTCGACAGTTATTTTCTATAATTGCAAATACTATTAATGGTGTTAAAACATATTAAATTATTTATAAGCATGCTTTAAAAAAATAAACGCTATAATAAAATATTTTGAGATAAAGAAAACTATGATAAATTATCTTAATTATATTTATTATTAAGAATTTTTTTTTTTTGTAATTATCAATAAAGTGTCTAGTTGAAAACATTACATACATATATGATTTTTTTTTTTAATTTTTAGGAACAAGATGCAGGTAAGAGATTTTTTATTTGTTAAATAATTATAATAAATTTGCATACACAAGCAACACGCATTCATGCATATGGACATAAATATATAAAATGTAATATATCACTTGCATCAGTTAATATGAGTGAGAAATTAAAATTTGAATAATTCAATAAATTTGACTAATTTAGACAACCCGATGTAAAACATCGAATGCATTTTATATTTATCCTTTTACATTTATACATAATGCTTTCATAAATATTAGTTGGATCCAAGATTTTCAACCTTTTTTAAAATTTTATCTGAGAAGTTGCTAACCGCCATTAAAAAGCTTGTTAAGGAAATTTAAAACTAGAATTAAAAATCTTGGCGAATATATGGCTTCTTAATATAGATTTTATTAAATGAAGAATCCCTTCGATTACTTTTTGAGTTCTTAATAAACCAAACAGGGCAAATTCTTAAATTCACTTCACACATTCTTGACTTTTCAGCTATTATTATTAAATAATTATTTATGTAGTAAATGAATATGAATAAGAGCTGCTCATCCAATTGTGAGTTTCAAATTATGAAACAACACAGACTTACCTCTTCCCCTTCAGTTGTCTACTTCTAGATTAAATGAAATTTCAATTGAATTTTCTTGATGACAAAATGAATATATGTGTTAACAACCGTTACTTTCAAAAGTTTGTAAGGCACCAGTCAAAATAGTTAGCCAAAGGCAGAGTGTGCTAAGAATAGGTTGCTATTTGTTAATATTTTGTTTATTTCTTTACCCTCAATTTAGATTACATTCAAGTGATGAAAAACTGTTAAATATAAAGTTCCGAAGTCAGAAGAGAAAATGAAAAAAACAATTGATTATATTTTATTATATAAATATAAATATAGAAAGCCCAAATGAAGTGAAATTTATTATAAATAAAAAAAGTAGAACAACAACACTGTGAAAAGTAATAGTATGCCTGACAAAATGTCAAGATTAGATATTTAACTTGCTGAAAGATAATATATATAGATAATTCATACTTACATCCAATAAGTTTTCATTCTAGTAAAAGTAGTGGGGGGGGGAGGGATATTTAGATATTTTGAATGATTTTGATCAAACTAAATACCATTTAAAAAGTATCATGACCAATTTTAATGCTAAAACTGAAAAGCAATTGAAAAATAAAAGTGCAGTGAATAAATTTGGATATAAACAAATAAATAAAAGACAAAATAGACTTATGAAAATTTCTGGAAAAAAAATTCTATATTAAAAAAATGGCACAATTATTAATAAGAAAAACGACAGCATCAAGTGTGAAGAAAAATTCTATGAAGAAATATGTAGTAATAAATAATAAAAAAAACATGGTATCCAATGCAATTATTACATCTTCTGAATTCCAAAGTAGTATAAATAAAAACTTTGGATATAAAATTAAAATTAAATCTATTAAAACTAAAAAAGCTCTAGGATATGATAGAAATATTTTAAAAAAATTAAATATGAAATAGAGTAATTGCTGACAAATCTATTAAATAAATATTCAAATGATCAAGATATTATTGATGAGTGAAAGAATGCAGTAATAAAATTAATATTTTAGAAAGATAAAATATGCAATTTAGAACATTAGTTTTCTGTAAGTTCTATATAATATTTTTATTAAGATATATTTTGATTAAGTAGAAGTTTAGAAACAAACAATTAAAATCACAAATTACGTTTAAAAGTAGTAATATTACAGTAAATTACAAATCAGTATTAAAATAAATTATAGACAATAATAATAAAAATATGAAATCCAATTGAGCTTAGAATTTGTAGATTGTTCATAATTAAAGTTTAACACATCAAGTTATAGATTCAGAATAATATAAATTTCTGAAAAATATTTATCAAAATACACTGACAAGAATTAGACTACATGGTAGCACTAAGATAATTAATATTGATAAGGACTCTAGGGAGAATATTTTTTCTCTCTAAATTTTTTTAGCAGTTTTATAGGAAATATTTTGTGTATTTTGTATGAAAGCCAAATAAGTATATATTATTTAAACATTCTAGATTTTGTAAATAATGTGGTTGTATATTATGAGCTATCAAATAAAAACAGCTTTTTTAAAGAAAGAAAATAAGTATTGACATTAATGAATTAGAAGTTAATAATCTCAAACAACATGGTCAGATTATTAATACAGGTAGAAACATAATAGTTAAAATTAATCATGGAATTAAACTGGTTGCAGTGCTTTAAGCATAAAATAGCATTAAAAACAAAATTGCCTATATGTTTAAAAGGTAAGATTTTAATAAATGTTGGTTATATCTGTTAACTTATGGATTTGATTTGTATAGTGAATAGAAGAGTGATACTGAGATTTCAAATTACAGCAAAAAATATTGAAAGATATATGATGAATGTAAGAAGAAATAATCAAAAGTGAAACTAAGAAAACAAACAGTGTTATTGATATTATTGAAAGAATAAAGAGGCTGAAATGAGTAGACTGACAATAAATGAGTAACTAAAGTGTTTAAAGTGGATGACAAATATTGTAAAACACCAAGAAGAAAACAATGTATGATGTGGTTGGAGGAGTGTAAATAAATTTTGTTTATTAGATTTGAAGAAAAAATAAGTTAGGCATTCAAAATTTTGTTTAAACCAGATGAGATCTTCCATCAGTTAATGCACTGATAAGGATTAAAAATGATATACAGTATATGTAATTAAATTAAGCAGCATTAAAAATATGAAGAACTGTTGGAGAGATAAATCCCTAACATTTAATATACAATTACCTTCGATGCCATGAATGTTTAATCAAATCAAAATACCAGAATTGTAAAATTTAAATCAGGGGAGCTATTTATACAGTCTCATTCAAACCAACTTATTATTTAACTTACAAAGGCAGACTTAATTGCTGCTTATTTTAATAACCTTGCTGACAAACAATAAATTACCATTTAATTATACAAAATATGGTCATTCATCTTCAGTTCTCTAACTATATTTTATATTATTTAATGCTGTTTAATTTAATCTTATATATAGTTTGAATTTTATTTCTGTAGTGTAATTTTCACTACTCCACTCTCACACAAAGTAGGGAGTGGTTTCTATTTGCTAACCTTCCAGAAGGTGTTAAAAACAGATAGAAACCAGTTCCTGCCTTGTGTGAAAGTGGTATGGTGAACATTACACTACAGAAATATTATTCATTATCGGATAATATCTAGTCTAATGAATGACTAATAAAAATTATTAATTCATAATTTGTTTGTTTTCAAAGTTGTTAAATGAATAACAATTATATCAGCTTTTGTAAATTAAATTACAAATTGATTTGAAGGATGCTGCATAATGGCTCTACAGATTTAATTTTTGTACTTTTTGATGTTATAATCTATTTAAATATCTATATAAATACTTGGAAAATTAGCAAAAGTGATTAAGATTTTATTCATTATATTTAATAGTTTGACACTAAAGATCATTAAATTAAATATCACAGTGTGTTAAATTTAGAAGTATATATTTCTGATTGTATTTTATATTATTTAATGATATATAATTTAACCTTACATATGATGTAGTTTATTGTTTGTTTATAAGTCTTATAAAAGGAGTAGCAGTTAACACTGACTTTATAAATTATGAGACTTGAAAAGTTTGGAAAATAAAAATGATTTTCTTTTTCTTTATTATCTTTGATAGCTTTGAGAATTGAAAGACATTGCATTAAATATCATAGTATATCGAAATTTAATTTTCTGTTTACATTTTATAAATCCATAATCTGATTTGTGTGCATATATATGTAAATTAATAATTTTTAACATATAATTGTGTAAATATTTAAATATGCTAATAGACAGTAATCAATGAAAATAGTATAACTGTAAATGCTCCCACCATTCAAAGCGGCAGAATTTAATTTTTTTAATTTTTTTTAGTCTCTATACAGCACTAACTGACTGCATTCAGAATAGATGCTCTTGGTACCCCTTTTGAATGCTAGGAGCATTTACAGTTTCTTATTTTTATTGATTACTTGATTACTATCTATTAATATCTGATAACGATTATTCTAATATGAAAATTATAACATATACATATGTAATAATATTATTATTTGATGTCTGTATTTTTTCAAAGCAATATATGTTATTATATAATTGAATATTTATATTACAGTAATTAGATAATTAAAAATTTTATTCACTTAGGAGCGCTTTCGATTATCTTAGTAATCTTTGTCAACTAACACTTTAAAAGGTTAACCTTCCCACACTTCCGTGATCTTAACGTTTGCTGCCTGCCTGTTAATTAAGTCATGTTTGTATTTATATATTAGCTTATCTTACTTTATTTTCCTTTTATTGTTATTTTTTCCAATTTGCAATATTTTTACATTATTAAAATTGAAGTCAAAACCATAAATACATGACTTATTATGGTTGTAAAAAACAGATGCTGAAATATTATTATCTACTTTACAATTTTGTTTCGATATAAATCAAGAGTGTTAATGTCACACAAAATGGCAGGTTTGAAGTTCTTGTTATTTAGAAATAATAGTCTTTGCAAATATTCATTGGATAAAGACAAAAATATTGAAATATATTTGAATGAATTGTTAAATGTTGGCTACAATTATAATCACATACATAATGTTATTAGAGATTTTAATACAAAATATAAGAATAAAAATTTTAATAATAATATTGATTCTCCTGCCAATAAAAAAATACAGATATCAATACCATATATTTTGAATGATCAAGTAAATTTTATAATGAATATTTATAAAGGTGTATGTGATATTGCATTTTACACACCTCCTACATTAAACAAATTAATAAATAACTCTAAAGATAAAACCTCATTTATAAATAAAAATTGTGTCATTTATAAATGAATATGTGGGCGTGGCAGTGGATATATAGGTGAATTGAGATGTACATTGGAAAAAAGAACTAAAGAGCACTTGCTGTTATTAAAACAGGTTCAGAAATCGAAACAGAATTGTAAAGTAGATAATAATATTTCAGCATCTGTTTTTACGACCATAATCAGTCATGTGTTTATGATTTTGACTTCAATTTTAATAATGTAAAAATGTTGCAAATTGAAAAAAATAACAATAAAAGGAAAATAAAGAAAGTTATGCTAACATACAAATACAAACATGACTTAATTAACAGGCAGGCAGAAAATGTTAAAATCATAGAATTGTGGGAAGGTTAGCCTTTCAAAGTGTTAGTTGACAAAGATTACTAGGATAATTGAAAGTGCTCCTAAGTGAATAAAATTTTTAATTATCTAATTACTGTATTTATAAATACTAAATTTTATATATATATATTGCCCCCCCGTCGTTCACGCCAAACTCACCCACACGCCGGCGGCGCGGCGCCAGACGTTCAACGGTTGGGGCGCCTGCACGACAGATTCTAAATAATTACTTTGAATCTTTTAAATCAAATCGTTGTTGGGTTGCCAACACAGATAGCGGGTTGACTTTAAATAATTATAAAAGAATGATGAACTAAGAAACCAAGTTGTTAGAAAATATTTAATAAGAATAATTTGTTTTGTTTCAATCAAATATAGATGCTATTCCCAGTCTTTAAAAGAATTGTAAAATAAGGGGTCCTTATCTATGCCAACAATATTACACAACAGGGTTCTGTTATGCCCAACGAGAATTGGCGTAAAGGTTTCTTAAGAACGATGTTGTTCTAATTTTTAGGTGGAATGTGGTTTTTTTCACTTGGAACATTCGAAGAGCAAGTTTTTAAGGCACTTAATCTTGTTTGAAAACTGATTTAAACTAAATATATTTGAGAATTGGTTGACTTAATTTAAATCCATCCAATTGCGGTTTTACGAACAAAGTGCAAGGTCTGCGATTACAAGGCAGAGTAAAATTGAAAGTGATCGTAGTCGTGATCGAAGTCCTAGGGGCTTGCATTTGGCAAGTCTTACGCCCTTGACTAATGAATCGGGGTCTCCGAAATTTAAATAAGAGTATGTCCCCCAGCCAACGGGGAAGTGCCCCGTCAGCAACATTTGATGATGATGACTTGATAGTCATCGTTGAAAAATAAAATGCTCTCGTGATGACTTGACCAATTAATTAAAGTCAAACGAGCTTTTATCGAACTATTTTAAAACATTTATAAACTATATTAATTATGCCCTAATATCGTGCCCTTCCTGAATATTAATATAAAATAACAAAAGTGGAATTAAAATACATTTAACCCTTTATCGACCCTTTTGCAAAAACATTTTAAATATATATATATGATATATAAATATATTAGTGAAGCAGAAATATTTATAGGGATATAATACTAGGGGCGCTTTTTTTAGCTATTTAAATTATTTTTGCTCGTGTTATAGACTATATTTAGTTCTATGGGCGGTACTATTTAAAATTTATATTTTTTTTGGGCAAAGGAAATAGCTATTAAACGATAAAACCATATATATATTAAGAAGTAAGAAAAAATTTAAAGCTTAAAGTGAGATTTACGTAGAAAATTTTATAAAAGTACAAAACAAGGGGGGAAAATTCGACATTATTCTTTTCCTTTTCACTCCAAGTGTTGAAGAGCTTGTTGTTATTGGAACATATTTTATCTTTTTTTTAGCAATCGCAAATTCAGAAGCCCAGTGAAGTTCCTGGGCTTAGGCGGATCCCTGATTTTACCCTCTATCATGATGAAATACAATTTTTATACCAAAGTTCTCTCTCTACAAAAACTATTTTTTTCTTTACTTTTCAGGGCATATATCTACTGTCGCCTCCGGCTAGGCTCTTTTATTATCAATCTTTTTTTTATAATTAGTTGTTTTCAGAAATTCTTCATAAGGTTTCAACTAATTTTTGAATTCCTTTCCTAATTAGAAATGAATTCTTAAAGTCTGAAATGATTTTAATTAAAAATTGAATTCTTATCTTTTTTTATTAATAAAACTTTACTGTTGTTTTTGAGAATTTGAAAGCTTTGGAAGGAATGTAGTTTTATCAAACTTTACAAATTATTTAAAAGTAAAAAAAAAGTTGAATGAAACTTTCGAAAATTATATATATTTAATATATATATATATATATACCACAATCAGCAATTTAATATATGTAAATTCATGAAATTTATCATGAATTTATTTAGAGAATTGATAATTTAAACTAAACTAATTAATTTTACTACGTATTTGAAACAAGTTATTCATTATGGAAATTAGCGTGGATTGAACGTATAAAGCCCCATTGCATCGGAAATTTAAGGTTAGTATTAGGGTAAATAAGATGAAGACTGCTTCAATATATATGAAGTCCAGAGTAAATCTGGGGTGTCAACCCAAGTTAATAAATCAAATTTAAATATACAATTAATATAATGAAAGGAATGAGCATGAAAAGTCACAAAGAAGTAGACTAACTATAAGTTCACCAGCATTACAGAGAAGAAGAATCCATCATCATTATGAATGATAAACAATAGAAAATCAACAAAAAATATCAATGTTGTGAGTATAGGGAAAAGTAATCCACTATAGACCAGGCTAATTATTTAGCCACTTCCAAACTTAGAGCAGAAATATAATACATTAATTTGAATGCACAGTCTTAAGTGCTAATACAACAGAATATCACAATAAAAAATAATGCTGAAATACTAAATCATGCTGACCATCAGCAATTTCATGTCACTTACTGCCATTAATGTACTGACCAGCTATAAATTAAATTTCTAAAATAAATAAATAAAATGAAACATAGTGCATTAACTTTAAAGGATATATCTTTGTGCCAATCAGGATCATCTGGATCTCCAGAACACTAATCATAACCTCCAATCCATATAACTGACTGTTTTGCATAAATCCACCTCAGGGAGCAAGAGCTCTATAACTATTACTGTGAACAAGAGATAAATAAATTTTAATATTTAAACCTATTATAAGATTGAATAAATTCACTGGAATAACTTAACAATGAAATATAAATTTATTAATGACAATAAAATTAAATTAATGTCTGTTAAGTAATCTATAAATATGAATTCAGCAATCTGATTTTGGTTAAAATAATACAAAAATATTTATTACATAGTAGTTTACAGATATTTCAATAGATTTATATAAACACATCTATAGATAAGTACACAGACATGCTGAATAATAATATAAAATTAACATATTAGAAATGTCATAGACTAATAAAAAAATCAACTCATTTTAATAATACATAAATGATTTATTTTAACATTTATGTGGATACCCATTGAAATGTATGCACACATTGGCATTTATACTCTGTATTATTTCATTTGTAAAATATAAACTTATTAAATCCACATTATTATATGTTTAAAAGACAATTCAATATTTAAAAAATATATATACATAAAACAATTGTATACATATGTGCATATTCAAATTTTAAATATCTTACAAATTAAAATTACTTCTTAGTTTACTATTTTTTTTTACTGTAAGTAAAAAAAAATTTCTCTCTCTCTCTCTCTCTCTCTATATATATATATATATATATATATATATATATATAAAATCATTAGATCTAATTTGGAAAGTTATTTTTAAAAACCTCTTGACTTTTTGCTTCTTTTATTTACAATAAGATTTTCAAGTTTTCCTTTTTTAATTTCAAAAATAAAATACAAACTAGAATCAACCTTCTTGTTTCATATGTATAATTTAAACAAAACTTGTATATTAAAAATTTTAATTGAAAAGTATTTAAAATGTTATTCTCAATATATAACACATTCTATTCATCAGATGAACATACTTTATATATTTGACCAGCAGTAATTATATGCTTGTGCTTCTTTGAAAATAGATTAATCAGCATATACCATGCTAATCTTTCAGTTCTCTAGATAATACTGGAATGTCTTGGTGGTCTGGCCTCTTCTAGAATAGTAGACTAGCTCATTAACTCTTTTGGAAAAGGTATAAATCAATTAACTGTTGATACTCAGTCAGCTCCATTCAGTCCTTATAATTTAATAGAGTTCAGGCAAGCTGTTTAGCATACACATAGACTATGAACCACATAAAAGCTAGACCTTGCCTTCACATGAATTCAAACTCTACCATTGGGTCATTAGCAGCTGACATGTCTTCTATATCTTCATAATAATAGTTTTGTATAACGCAGAAATCAATCATTTTTTAATTCAGTTTTTTATACTGTATTGTAGAATTTAAAAACAACAATTAAGTAAATTCTTTTTTTATATTGATCAAAAAAGTTAATGACTCTTTTCAGTTCTCCATAATTAAAACCAAATTTTTATCACAAAGTTTTCTTAATCCTTTCAACAATATCTTTGTAGGATTTTATCAAAATTGTTATACAAGTTTTAATTTAAAAAATTCTTAATCTAATTAAAATAGATGGTGGAATTTTATAATTACCACCTATTATAACATAAAAACATGATGTTTTAATTATCAAATTCAGAATAAAACATTAAATAGAACTTTTTAATCTAATTTATAATAATTTTTTTAAAATTCAAAATTATTTAACTATTAAAAAATGTGAAGGTTGCCTTGACAGCAGTGAGAAATATTGATTACAAATTTTTCTGTGAACGTTTAGATGGTTACTGGTTGGAACTTAATTATATATATATATGATGAACAAATATCTACAAAAACTTTTGTAATTCTACTTTTTCTTTCAACTTTATATATATTATAACGTTTTTCATTTTGCTAGGCCTCTACATGCTAATATAAACAGCGCGCAAGTTGATCAAGCTATGTCAAAAAAGAAGAAAGTTGTATTTTTATTCTAAAAACACAGCTATATTTCCTGATCAACTCGGCCTATTAATAGTTGAAAATTATGCTATTGACAAAATCAGCTTTTAATTTATTTAATATGGGTGCCAGGTCCTTTTATTCGAAAGAGACTGCTGAAATAGTCAAATAACGTCTCACAAATAAAAAAAGGAAAAATACTTTTAAACTAATCGGTATTGCATCATACCGTAACGAGAATTATTTTTTGAGATTATTATTCTTGGGCTTATTCAAACATATTGGCAAAGGAAAAAATACATTCTTAAATCTTCCCAAACTAATAATAATTTTAATAATAAAAACTAATAAATATTATAGAATAACGCACAAATGAAAATTGGTATTAGAAATATTTTTATTCTAATAAATTAAAAATGTTTAAAGAAAATTATTAATCAAATAAATCGGAGAGAACACATTTATTTCAGATGTGAAATAATTAATAAAAAACAATTTTACAATTACAGTTCACTTCCAAATTTCTTCTAGAAAGTTACTTAAAAATGAATATCTCTTGCACAAGAAATTTAATGTCTCTATCGGGATTGTTTAAATATATTTTTTTTAAGAAGTGTTTGCAAACATTACTTTTGTCACAATCAGGATAATGAAGCATAACTTACCGGTAAGTTTTAGTGAATTCACGATGGTTGTAGATAACTATGCATAGTTTTTTGGGGTTAAAATGAGCTCATGGCCTTTGATTATTAGTTGATCTTGCAGTCCATTCTCCTAGTCGGTCATGAAGGCTTTTCTGGTGTACATCTTCAGGCACGATGTCCGCAGAAACTCTGGTCCACTCCAACACGCCGAATTATTTCAGTGTAGAGTGATCTTGGATATATTATTGTTATCCAAGACCAACTAGAGAAACAAACGAAAACAAGATGTTCTTCAAACTGACCTCTGACTTTTATACTAGAGGCCCAGTTTTCCAACTTCTGCACATGCTATTATCATGGCGTTTTTTGGTTCATAATCTTGTAGATTCTTTATAAAATTTATGTTATAAAGTTCTCTTTTCTTATCAAGTTTTTCGGCCATCTTTAATTAGCCAAAATATATTACTTTCTCTTATCTTTTTTTTACTTTTGGAATTCTTTTGTTCTCTCCAATTCTACTTTTATTTCTAATTACATTAAAAAAATACAAAAGAATAATTTAACTTTCATTGTACGTTATTTTTTTTTTTTTAAAAAAATTAGTCAAAAAAAATCCAAATTTACTTTTATTTTTTAGCTTTTACCAAATGCCAATATATTTGCAACGTATATAAATAAACGTTACAATATATATATATAGTGCCACTCAAATCTGTATGCTGATTTAACCAGGTCCAAAATATGGACGAAAGTACCTTCAGACTAGTCATATGCAAAATCTAAAATCAAGAATCTAACAACGAATCAACAACATGTCTGAGACATGCATAGTTCCACATTTTTCCACCCATCCCACTAGCATCAGGGAGAAACAATCGATTGAAACTACTTCATTAAACCTAACTCAAGTAATGATACATAACTCAAGTCATATGTGAAAGACTTATGCAATACTTGGATCATCGAAAATTTATCAAATAGATTAACATCAAAATATCATGTTTATAAATAATAAATAAAACGAACTAATGTTTATTTTCATATTAAAAAAGATACTTTAATAAAGCTATTAATAAAAAGGAGGCTTTGTTCTCCACTATTCCACAAATAACACATTATCAAATCATTCAGTCAACTTAATGTAATCTCAAGATCTAAATACTACTTTTGCGGTATGAAATATAGGTTTGCCACATTGGCCCACTTTAACATTTAAACAGTTAACAGCATATTTTGTGTGAGCAAGCTTGAGTGAACTTTACAGTAATCTATTACTACCCTAACAAAATTGTACAATAATATTTCTTTGAGTCTGGCTTCCAGGAAATCAATGTGACAATAGTGGTGCACAACAAGTATAAAGCTTAATTTAAAATACTGATATTTTCCCCAAACCCTTGATTTATAGAAATTTAAAAGAACTGATTTGCCATCAAATGCAGAAGACTAAGTAATTGCTGATGAGTGCTCGATGCATAAGAATGTTATTAATGCCTGGAGATAAAATAAACCAGCCAACCTTAATTCACATAACATTGAACATGAAAGCCCAAATGAGAAGACCAAATTAGAAATAATTATGTGCATATGCATAAAGACAAATTTCAGGTGAAAAACAAAAACAAAATGTCAGCCAGCCTAGCTTAGCTAGCTAAACATTTATGTAAATCATTCATATCCTGAGAAAAGCAAGAAACATTCATCTAAATTGGGTGGCCATGTTAATTCGGGCAAATAAAAGATTTTTTTTTTATCTAGAAAATCTGTAAATAAGCAGAGTAGCTGAGCAATAAACTCACATGACAATAAATCAACTGCAGCCAACCTTCCAGCAGAAAACAAATACATAAAAAAAACTTTCCCAACCTAATAAGAGAATAAAACAAAATAAAGTCAGCGCTAAAAAGATTTCCCAAAATCCAGACTTGGCACTAATACATAGCCAGTTATTTGATGTCTAATGATGTTACACAGTTAACCCACACGTTTGAATGAAACCCATTTAATAAGCAAGT
Organism: Epiperipatus broadwayi; assembly: GCA_028023455.1. NCBI lineage: Eukaryota > Metazoa > Onychophora > Udeonychophora > Euonychophora > Peripatidae > Epiperipatus > Epiperipatus broadwayi. The sequence continues at coordinate 9,199,098 of JAQFVV010012410.1, read as the reverse complement.
AACCTTCCCAATAAAGCAAGGCAGAATAAAATCTTTACATATGCTTTTAATAACTAACTCATATCATACGCCCAACTTAAAACATCTATAATTACCCCCCTCCCCCTTTAAAGAAAATAAAACTTTTAACTTTCAAGCGTACAAAGAAATAGATTGAGCTTTATTGAGGAGATCGGACTGACACTATCGACAGACTTGTTACATGAGCAGTAATATATACATTTAAAATATACCTATAGATCAATACCAACACCACATAAACAATAAGAGAAATATATAATACTGATTTGATTTAAGAAATGAAAAATAGTGAAGGAAAGCATGGAATTATAAAGAATGATCAAACAACAAATGGCATAATATATAAAGTTGCATTTCTACAATTACATTATATTAAGTCAAAGAGTTAAATGCTAATAAGAACAAATGAAAATTTAAAAAAATATGGAAAGTAAAAGTTTGTGAGGAGTTATTTTAAAATATTACAGGCACTGGATTTTGGTCTTTGCAATGGTATAATTCCCACAATGCCTTGATTGGTTTGCCGACTGGAAATTTATTTGTAAAGATAGCATGCTTATTATGTAAAATACCAATACAGCTCACAGGCAGACCGTTCAACGGTTCAATTCATTTTATCACACTACAATCTTCCGCATTTTGCTGGATAGAGGCCTGGATGGCAGGCAAAGCTGGTGGAACTACTCGCTGTACATGATCTCATCAGAAAAATTAAGTAGTTCAACCGTATAACCTCTCATTCTCTCCATTTCAAAAAAAGAATTACATATATTTTCCTTTTGTTCTCCCCACTATTTATACCTTTTTGCCAAAACTCTGTCTAATGTGTTTTGTATCATTCACATCTTGACAAGCCCCCACTCTCTTTTGTTTCAAAACAATTTTCTTTTTACCAAAATCAAACTTTAAGATTTTGTAATCTATTTTTGCTTTAACTTCATTTTTTTATTAAAGAGGCCATACTTAATTTCCCTGAAGGAAACTCTAATTTAATTTTAATTTCTTAAGGAATGTTGGAAGGCTTATCTAAAATAAATCACAGGAAATATTTTTCAACATAAGAATAAGACAAATAAAAATATTATATTCTCGAGTTAGTTTTAGTTTCAACAGAACCCTGCATTAATTTATTCATATATGTTTATCACACATACATGCCTATTTTATAAACTATAACAAAAAATATTTTTATGAAATTACCGTTTCTTTTGATTGCACTTACTTTATTAAATTATTTCTAAGGAATCGATAAACTGATAACAAAAGCACTTTATATTTCTGCTTAATGCAAAATTCTGTTAAATACTTTCATACAGACAGAATCAGGTTTGAAATACTGGTTGGTTTCTGTAAGACTGTGAAGCATGGATCTGACTTCCATATCCATTGCTTCAATATATAAGCATGCACACTTCAATGTTGTTGTATACCATGAGATACACACAACTGTTTCATATCACAGGTCAAATTAATGAATAATAAACTTAATTAATAACCATACTTTGTTTTTTAAAACTAAAATATTTAGAGGTCAAGATGGTGAACCATCCATGGATATCTGAATAGCTTGCAGAGATATTTTAATTTTTATATAAGGACAGACAAATATAAGCTGGCCATTGCTTGTAGTCACTTACAAGCAGATGTTCAATTTTAATGGGACTCATTGTTTCAGAAACCTGTGACATTTAATAATTATAGAGATGCACTGCTAAATAGTATTTATCCAGAAAAACATCAAGAGACTATTAAGTATCAGATAATGCAGAGAGATTCCATGCAGAGGGTGTATAAGACTATACTCAATTTTTAGATGTCAAGTGGCCAAGTTAAAAACTTTGGAATCTGCAGTTTGCCTGAGAGTCAGATTATAAGAATAGTTTGACATAATTTGCCTTTTAGAATTGAACAAATGATTCCAAGCACTGTTAGAAAGATAAATGATCAGGTATCAGATTTTTGAAATGATATGAACCAACATAACCAACTATATAAATATGAGGGAAAGGCCCAGAATTGTATATATAGTAATGCACTAGAAGTATAGAAAAAAATGATTCCAGGCCATGGAGAAAAATGAAGAAACATTGATTATTTAAAGATCTGAAACCAAATAAAGAATTCAGAGGAAATAGCGATACCCAACTAAGACATATCTCTAAAGATGAATCACAGTGTGCACCCCCCAAAACAAGCTACAGTTATAATTATCCAAAAAATAGGGAAAAAACATGAGTTAAACATAAGGAAACCTTGATAGATTATTCTCTCATCAAAGCTCAGAAGGATATAGAATTATGTACATGAGAGATCATTCAACCCATTATATTAATCGAAATTGTCCTAAAATTAAAATATTATTTAAAGGTGTTGCTGTCAAAGCTTTGCTGGATTCTGGCAGTAAGATCTCAGTTATGACAAAGGGAATGATTAACCACATCAGTTAGATCAACCCACAAATCAAAGTGTTACCATTGAATGCTGTAGCAGTGACTCTGGCAAATAAGTGGATTCAATTACAACTTAAGGGTAAAAGTTTGAATCATATTTATTTTAATTTTTGAGGAATTTGATTCGTGAAGTGATATGATATTGGGATCTGATTTTTTGTATAAGAATGTATATGTCTTGGAATAGTGAGATGATAAATTTTGCATCTTGTAGTTTATATGACTCATCAAAGGTGTGTTGTTTAAATAAAGTCCCCACCACCCCCAATTAATAATGACTAAGAAAGTTAGAGAATCTAAAGAATTTTATGATCAAGGGCATGATAAGCTGCATAAGACTGTATATGTATTAAAATATTTTGCTGGTGTAATTAATTGAAGTAGTGAGATGTTAAACTTTGTATTTTGTACATGATTTATTAAAGGTATGTTGTTCAAATAAAGTCCCTCTTTCCCAATTAATAATGGTTGAGAAGGTTAGAGAATTTAAAGAACTTAATGGACAAGGGCATGATAAGCTACAATCAATGCTGGAGAAATTCCAGGAGATATTTTTAGATATTCTAGGAATGATGAACAATTTCAAACATTGTATTTGGGTGATACCAAATCTGCTCTATCAGGTTAGTTTTTATCCAGTTCCCACAAATACAAACAGAAGTTGAAAAAAGGCTCAAAACAATGATAGAGTGGGATTACATAAATGAATATTCATCTCTTTATAGCAACCTAATTGTAGTAATAAGAAAAAGATGGATTGGTTTGTTTGTGTTTGGATGTGAGACAACTCAACAAAATAACCACACTCAAACAAAACATTTCTTCTCCTATGAAACAGTTGCTGAATAGAATCAAGGGGATGGAACATTTTTCTACTTTTTATCTTGTTATTGGCAGATTAAGCTGCACAAAGGGAATCACCAATATACTGCATTTAGATATGAAAGATGTCCATACCAGTTCAATTGGATGTCTTTTGGGTTGATTAATTGCAGTGCTTGACTAATCAAATGCATAGATCAAGTTCTATCCACAGAAATAAAACAGATTGCATCAATGTATATTGATAATATATTAGTGGCACCAGAAATTTTTTTTTATATGTTGGAGCTTAATTATGAGAAAAGGAATAGTTTAAAATATATGATGGACAGTAAATCAAACATTAACATTTGCTCATTATATCTTATTAATTAGAAATCTTTATAAGCCTCTGAACAGAATATATGAAATGCATATAATTATCTTTATAAAATCATTTTATATTTTCAGAAATTAGTTATAGAGCATAACAGCATTGACATTAAGAAATTAATTCTATAAATTTTAGTTGCATTGCAAAACAATATATATTTATGTAAAGTAACTTAGTTAAAGAAAACCAGCCAGTCAAACTGCTAGCTATTTTCACTTATAATATTTAACACGACACTAAAATTAAATAACCAATCAAATTTCAGATTTACGGCACACTCACCTGTTGAAAGTTTTCATATCATAATCTCTTTTCCAAAATAATATCTTTTTTTTTATAAAATAGATTATTTAACTCATCTAATGAAAAAAGCTCATTTTTGAAATGCGTGTATAGTAAAAGAAGTCCAAAATTTTTATTGAGGGATAGTTTATAGTGTGGTGACATGTAATTGGAGGAGAACATTGTAAATCTGAAATTTGATTGTTTATAAAGATTACTTAATCATATTAGTTAATTATTTTATATATATGTAATGATACATTTTAAAAACTAAAATAATAATATAAATTATATTCAAATTTTTACATTTTTTAAGCAAGCGCAATGCCCTTTCGACCAATGCAACGTCTTGGTATGTATATACTTCCAACAAATTACAAATAGTTATTATAATTCAAAGATGTAATTATTAATTTAATATTTTACTTAATTTTATTTTGTAGATTTATTTGAAGGAGATATAATGGGCATCGAGAAAAGCGTTAGTATTTTGAAATTATAGTTTATTTTAACTTTTTTTAAATATATATATATTCACACGCAAACGTGTACTTAAATGACTATATGCTACATCTGGGAGCGATCCTTCACACGCTATCAAATAGACATAGGCTTATATAAATTTCACTTCGTAAAAATAATAATACTGCAGCAACTTGGAATTACAGTTTTTTAATACATAAATAGTATAAACATAAGATTATTAATAGTATATATACATGCTAACAATTTATATGCAGCATAAATACTTACATATCCAAAGGCATTTTCAAATCATCATAAAGATCAATGTGGCCTGTTTAGTTACTAGACTTGCTTTGACACATTCGGAGACAACTGTCCGCTATATTAGCTATCAAGGACAACTTACGATGATGCCCAGCATTGTTGTTGTTGCAAGTACATCTGCACGCATGCAGCTTCTATGAGCAAGTGTCCCTTGATTCTTTTCTAGAGCAATTCTTTATTATTAATTATCAGAACTTCTGTTCTAATTGCTTGAGCCACTTAGATCTTGCTGATATTATCTAATATTATTTATTATCTCTAGATGCATTTACATAAGTAAAATCTTTTTTATTTTAATTGTTATTTATTAATTGGTTTTTGATGGAATTTAATTTTTATCTCTTTTTAACCAATTAATTTATTCCCTTAGATTATAATTAAAAAACTGCAATTCTTTTATCTATTGATTTAATCAGTTTTAATTTTACTTTTATTTAAATTTATTATACTTAATTTTAAATGTGTATGTATTTCAATATACATGCATATACACAACATACAATTGTTTTTGTTTTTCAAGCTTTATATGTGTACGTATTTTAATATGCACATATAAATATAGCACTCTTCTGCCAACTGCAGAGATTTACATTTTCTCTGAAGTCAGAATAAAATCACGCAGATAACTTCTTTTTTTAAAACCCTATCAGGAGGTGGATTAACATCTCTGTCAGCTTCTGTCTTAGTCTCTTCTGCTACACATACAGATTCTTTCTTTTCTTCATCTGGTTGGGTCAGCACAAGCTCTTGTTTAGATTCCTGATATTGATCTTCCGGGTCATAATTAGTTTCATTAAATAAAGACGGTATTAAATTTTCACTCTTGTCTTTTCGCAAGTGATTAGGATGTTTTCGTAATAGTTTGCATTCATTTGTACAACCCATTACAACTTGTTTGTCAGATGTCACTTTATTATTGCTTTCATCCAAAATTTATTTAGACTACTTTTTGCCCACCCTAATCCTCACCGTTTGACAATTTGGTATACACCTTGCAAGCTAAATAGAATTCCGCAGGTGATTTTCCTGCTTTAGCAAAGTTGGATCGAGAGCTAATACAAGAGTGCGGGTATAAACGGCTTCTTTTTTTTCCAATTTATTTATTGATACTTTCAAATTTTGAACAGCTTTTTCTGCCAAACCTATAGATTGAGGGTAGTAGGGGAGCTTATGTATTTTATCCCTGCTCCTTTCATAGTCTCTTTGTACTTATCCATTGTTAAACCAGTTCTATTGTGAGAAATTACAGTTTCGGGAAGGCTGCAATATAAAAAATTGCATATAATTTTTTGGTTGTCTTCTTGGAACTAGTGGTCTTAATTAATTTGTATTCTATCCATCCTGAGTATGTATTGGTCATGACAAAAAATAAATGTACCTTAATTAAATGGGCCCACATAGTCAATATGGATGTATTGTCACAGTCTTAATGCTTTAGGCCATGCCTCAAAATTTTCAGACAGAATTCTAACACATGATCAACAATTACTGCAATGTTTGGTCACCATATATAGCTACAAGCTAAAGTTTTATGATCTTTGTGCAATAATTGCCAAATCGCTCCTCTTAATTGATATTAGTACATGATCACCCATCAAAATACAGTCCTTGCATACTCATAATTTAGCATGGGCATTCCATAATTCTTTATGGAGAAATTTTGGATATTTAGGTCATCATCCTTAAATTTGGCTTACAATCCACTTGTAACACTGATCTTTTTTTGTTCAACCAGATACTGTTTTACTGTTAAGTACAAGTGACTTTAATACATCTATATAATTGATTTTAATTTCCCTTGTATCACTCTTAATCTCATTTGGCATATACTGACATCAATGTACACTATGTCCATGTATAAATCAGAATAAATATAGATAATTACTTTTTGGGTTCAACCATATATTATTTTCCATTACATACTGATGTTTCCAGGAACTAGCATCCACCATTGTTCATTGTCTTGGTATGTAATGGAAAATAATACATGGTTCAACCTAGTTCGTCAAGATATCGGTATGTAATGGAAAATAATACATGGTTTAACCTAAAAAATAATTTATCTACATCATTCAACTGTGAAAACATCAAATATAACAGAATAAATATAATATAAATATTAAGAGTGGAGATTTATGGCGATTATCTGTTGGAAATTTTAAAAAAAAGTTAATTAATAACCAGAATTCCAGAACTTCCTTATACATACTATTAAACTACTGTACCACATTGCTTTAATTTTCTATTTCACATCATTTGATGCCTTATATACAATGGCTAAGTTTCCCCGGCAACAATCATGTCCAAATCCTCAACATAATTCTGCTTTTTTCGTCTTGAAAAAAATCTGGGTTCGATTGTTTCTATGAGAAAATTAGTATTGCATATAATACTTGAAATAATAGAAGAAAGAAAATATGGATAGACAGGTACATTTTAAATTCTGATATGCATTAATCAGTGGTTTAATATTCTGCATTTGAATGTACTCTGAAATTTTGGTTAACAATTAACAGATTATTTTATAATATTTGATTGTCATGAATCTGCTGTTATACTACAACACCAAAAGTGAGTTGGCTGTTAATTTTATATTATAATTAATTTATTCTACACATTCACATGCATTTTATTACAGTACATATATATGGGTGTGTGTGCTTTGGTACATTATATATAAATATACTTTTGTAAATAGATATTTATTTTTATGTAGGATGATGTTATGATTTATAATAAATTAATGATTAGCGTTTGGGTTGAAAGAATAGGTGGATTCATTCTATTCTTTCACAATGACTTTATCTCATGTTGGAAAATGAGAGCATTCATTTATTGTTAAGAATCATAAAGCACATGTACATTAACTTGAAAAGCTGATCATTAGTTTATTATAAATATACTTTTGTAATTTTTAGAACTATCGTCATGCTATACTGGATTTAACTCAGCGATGGGAGAATGGAATAGTATACTACAATATTTCTGATGTTTTTGGTAAGAATTTTTACAAAACTCCACATACTGTATAGTCTATATAAACTATATTAATTTATTATTTATAATTTATTTATATTAATTAAACTCAGTACATTTACAAATGATGTTTAGATAATGAAGCTCGTCAGACAATTTTAGATGGAATAAAAAAAATTGAGGAGGAAACTTGCCTTCGATTTATACCCTGGAATGGAGAGCCAGATTATATTGATTATTTCTCAGGAGGAGGGTAAAGACTTTTTTTTAATAATACGTATTAGAATTCTAACATGTATATACAAAATCTAAGACTAAGAATGCTTTACTGGGAGACTTACAATAAATAATTTTTGAAGATCTTTCGTTACAGCTTAAATTATTTGAATTAACATCTTGCCTATGTTTCCACAATCATATATTTGTCTAAATCACTATTGATGTCTTCACATCATTGTGACCACATCAAGTGACATTAACTAAAAAATGAATTCAAATAATTTAAGCTACAATAGAATAAGAACATTTAATGATTAACACAGAAGGTCTTCCATTGTAAAATGCTCTAATTTGGCATAGGTTTTATAATATATATATATATATATATTCAAAACAATACAATAATTAATACAGTAAAAAATATTTTAAAAACAAATATATACCACAATTTAATAGAAGTACTTTCAACTGTCTATGTAGTCGTTATCAACTAGATTTAAATTGTATTACAAAAAAAATGTTACAAATGTAAACAAAGAAATACATCATACATTAATTTTCCCACAATTCATTAATTTTTATATTGGCAGCCTGTCTATTTATCAAATGTTGCTTTTCACTTTTTATTAACATAGCTTCTTTACTTTTGCGTTATTATTATTTCTTTCAATACACAAAATCTTAACTTTATTAAAATCAAAATCAAAAACATAATTACATGTTACATTATGATCAAAAAATACTGAAGGTGATACATCATCATTTCTAACATTCTCTTGTCTTGATTTTTGTACTCGTTTATATAACAAATGCTCCTTTGATCTTTTCTCCAATGTACATTGAGATTCACCTATATATGCCTTTCCACAAACACACAGCCATTTATATATTGCACAACTTTGATTTAAAATACTTCATCTATTTTTTGAATTATTTATCAATCTATTTAAATTAGGAGTAGTATAAAATGCGACTCAACATATATTTTTATATATCTGTTTTATAAATTTCACTTGTTCATTACAAATAAATAAATGGTATTGATATCCAAGTATATTTCATTTTATCAATATCTATAACACTTAAAATATTACTATTATTATTAAACTTCTATTAAATTGTGGTATATATTTGTTTTTAAAATATTTTTGACTGTATTAATTATTGTATTGTTTTGAATAATTATATATATTTTATTATAACTGGAATACAGACATATATATATATATATATTGTAACGATATATAAATATGTCGTTACATTAACGATCTACCACTTCGTTTGGATCGTTATAATATATATATATATATAGACTATATTAAATAATAGAATAAATTGATTAACTATGGGTTGCTTTCTAGTAATGCTTAAACTATCAGTAGTGCTGTTTAGTAGAAAATATTTAATGACAGTAAAAAATAATTTTCTAGTGGGACTCAATTCATACACACATGAAGATGTGTAGATGTCTTTCTAAGAATTTATTGAGGCCATATACTAATCTGTGTGTGTACCTGGAGAGTCAGTATCAATAAGCAAATATGATAATGCACATTTATATAGCTGATTTCTTTGAGTAAACCCAGTGTAAAAGTTACTGACTCAAAAGTTAAAGATTTCTAGATAATTTCCCAATTTAGAAAAATAATTTTTCAACATGATCTAATAAGTAGAATTGTTGTGCTATGTCAATTACTTTAATACTTAAATGTCACGTGAATTTTTGGAAAGTTACTATTTTGATTATATATATTGTAACGAGCACAGACGTTCATTACATTGTTTTTTTTTATTTATTAAACATGAAAGTAAATTAAAAAGTTTGCATTTAAAAATTTTCTTTAAGAATTAAAAATTGAAATTAAATATCATCTTAAACTCGTATATATTAAATCGCACAGATAAAAAAAATTATCAAAATAAAACTGTATTAAAAATAGAAAAAGTATTTTAAAACTAAATTTTAAAAAGATTTGGAAATAAAATTATATCTTTAAATTTATCTTTAAATATATCTTTGATTTGGAAAACAGGTTAATTAATCAGAAATGGAAATGATAAATTTAATTAGTCAAATGTAAACCAGCCTTGGACATTTAAATGTAAAAACATCGGTCAGATAGGAAAACAATAGAAACTTTTAGCAAATGAAATAAATCCATTGGGAAATTGGACCTCAACGAAAAGGATCATCGCATCGATGACGTAATGTAAATGCAATCCTTCAAATACGTATAAAAGGAAAATTTTGAAATTATTAATTAGTGAGGGGTTATTATGATTATTACGATGTGACAGATAGATGTTAGTGCGGAGGTGTGGGAGAAGAGATTGAAGGATGCACGTTCAATCCCTTCAGTTTTGCTAGTAAAGAAAGAGAAATGAACTATCGTTTTTCTACATTGAGGACCAGTTAAAACAAAAATCTCCGGATGGATAAATAAATCGGCCTTCAGAATATTAACCTCTTTAGGACGGCGTGGGAATTTACATTCATGGCAAGCAACGGATAAAGTTGGACGTTTTAAAGAACCGTAAGAACTTTACAATTAATGAACATTAAATTAAAAACTTTTCGTATTTAAAATAATTGCATTAGTTTCCTATCTGACTAAAGTAGTTAAAATGTTATTTGATGTATTTTTTATTTATTTGTGTAATATCATTTCCATTTATTTAATTTTGTTCTTTAAGTTTATTTATGATTTCTGTTTTCCGATAAATTAAAATATATCAATGTTAAACTTAAGTCGGGCGTGAATGGCTGTATAGATTTGTAAAGTTATATTAGGGGAGGGTAATCTTAGGTTATTTGGTTCGTGGTTAAATTGGGTCAATGGATTGGATATATTGGTGTGATTAGTAGATGTAATATTGATTCGCTACGGGCAGAATCGCTTCATACGCCGCACACTTCCGTTTGCCTATGGAAGGAATTATAAGTCGGATACCGCAGTTCCTTTCTATGGAGTTTTTTGTTTTATTGCTCTTCTTTGCAGATAGATGTAATATTCCTATCTCATGAGAAGCAATTTCTTCTCTTAACTTTTTGTGCTGCCGTATTTTATTACATTGAATACATCGATATATCAGAGGAATTGATGCCGGTTTGACTACGAATTTTAACCTAAGGTTAAATAGGGATAGAATGTTTATTTTCAAAAGCAAATTTATGTGGTCTATTCATACTCGACCCTAAATAGAAATGCATTAAATTTAAGTTGTTTATAGACGCTTGCATGGATTGTTTATTGGTTAACTATGTTTTGCGTTTCCATATTTGATCAAAATATATAGACATTCGATAAATAATGATACCTTACGGTGAGTATCAAAAATGTATTTATTCGGATGTCTTTTAAGTTATTGGTGACAATGCAAGTATCTTATGGTGAATACTATTGGGTTACGTATAAATTTCCCTCCGCAATTGTCAGTAATCAATAATTTTGTATTTTGATCGTTTATGTTTACTGTGAAATGTGTTTAACCATGTAATCTATGTAACCGATCTATAGCAACATATTAAAACAAGCTTTTATAATCCCATCTGTGCGAACTTAATTAAAATGTAAACTGATAATATAATAGAAATTAAAAAGTAAATTAAAATCTAAGGTAAAGTTAAAAATAATGTTAAATTTTGAAATGTAAAACTGATACTAAAACAATTTTAAATCTTATATATATATGTGCGTAAATAAATTTTTGTATGTTAATTACTGGCAGTGGCTTATTTTATTCTTTTTTTTTAATATACTCTTAGATTATATTATTAAATCTCTGCTATTCCACTGAGCTAGTGACATGGGCTAACGACCAGAATCAAAATTTAAAAAAAAAAATTTTTTTTTTTTTGACTGACGTATCTGCCTACTTTATAAATTTTTCTAGGTTCAAGTGCCTAGATGGCGCCCTGTAGTGCAGTTTACGTTAAGTCGTTTTCTCCGGATCATTACAACTGGCTTTCCCAATCTGGGGTCGATCTTTAATAAAAACCACATATACCCTGAGTAAATTTCTTTTTTCAAAATGAAATATTTTATCTGTTTACATATAGTCGTATACTTTAAATCTTATAAAAGCACTGCCAGAATGAAATAGCACATATATTAAACACTAGAAAGTATAAATAATTTTAAACTGTATTTCATTAAAAAGAAAGTCAAAAGGTTGCGATTGATATTTTGTTGTTGATATATATATTATGCTTTTATGTGTATAGGCGCGCACAGCCATGTAAGTTTATGATCGAAATGTGGTACCTTACGATGAGTACCATTGAGAATTTACTTCAGTGTAATCCTATTTAAGCATTTTAATCAGTCATAAATAAGTTGGTGGTATTTATAATTGTGCTGCAAATATACACGTATAAATCCATTATCTTTCAAAATATATTTACTTCAATGCAACCTTCTTAAATAAATAATTTATAAAATAACTTGCTTGTCATGCCATGTGTAAAAATAAAATGTATAAAATAAAATAGAACTCTTGTGGGGAGGGGTGTAAACGTAAACGGTCCTTAGGTAAGCAATAGTAAACATTTTTCTTTTTGTATATAGTCTTTTTGTAAAATTATTAACCGGATGTTTTGTAAATGTCTTTGTCAATCGTGTACCGTAATTACTAACCCTAAGTAAAATATTTTTTTTTGATCATTTTTTTTTAAGCAACTTTACTGATATGTAACGAGCACAGATGTTCGTTACATTGTTTTTTTTTTATTTATTAAACATGAAAGTAAATTAAAAAGTTCGCATTTAAAAATTTTCTTTAAGAATTAAAAATTGAAATTAAATATCATCTTAAACTCGTATATATTAAATCGCACAGATAAAAAAAATTATCAAAATAAAACTGTATTAAAAATAGAAAAAGTATTTTAAAACTAAATTTTAAAAAGATTTGGAAATAAATTTATATCGTTAAATTTATCTTTAAATATATCTTTGATTTGGAAAACAGGTTAATTAATCAGAAATGGAAATGATAAATTTAATTAGTCAAATGTAAACCAGCCTTGGGCATTTAAATGTAAAAACATCGGTCAGATAGGAAAATAATAGAAACTTTTAGCAGATGAAATAAATCCATTGGGAAATTGGACCTCAATGAAAAGGATCATCGCATCGATGATGTAATGTAAATGCAATCCTTCAAATACGTATAAAAGGAAAATTTGGAAATTATTAATTAGTGAGGGGTTATTATGATTATTACGATGTGACAGATAGATGTTAGTGCGGAGGTGCGGGAGAAGAGATTGAAGGACGCACGTTCAATCCCTTCAGTTTTGCTAGTAAAGAAAGAGAAATGAACTATCGTTTTTCTACATTGAGGACCAGTTAAAACAAAAATCTCTGGATGGATAAATAAATCGGCCTTAAGAATATTAACCTCTTTAGGACAGTGTGGGAATTTATGTTCATGACAAGCAACGGATAAAGTTGGACGTTTTAAAGAACCGTAAGAACTTTACAATTAATGAACATTAAATTAAAAACTTTTCGTATTTAAAATAATTGCATTAGTTTCCTATCTGACTAAAGTAGTTAAAATGTTATTTGATGTATTTTTTATTTATTTGTGTAATATCATTTCCATTTATTTAATTTTGTTCTTTAAGTTTATTTATGATTTCTGTTTTCCGATAAATTGAAATATATCAATGTTAAACTTAAGTCGGGCGTGAATGGCTGTATAGATTTGTAAAGTTATATTAGGGGAGGGTAATCTTATGTTATTTGGTTCGTGGTTAAATTGGGTCAATGGATTGGATATATTGGTGTGATTAGTAGATGTAATATTGATTCGCTATGGGCAGAATCGCTTCATACGCCGCACACTTCCGTTTGCCTATGGAAGGAATTATAAGTCAGATACCGCAGTTCCTTTCTATGGAGTTTTTTGTTTTATTGCTCTTCTTTGCAGATAGATGTAATATTCCTATCTCATGAGAAGCAATTTCTTCTCTTAACTTTTTGTGCTGCCGTATTTTATTACATTGAATACATCGATATATCAGAGGAATTGATGCCGGTTTGACTACGAATTTTAATCTAAGGTTAAATAGGGATAGAATGTTTATTTTCAAAAGCAAATTTATGTGGTCTATTCATACTCGACCCTAAATAGAAATGCATTAAATTTAAGTTGTTTATAGATGCTTGCATGGATTGTTTATTGGTTAACTATGTTTTGCGTTTCCATATTTGATCAAAATATATAGACATTCGATAAATAATGATACCTTACGGTGAGTATCAAAAATGTATTTATTTGGATGTCTTTTAAGTTATTGGTGACAATGCAAGTATCTTATGGTGAATACTATTGGGTTACGTATAAATTTCCCTCCGCAATTGTCAGTAATCAATAATTTTGTATTTTGATCGTTTATGTTTACTGTGAAATGTGTTTAACCATGTAATCTATGTAACCGATCTATAGCAACATATTAAAACAAGCTTTTATAATCCCATCTGTGCGAACTTAATTAAAATGTAAACTGATAATATAATAGAAATTAAAATGTAAATTAAAATCTAAGGTAAAGTTAAAAATAATGTTAAATTTTGAAATGTAAAACTGATACTAAAACAATTTTAAATCTTATATATATATGTGCGTAAATAAATTTTTGTATGTTAATTACTGGCAGTGGCTTATTTTATTCTTTTTTTTTAATATACTCTTAGATTATATTATTAAATCTCTGCTATTCCACTGAGCTAGTGACATGGGCTAACGACCAGAATCAAAATTTAAAAAAAAAAAATTTTTTTTTTTGACTGACGTATCTGCCTACTTTATAAATTTTTCTAGGTTCAAGTGCCTAGATGGCGCCCTGTAGTGCAGTTTACGTTAAGTCGCTTTCTCCAGATCGTTACAATATATATATATACTGTACCTGGTTGTAGCTTTTTCATCTGTTATTTTTTATATTTGTATAGATCCCATTTCCTAAAGGGATTTTGAATCATTTATACTATACATACAAATATAACAGATTAACGTTTCTGATATGACCAAATTCCCTCCTCTTTTTTAATTTAATAAATAAATATTAGGAAAAACATGTTCAATCTAACTCTGAGTCATATTATATGTTATAATATAAACGAGAACTATAATTTGTGACAGCTTTTATTTATTTGTTTCAGGCACCGGTGTTCAGTGGATGTATTAACTGAACACTGAACACACCATCATAATGTTAATGAATAAATATTGGATTTTTTTCTTTTATAATTACAAGTTTTTAAATTCAAATATCACCCTTTCACGCTAATTGTGCATACGCTTTGCGAGTGTTAATAATAAATGAATACTTTCTCACCAATACAAGATATAGTATTTATGCAGGAATAAAAGGAATCCCTTATTCCTGCGACTCAAATGCTTATATATGAGCAAATCTGAAGTACTGGCAAAGAAAGCGTCATGCATTCAGACATCATATATAGTAATTTAAAGTGACTGTTCCATCGTCATGTTTTCTTTTCCAGTACTTCAGATTTGCTCATATATAAGCGTTTGAGTCATAGGAATAAGGGATTCCTTTTATTCCTGCATAAATACTATATCTTGTATTGGTGAGAAAGTATTCATTTATTATTAACACTCGCAAAGCATATGCACAATTAGCGTGAAAGGCTGATATTTGAATGTAATACAATTGTTTACATATGCTATATAAAATAAATGCTTATTTACAAATTACAAGTTTTTGTTATCTGGTTTCTATTTATGGAGATCTAGTAAATTAATTAGTCATATTGGCATTTATATATGGAGAAATCTAAATAATAAAGATTGCTGAATTTAAATTACCATACAGATTTAATAAACCAGTAAGAACATAATATAAAATTATTTATTAATACTACCCTATTGAATATTATTAGATACAACAGTACATAGAATAGAAATATAACATATTCCTACTTACAAATTTAATTAGTTATTCTGTTACTAATAATAAAGATTAGTTTATCTGTCTTATTAATTCGTTAAAAATTTATATTATTAGTTTAGATAAGCATTAAAGTTAGGTATAGAGTTCTCATTAATCTTATTTATTATTTCTTTAATGTGTTTAATGACTGATATAATAGATACATACCATGGCCATGGATTTTTTATTTTGATGAACTATGGGATCTATTATGCCCGGTTGAAGTGTAGTATTTTTTATTAGCTTGTTAGGGTCCTGGTCTTATGTAGGTATAGTGGTTTGAATCAAGGCATCCTCTTGACTTTAGGATAGGAAGAAGGCATTCGTAACCATATCTGCTTAATCAGTGCATGTGATTTGAATTATCCATACAGGAAAAAACAAAGATGCAGCAAAACATTTTTGTACAGTTTTTCTACATCTTTCTCTGTGATACACCATTCAATGAGGAATATAGAAAAATCTTAATGAAGCAAAGAAGAAATGAATCCAAGTTCTCAGGGTCACTTTTTTTAGACCATTGGTATGATTCCATTGTGCAAGTATTTATTCACACATTTTTTATCTCTTCAGAAATTTAATTCCCTAGCAAAACTTATTTTTATTATAATTAATTTACAATATTAATTCTAACTTACATGATTTTATATTATTTTTAGTATAGCATTCAATTTTGGTTTGTGGACTAACATAATTTCATCAGCCAAAATAAATAAATACTTTACAAAATTTAAACAAGGTTTGATTTTACACAATCTCTAACTTTTTTTGTTTTTTCATTTACTAAGTTTATATTGGTGATCCACATTCCGATCAGCCATATTTAATTAGGGTCAAAAAATATCATATTTCCCTTCCTCTCTAATTACAGTTAAGCACATTTTATTATTATTTTAAAAAAAATCTATATGTACATTTTGTTTGATTATCAGATAGTTACAATAAAAAAAGTAAAACTTGTTTATTAAATAAAAAAAATCTATATTTTTATATTTTATAAAATATACTTTTCTCTCAGCAATCTTTCTTCATGAAAAAATGCCAAACACATATTATACCAAAAATAATGATACGATATCTCCACGATCAAGGGAAAGAATCAAAATTGTAATAATCTTAGTCAATTTTATTCTCAATTTATCATTCTTAAAAAAAAACTTTCAAAATAGATTTTTTTATTTAACTGTTAAGTTACTGCTGGCATTTTTTATAGACTTACTAGCGACGATAATTTATATTTTTTTATGTAAAACAGTTATTATATGCTGTTTATATTTAATGGACTAAATAGCAAATAATTTATATCTTTTATATAAAACTGTAATGCTAAGCTAGCCATATTTAGTGGACTTACTACTGCAATAATTTATATCTCTTATATAAAACTATTACATTATGTTTACCATATTTAATGGACTTACTAGTGGAGACTATTCTATATATTTCTATTCAGTCATATTTATTGAAAGTATATATGCTGGCTCTAAAACAATAATGGATGAGATAATTGTAAATCATCAGTCTATTATGAAGCATGAACAAAAGAAAGAGCAATCTCACTTTGTGCACTATAATATACACAACAACCCAGTAGGAATTCATTGGAGCCACATTCAATCAATTTTTGAGACTCTTATAGGCTCATGATCTTGGCATATTGTACTTGCTATCAGTATTTTATAATACTCTGCTTCTTTGAGAATTATGGGCTGCCCTGGAAATCAATTTAAACTTGCAACTATGAGTGCAGGCAGTATGGGGATATTAAGTTTTTTCACATAGTATGATCATGCTGCTCCAATAACCCTAATTACTTTTCCACATCGATTATCATTACTGATACATAGCCCATACCACAGCCACTAATAACAAACAAAAAATATTTTTTTAAAAATAAATTTGTTTACTTCATGGATTGGGATACTCATTATTATTATTATTTTTCTTTTTTTAAAGATCATTATTAACTCTATGTATCTCTTCTTATGTTTTCAAAAGATAAATAAGTACATATTGCTCATCATATATTCATGTTTCTTTTTCTGTTAGACAGATTCACGGTCCTCAGATACAAGCTGCTGTTTATTACCTAAATTTTAATTTTTACACCATTCTACATATTTTCTCACCAATGGAAAAATCATTTGGGATGACCTGAGAAATATCTGACTATTTTTCACTGGAATGAATCATTTATATCATGATTGGCTCTAATTGTTTTTTCTTGGGAACTTTATAATATGAATTCCCTTTGGTTTTGTGCCATACAATAATTTCTCTATCAAATTGTCACCCACACTTGTAAAGTGTTCTTGTCATTATTCATTACAATTTTTCCCATCAATGTTTTACTTTCACTCATGGGTTTTGGTGCTAGTTTTTTCATCTAAATGTTCATATGTAACACAAACATGACTATCATTTTCACCATCCACTAAAGCCTTGATGTTCATGCCGCACTCATTTATTTTGCAACTATTTTCTTCTATCTGCCTTCACACACTTTGCATTTTTTCTTCATTCCCTTTCTTATGGTTGTCCATATCTGATTCAATCCATTTAACTTTTCCCTCCAAATTGTTTACTTTACTACCTATCCTCTTGATTATCTGGTCAAACCTCTTTAACATTCTCTCTTTGGAGGACTTTTGATTTTCTTTCATTTCAGCCTTGAATGCCATCATTTTTCTCTTGAATTTCTTTATTAACTTCTTAAACATTTCAAGTCTTACTGATGCAGTAACCTCTTTTGTTTCTCTATCACTGTCTTCCGACCTCTAATTGTCTTACCACTTTTTAATCTCATATACATGTATACTATTTTTATTTTATTTTATTTTCTGCTAATAATTCCTATTGGTAAAAGTCAAAAACATTTTTTTTCTTTTGAAATTAATTTTCTGATTCTATTTAAAACTGTTTAGTATTTAAATTAATATTATGCTTGCTGATCCCTCTGTCCCCTGCTGTCAAGTTTGCTCTTTGATTTTAATTTTACTATGTATTTGCCTACTTCTCTTCCCTGCTAAAAACATTACTGACAAACAAAAAAACATTAGTGTCTTTTTAAAAAAAAAACCAATTGACTTATCTTAGGTTATGAATTTTATTTTCATAACATCACTTTGTGCCGTTGTACGAAATCGAAGTCCCACACTGGAACATCATTGTACCAGGTCATAGCTTTTTCATCTGTTATTTTTTATATTATTATAAAGATTCACATTACTAAAGAGGGTTAATAGATTGTATGCAATATGACCAAAATTGCTCCCTCCTTTTTAATTTAATAAATAAATATTAGGAAAAACTTGATTATATTTCCTGGTCAATCTAATTCCAAGTCATATTATATGATATGATATAAAAGAGAACTATAACTCATGCCAGCTTTTCTTTATTTGTTTCAAATGCCAGTGTTCAGTGGACTGTATTAGTTGAACACACTGTCAGATTAATTAATAAAAAATAAACCTTTTCTTCATAATTACACTTTTTTTTTTGTCATCTGGTTTCTATTTACAAAAGTTTATTAAATTAATTATGAGTATTAGCATTCACACAGAGAGGAATCTAAATAATGAAAATTGCTGGATTTAAATTACCCTGTAGATTTAATAAATAAGTAAATACAACATAGGTAAGATGAGAAGGTTGGCACCAATGTGGCTTTAAGCATTCCATCATCAGGTTTTCAATGAAATGCATGGCTGAAGAATTGTGGGGTGGAGTGGATTGAAGCTTGTCCATTAAAGTATAAAGATTGGCTATCTTAATATAGGTTGAGCATTGGCTGTATATATGTGTGGAGATGATAATCTGGACCAACTGATGAGTTCTGGTTTAGCATGAAATATATACATTGGTGATTATTTATTTTTTCTACATGTGTGTGTGATCAAAGGTGTCAGCAATATGAGATAGCATGGTTAGTTGAAAATCATGTGAAAGTCTCAGTTCAAATTCCTATATATTACATATTGGAATGCAGGTATGAAAAAGCCTGTACTGTAGAAAAAATTCATATAATAAATACATACTATAAATACAAAATTATTTATTAATATTACACTATTAAATATTATTAAACATTAACATATAGGTACAACATTACATAGAATAGATATATAACACATATTATTAATTACAAATTTAATTAAGTATTCTGTTAGCAATAATAAAGTTCAGTTCATATGTCATTAGTTTTTTAAAAGTTTATATTATTAGTTCAGATAACCATTACAGTTAGGTATAGAGCTCTCATCAATCTTGCCTATTATTTTTTGAATGGGTTTAGTGACTGGTATAACAAGTATGTACCATGGCCATGGGTTTCTTATTTCAATGAACTATGGGATCTATTATGTCTGTTTGAAGTGTTGTATTTCTTATTATGTTGCTAGGGTTCTCATCATATGTTGGAATGATTTTTTGAATTAAGGCATCCTCTTCACTTTGGGCTAGGAAGAAGGCATAGGCAACAATATCTGCTTAGCAATGCATCTGATTTGAATTATCTTTACAGGTAAAAACAAACTCATGGCAAAACAATTTTCTACAGCTTTCTGGATTGTTCTCTGTGATATGCCACTCACTGAAGAATACAGTACTCTAATTTGCATAATTCACAAACAATCTTAATGAAGCAAAGAAGGAATGAATCAAAGTTCTCAGGGTTGCCTTTTTATACAATTGGTCTGATTCCATTGTGGAAATATCTATTCACAACTTTTCTTTATCTCTTCAGGAATTTAATTCCCTAGCAAAGCTTATTTTTATTATAATTAATTTATAATATTAATCATAATTTACATACAGTACATGGTTTTATATTATCTTTAATATAATATTTATTTTTGGTTTGTGAACTAATATAATTTCATCAATCAAAATAAATTCTCTACAAAATTTAAAACAAGGTTTGATTTTATATAATCTCTAACTTTTTTTGTTTTTTCATTTACTAAGTTTATATTTGCAATCGACATTCCAATTGGCCATTTTTATTAGGAAGGAAAAAATACTACATCTCCCGTCCTCTCTAATTACAGTTAATCATAAATATAGGGGATTTGAACACAGACTTTCAAGCACTCTTCAACTATCCACACTATCTCATACCACTGATACATGACCACACACATTTAGAAAAGGTAAATAATCACCAATATATTGTAACAATCTGGAGAATGTAGACTAACGTAATCTGCACTAAAGGACGCCATCTAAGCATTTGAACCTAGAAAAATTTATAAAGTAGGCAGATACATAAGTAAAAAAAAAAAAAAAATTTTTTTTTTAAATTTTGATTCCGGTCATTAGCCCATGTCACTAGGTCAGTGGAATAGCAGAGATTAAATAATATAATCTAAGAGTATATAAAAAAAAATAAGCCACTGCCAGTAATTAGCATACAAACATTTATTTATGCACATATATATAAGATTGAAAATTGTTTTAGTATCAGTTTACATTTTAACATTTAACATTATTTTTAACTTTACTTTAAATTTTAATTTACATTTTAATTTCTATTATATTATAAGTTTACATTTTAATTAAGTTTGCACAGATGGAATTATAAAAATTTGTTCTAATAATGTTGAGTAGAGATCGGTTACATAGATTACAATGGTTAAAAACATTTCAAAATAAACATAAACGATCAAAATATAAAATCATTGATACTGACAATTGCAGAGGGAAATTTATAAGTAACCCAATAGTATTCACCATAAGATATTTGCATTGTCACCAATAACTTAAAAGACATCCGAATAAATACATTTTAGATACTCACCGTAAGGTATCATTATTTATCGAATGTCTATATATTTTGATCAAATATGAAAACCCAAAACATACTTAACCGATAACCAATCTATACAAGTGTCTATAAACAACTTAAATTTAATGCATTTTTATTTAGTGTCGAGTATGAATAGACTACATAGATTTGCATTTGAAAATAAAACATTCTATCCTTATTTAACCTTAGGCTAAAGGTTCGCAGCCAAAACTGGCATCAATTTATCTGATATATCGATGCATTCAATGTAATATGAAATACGGCTGCACCAAAAAGTTAAGAGAAAAAATTGCCTCTCGTCAAATAGGAATATGCACCAAAAAAAAACTCCATAGAAAGGAACTGCGTTCTCCATCTTATAATTCCTTCCATAGGCAAACGGGTGAGTGCGGCATATGAAACGATTCTGCCCATAGCGAATTTGATATTACATATACTAATCACACCAATATATCCCATCCATCCCAATTCAACTACGATACAAATAACCTAAGATTACCCTCCCCTAATATAACTTTACAAATCTATACAGCCATTCATGCCTGACTTAAGTTTAACATTTATAGAATTAATTTAACGAAAAACAAAAATCATGATAAAACTTAAAGAACAAAAAATAAATAAATGGAAATGATTTTAACTAAAAAAATATATATATCAAATAACATTATTAATATTAATTTACATTGGTCAGATAGGATTCTATTTGTATTTTTTTATATATGGAAAGTTTTTAATTTAATGTTCATAAATTATAAAGTTCTTACGGTTTTTTAAACAGTTCATCTCTATATGTTCCTTGCCATTTGAACGTGAATTCCCACGCTGTCCTAAAAAGATTGGTATCCATTTAGCCGTTGTTTTATTTATTCATTCGGAGGTTTTTTAGTTTAGTTGGTCCTCAATGTAGAAAACAATGTTTCACTCCCTTTTCTTTAACAGCTGAAAGAATTGAAAGTGCGTCTTTCAATCCGTTCACCTTCAACTCCGTACTAATACATATAGTCACATCATAATAATAATTAATAACTAATAATTTTCAAACTTGTCCTTTTATATTAATTTGAAGGATTGAATTTACATTACATCATCGATACAATGGTCCTTTTGCTGAGGTCCGATTCCATAGGGATTTCTTTTTATTTGCTAAAAGTTTCTATTGTTTTCCTATCTGACTGATGTTTTTAAATTTAAATGCCCAAGGCTGGTTTACTAATTAAAATAATCATTTCCATTTTGCAAAAGATTAATTAATTTGTTTTCAAACTTACACATCTATTTTATCTCTAAATCTTTTCTGAAAATTTAGTTTTAAACTACTCTTTTTTTAATAAAGTTTTATTTTAATAATTATTTATCTGTACGATTTTATATATATGTGAGTTTAAGATGATTTTTTAATTCTCAGTTTTTAATTCTTAAAAAAAAAAAAAGAAATTTTTATTGGCGAACCTTTTTTTTTTTTATGTTTACTAATAAAAAATAATGTAACGTACGTATGTGCCCATTACAATATGTTTTTCATGCTGAACCAGCACTCATCAGTTAGTCCAGATTATCATCTCACACACACACACACACACACACACACACATATATATATATATATATATAATAATCAGTGCTCAGTTTATATTATGATAGCAAATCTTCATAATTTAATGAACAGGCTTCAATCTACTCTAACTCTTCAATTATCCTTACCATTGAAAATCTGATGATGGAAAAAACTAAATTCTATTGCCATGCCCATGTTGACCTCAAATCACTCTGATCCCTCATTTATAGGACCTTATTCATTTAAATACATAGAAGAGTGATGGGTAGGATGCCGGCTTAATATGTAATATTTGAAATACAGGCATTCCTCATATATCTGGAGCTTAATTGTAAATATAGGGGATTTGAACACAGACATTCAAGCAGTCTTCAACTATCCACACTATCTTAAAGCACTGATACATGACCACACACACATAGAAAAGATAAATAATCATCAAACCAACACTCACCAGTCATTCAATATTATCAACTTCCACACATATATATAATCAGTGCCCAGTTTATATTATGATAGCAAATGTTTATACTTTAATAGATAGGCTTCAATCTACTCCAACTCTCCAGTCATCCATACCATTGAAAAATCTGATGATGGAAAACCCATTAAAGTATGAAGATTTGCTATCATAATATAAACTGAGCACTGATTATATATATATGGGATATGATAATTTGGACCAACTGATGAGTTCTGGTTCAGCGCGAAATGTGTATATTGGTGATTATTTATCTTTTCTATATGTGTGTGGTCATGTATCAGTGATATGAGATAGTGTGGATAGTTGAAGAGCGCTTGAAAGTCTGTGTTCATATCCCCTATATTTACAATTAAGCTCCAGGTATATGAAGAACGCCTGTATTTCAAATAATTATTGTTAATTATATTTTTTTATCTTAAAAAATGTACGTGTACATTTTTCTTAATTATCAGGGTAGTTACAATAAAAATAATAAATGTTGTTTATTAAATAATAATAATAAAAATTTACATTTTTTATATATATTATTATTATATTTTATAAAATAAACTTTTCTCTGGGCAATCTTCATTCATTTTTAGAATATCAAATACACGTTGTAACACATGTTGTACTAAAATTAACGGTACTATATGTACAAAAATATATTCTAAAAAGATAAATCTCTTGTAAGGTTATAGTTAATTAACTTACAGAAATTTTCTGAAGAAAAATAAAATTTGCAATCAAATTCTATGTTTAGATAGAAGAATATTCAAAAAATGGAAAGAAAAGATTGGCTAACCAGATATAAAACTAATCCTATTAGTCTTTTATTACACTAGAGTTTATCCAATAGTGAATATTTCTATAGTATAATTTTCACTGCACTACTCTCATACAAGTCAGGGACTCATTCTATCAGATATATAAAATTAATTTTTACTGAGTTGATATCTAGCTTTAGACACAAAATATATTTAAGACTGATATAAATTTAAACTATTATGGTATTTTTTTTCATATTTTTGGTACTTAAAATTGATATTTAAATATTATACGATTTATTTGCATAACATAGATATGAATATAGCCGATTAAAGACAGGTTTAACAATTAAATTAGATAGAAATCTGGGAGCGATCAAGTACAACCTAGAGACTTTGCAAAATCCCCAACCTCTCCACCCCCCCCCCTAAGATCAGTAAATAATGATGCAATTCTTTAATATACAACTATTCTATAATCTTATAAAAAAGCCAATAGGGAAGCGAATTAGATAATTCTAATTTTTTTTAGACAAGATGATAGGGATCCATCTATTATAGTGTAAACTAATTTCATCTCAATGTATTTTATTGTTTAATTTTTATTTTTTATTATAGAATAACAGAGTTTGCACTAATAACATATATATTTCAATGAAGGTGTTGGTCTTATGTTGGACGTGTTGGTGGAAGACAACTTGTATCTCTTCAGAAAGATGGATGTGTAGCTCATTACATAGTGGTTCATGAAACTATGCATGCTTTAGGATTCTGGCATGAACAAAGTAGAGCAGATCGTGATGATTATGTTACCATTCATTGGGAAAATATTTGGCCAGGTTTAAAATTTTAGTTTTTAACGATTTATGATATTTTATAATATTCCTTTATATATATTAACTATTCAAACAGTATAGATAAAACAACCAATAAAATAATTGGTAATAGAATAGTTATTACCTTTAATATTATACGACATTATCAGTCATCAGTTCTTCCATTATTTGATTATTATGATCCTTAATGTTTCAATGTTGAATAAGCCTTAGACCACATCGTGATTATTTTATTCTTTGAATTTTGATAAGTTTTGAGTTCGATATTTATAATATAAAAACCTTGTCACATTACATTAAAATGCTACTACCTTCAGGCTCACAGCTAGTTACTGCACAGAGTTCTAAGCAGCGATAGTTAAGAAGAAATTGATTAGTTAGTAATTTTAGTGTGATGTTAAAGATTGAAACTATATTACCAGTGATTTGATTTCATTGACTGATTTGTTCAACTTTTGTTTGAATAGTTAATTTATATATTGTCTTTATATATAAGAAGTATATTTTAATTATCTTTAGTGTAAATTTGAATTTTAATATGATTAACTCCCTAAAATAAATAAACTGACTCTCCTTCTATTAACATTTCAACAACAATTATATATTTAATTTACATTTATAATACATACATGTAATGTTTGAATAGAATTATAATTCTGCCTTGCACAGTAAGTTTTTCTATGACTATAATTTAAATTGCAATTGTGCGTTGTCGTATTGACACTTAAAAATTAAAATATGTCATATAAAGCTAGTTTTTTAAATATAAAATTCTGCTTGCTATTTTATTACAATGAACGGGATTTGTTAAATTAGATTGTAATTGAAATATATAAGAAGCCAATATATTTATTTATGTTAAATATCAAATTAATAAGATTAAAGTTTAATTTTATGCTAAAAACCTAAAATAACTCATTATTTAATATTTTTATTCTCAGCTTATTTGCTGATATTATATATATATAAGTATGTATGTGTAATTAATAATTACACACACACGCACACACACACACACATATATATATATATAGTACTTTTGCGTACATACATGCATTTTTTTACTTGGCTGAGTGCATTTTCGGTGCTGAGAATGATAATCAGACATATATAATATAACAGTCTGATGGAATGGAGTCTACCGTATCTGCCGTACAGAGCGCCATCAGACATTTGAACCTGGAAAATTTATATAGTAGGCAGATATGTAAGTTAAGAAAAAAAATTTTTTTATATATATTTTTATTCCGATCGTCAGCCCATTGACACTAGCTCAGTGAGATGAATTCTTATCTAAAAATATTTTCAATATTAAAAAAATAAAAGAAGCCACTGCCAGTAATAACAAACACAAACATTTATTTAATATATATAAAATTTTGCATTATTATTTTAGTCTAACTTTTATTTTTTTACAAAACATTATAACTTATTTTACTTTAGATTTTAATTTACAATTTAACTGTTTTTGTTTTATTTTAAAAGTTCGCACAGATGAGTTTAATATTTATTAGAGGGTTGAGTATGAATAGACTACATAGATTGCATTTGAAAATAAAATATTCTATCCCTTATTTAACCTTAGGCCAAAAGTTCGCAGTCAAACCAATGCCAATCTATCTGATATATCGATGTATTCAATGCAGCATGAATATGACAGCACAAATACCACACCATCAGGAATGCACATCTGAACAGCATGGTTAATAGAAGACATTGACTCTCATCCAGACAGGAATACTACATCTGTCTGATGAGAAGAGCAATAAAAAAAAACTCTATAGGAAGAGACTGCATTTTCCATCTTACTATCCCATTCCATAGGCAAAAAGGGAGTGTGCAGCATATAATGTGATCCTGCACATGGCGAATCTCATACTACATCTACTAATTACACCACTATATCCAATCCATTGACCCAATTTAACTACAAAACAAATAACCTAAGATTAACCCTCCCTTAATTAAACTAATATAACTTTACAAATCTACGCAGCTATTCATGCCCGACTTAAATTTAACATTTATTACAAGTTGTTTAACAAAAGAAAAAATCACAATTAAACTTAAAAGAACAAAAAAATGGAAATGATTTAAAAAAAATACATCAAATAACATTATTAATATTAATTTACATTGGTCAGATAGGATTCTATTTGTATTATTTAGTGAAAGGTTTAGAATTTAAAGTTATTGTTTTGAAAATGTTCATAAAGTTCTTACAGTTTTTAAAAAGTTCATCTTTATCCATTGCTTGCCATTTGGGATCCAGCGTTAATTCCCCTCATGTCCTGTGGTCCGCAATATAGAAAATGATTGGTCATTTCTCTTTCTTTATCTTTTTTATAGCAAAACTGAAGGGATTGAAGAGTGCATCTTTCCAATCCCTTCTCCTTCAACTCTAGCACACCTCTGCTTTCACATCTGTCTTCTCTTCATAGTTCTTTCTTCACTCACTAATATTTATTTCCAAACTTTTTCTTTTATATTAGAATTTTGGATTCAGTGGACATTATGTCATGATGATGGTGATGGTCTTTTCATTGAGGTCCATTTCCTGAGGGATTTCTTTTATTGGATATTAGTTTCTATTGTTTTTTCTCTCCTATCTGACTTTTGCTTATACATTTTGCAATGCCCAAGGGCTAGCTTACTTTTAACTAATTAAAAATCACTTCCATTTTACAATAACATTATTTAATTTATTGTACATTGTTTTTATCTTTAAATCTTTCAAATCTTTTTTTTAATATTTAGTTTTTAAACTTTTTATTTTTTTAATAGTTTTCTTTTAATAATTTTTCATCTGTGCGATTTTATATATTAGAGTTTAGATGATTCTTAAAAAAGAAGTTTTTATTTGTGAACTTTTATTTTTCATGTTTAATTTAAAAAAAAAATGTAATGGCATATGTGCCCATTACAGTAAATAATATTTTTAAATGTATGCATCATGGTTTATCAAGTCTCACATAAATGAATTAATATTTAGTCATCTATATCAATACTTAAAGAAGACCGACAACCGTTTCACCAATACAGAGCATTTCATCTAAAACTGTGAGCTTGTTGGTGACCATGGTGATATAATATTACTTTTGCATGCATTGACATAGTAAAATTTTTAAAAGAGAAATGTGCATTTCTAGTCATGGTTAAAAAAGCATGCATATATTATAAATTGTATGCTATGAATAGATCATCTGATATATATATATATATATATATATATGGCTGCAGAAAAGAGTTTGCTATTAACTGAAAGGAGATCTTTTGATTCCTCTTGGAGGCCTTAAAGGAACCAAGTAGGGCAAATTCCTAATGTCCACTCCATACATTCTTGTCATTGCAGCTGTTATTATTATGTGATTATTCATATAGTATATCAACATGGATGGGCTGCTCGCCAACACACATTAGCCAGCATGATGAGTTTATTGGCTTTTTACCTCTGAGTTTAAGATCAAAAAACACCATGGTCTTTCTTCTCAGTTGCCTGATAAGGCAGAATGAATGTTTATGTAAATGATAAATATTTTTCCAATACATATATACAATTATGACAGACAAAAATAAATCATAGCCCTTATTCCTAGGAGGCTGTAAAGTCACCAACCAAGGCAGCAGTTGGTGGTAAAAGACAGAGGGCGCTAAGAATCACCTGATTGCAGACCCAAGCAGCTATTTGATGATGACTTTTTGTTTAGGCACTTACAACTGCAGATCACTTTCAAGTGAAGGAAGATTGCAAGAATTAGAAGAAGAACCATCTTATATTAAATGGGACATTATTAGACTTTGTGAAGTTAAAAAAAAAGGTGAAGAGATAATTGACTTAAAAAGTGGATATGTACTCTATTATAAAAACACAAATATTAGAAATACAAGTGGAGTAGGATTCATTATAAATAAAAAGTGAAAGAACAACATTGTGGAGATTGATGGTATATCAGACAGAGTGGCAAGATTAGTTATACAACTTAATAGCAGATACCAAATGCAGATAATTCAGGTTTATGCCCCAACAAGTTCTCATAGTGATGAAGTAGTAGAATATTTTTATATGGATGTACAAAAGGCTTTTGATCAGAGTAAACAACATTTTAAAATTGTTATGGAAGACTTTAATGCTAGAATTGGTAAACAAATGAAAGATGAAAGTTCTGTAGACAATTTTGGTTGTGGTAATAGAAATGAGAGAGGACATAGAATTGTGGAGTTTGCAGCAAAAGAAAAACCTTATATTATGAATTCTTTTTTTGAGAAAAATGTTAAAAGAAAATGGAAATAGAAGCATTCAAATGAAGGTACAGTTGAATTGGATTATATTTTGACTAATAGTAATGTTCTTAATAAATTTAACACAAGAAGTGATCATCGATTAGTAAGATGTAAAATATGTGTTAATGCAAAACTAGAGAGACAAAAATTTTTAAGCAAAACAATATTTATAGTTGATATTCCTAATCTTTAGAAACATTCTATTGAATTTAAATTATAACTTACAAATCGGTTTCAAGTATTAGTAGATTTTGAACATGATTTAGATTTGAATGAAATTAATATGAAAATAACTGATACACTTTTAAAAACTGCAACAAAAATATCTGGTTGAAAAAAGCAGCACTTGACCAATAACATTTCTACTGAGACTAGAGAATTTATGAAGAAAAGAAGGAATATGATGATATACAAAAATGATGCATTAAAAAGGATTGAATATCTCGAATTTTGTAACATGATGCGGAAAAGAGTTGAAAATGATATTAGAAAGTATAATTAACTAGCAAGGAAAGCAGTAGAAGAGAATGAAAGTGTCAAGAGTGTAGAACAACATTTTGGTATTGGTAGATGGAATTATTACTAAAAACAGAGATGACATCATAAAATGGGTAGAAGATTTTCATCAAGAATTATAGTAATAAAGAACATCTTCTATTACATCTTCCGAATTGCCAGCATTTTAAATGAAGAAGTGAGATATGCAATTAAAATGCATGAAGAAAGAAAAGGCTCCAGGTAATGATGGAATTATAATTGATATATTAAAAAAAGCAGATAAAGAAATAAAAAATTTTTTAGCAGAAGTTATATACCAAATATCTAAATGATAAAGATGTACCAGATGATTGGAAGAATGCAGTAATAATATTAATATTTAAAAAATGTGATAAAGAAGATATTAAAAATTACAGACCTATCAGCCTTTTATCAGTTTTATACAAAATTTTTATCAAGATAATTACAACTCATCTACAGAGAACATTGGATTTCCACCAACCAAAAGAACAAGCTGGATTTAAAAAGTGGTTTTAGTACAGTAGCTCATATCCAGGTATTGAGAGAAGTTATAGAAAGGACAAATAAATATGAGTTGCCATTATGTTTTGGATTTGTAGATTATGAAAAGGCATTTGATTCTATAAACATTTCTTCAGTGATTAAAGCATTGGATCATCAAGATATAGATCCAGGATATTGTCATATTTTAAAGAATATTTATAAAAATGCAACAGCAACAATTATATTACATAATGACACTGGGAAAGTCAACATTGAGAAGGGTGTAAGACAAGGTGACTCCATATCTCCAAAACTTTTTACAATAGTGCTGCAAAAAGTATTTTGTGGATTAAAATGGGAAACTAAAGGAGTGAAAGTAAATGGAGATTATTTAAGTCATTTAGATTTTGCAGATGATGTAGTTGTTTTTGCAAATAATACTTCAGAGCAGCAGAAAATGTTGCAGGAGTTATCAGATGAAGGTAGGAAAGTAGGACTAAAGATAAATGTTAAAAAAACTAAAGTAATATTTAATCGATTTGCTCAAAATATAAAAATAAAGATTGATTATGATGAATTAGAAGAAGTTAACAGTTACAAATACCTTGGTCAGATTATTAATACAGGTGGAAACATAATGGATGAAATTAATAATGGAATTAAACTTGGTTGAAGTGCTTTTGGTAGAAATAACTTGACACTAAAAGGAAATATGCCTATGCATTTGAAAAGGAAGGTTTTTAACAAATGTGTTTTTCCAGTTCTTACTTATGGATCTTAGACTTGGACACTTAATAGAAGAGCAATACAGAGACTTCAGACCACTCAAAAAGTATAAAGAGATGCATGATGGGAGTAACAAGAAGAGATCGAAAACACAATGTATGGATAAAAGAACAAACAGGTGTTACTGACCTCATTGAAAAAATTAAAAGAATGAAGTGGAGTTGAGCAGGACATATTGCTAGAGATGGACAATTGATGTCTTAAACTGGATTCCAGGAGATTGTAAAAGACCCAGAAAAAAACCACATGTGAGATGGATGGATGAGATAAGAAAGTGTGCAGGGGTGATGTGGAAAAGAAAAGCTAAAGATCAGAGAAGATGGATTGATAATGGTTGATTATATATATATAATATATATATATATATATATATATATATATATATATATATATATATATATATATATATATATATATAAGGGAGTACACCAATAGCTCTAACAAGCTTTTATTGATAAGTGCAGCAAAAGAAAGCATTCAAAATCTCTATCTAGAATAATCCCTATCATCAGACTGGTTTTGAGCTATTGGTTTACCTCAGTGAGACACTCAGATATTCAGAAACTAGATCTGAAATACTCAACTCAAATCCAGCATTTATCTAATACATAATTATTAAACAGAAAATCTCAAATTTTCAGACACATAAATGTCCTTTAAATCCAGCTATCTAACTTAAATAGCTATATGGATCTAAAAACACTTCAGCCTCACCATATAGTATTAGCCTCAGAAATATAAAATTGCCAAAGCCTCAAGAGCAACATTATAATAATCAATAGTGTTTGAATATTCTAGCACTCCACTGAGATGAGCCAGAAGCTCAAAACTGGTCTGAGGATAGGGATTATTCTAGATAGAGATTTTGAATGCTTTTTCTTGTGCTCTTATCAATAAAAGTTTGGAATACTCTCTATATTATATATTTGTCATACAAATTTATAACAATTCAGGCAATATATGACTTGCTTTATTGATTATTAAAATTTTGCCCTTGAAGCTTTGGCAATATTATATAGCTGAGGCTATTAATATATGGTGAAGCTGAAGTATTTTCAGACCCATATATTTATTTAAATTAGATAGCTGGATTTGAAAACATTTATGTGTTTAAAAATTTTAGATTTTCTTCTTAATAGTAACATTTTTGATAAGTATTGACTTTGAGTTGGATATTTTAGAACTATGTCTGAATTTCCTAGCAACCACATTGAGGTGAGCCAAAAGCTCAAAACTGGTCTGAGGATGTAGATTATTCTAGATAGAGATTTTGAATGCTTTCTCTTGTGGCACTTATTAATAAAAGCTTGTTAGAGCTATTGGTATCCTCCTTATATTACATATCTGTAATACAAGCTTAAAACAAGTCACATGATATATGACTTGCTTTATTGATTATTATAATTTTGTCCTTTAGGCTTTGGTGATGTTATATTGCTGAGGCTATTAATATATGGTGAGTCTGAATTGTTTTCAGACCCATATAGCTATTTAAGTTAGATAGATGGATTTAAAGATATTTACATGTCTGAAATTTTCAGATTTTCTACTTAAGAGTTACATATTACATAAGTGCTGGTTTTAAGTTGGATATTTTAGATTTAATATCTGAATATCCTAGTGACTTATTAAAGTGAGCCAAAAGCTTGAACCGGTCCAAGGATAGAGATTATTTTAGATAGAGATTTTGAATACTTTCTCTTGCAGCACTTATCAATAAAAGGATATTTGAGCTATTGGGATGCTCCTTGTATTATATATCTGTAATACAAGCTTAAAACAAATCACATGATATATGACTTGCTTTGTTGATTATATATATATATATATATATATATATATATAGTAATAATAAAAAATCAGATGTCATGACTTATATATAGCTTGCACTTACAAATATGTACAATTAAGAGCATTCTAATATATATGTTAATTCTAATATTTTCATGGATAAAAGATGTCATATTATTATTACTATTTGTGGGATATTTCATGTAGTGAAAAAGCTAAATGCTGATGTTTCAGTACAATATCAAGTACCTTCCTCAGAGCGTCCTCTTTCTCAAATCACAAGAATGCATGTGAGATTTAAAATCGTTTTTATTAAATTCTATTGGCTGAGAAGTTTTAAAATTTATTTTCTCTTCCAATAGCTTCTTCCAAATGTTGTTAATCCCACAAATAGTATATATATATATATATATATATATTGAAGCAGTTTGATCTAAGTTCGATCCTAGCTTCATGACATCTCGACAAAAGCCCACTTCAAACCCTAGTACTAACCTTGAATTTTTGATGCAATGGGGCTTTATACATTCAATCCACACTAGTTTTCTTAAAAACAAAAACTATTACATAAATGTGTGTTAAAATTACTCGTTTGAGGTTTAAATTAATCAATTCTATTAATAAATTCATGATAGAATTGTTCATGAATTTATATATATTATAACTGCATGGATTGTGCATATATATTTATAAATATTTAAATAAATATATTCATTCTAAAGTTTCATTGCATCGGGAATGTTTTATTTTACTTTTAAATAGTTTGTTCAAATTTTAGTGATTAAAAGGTACATTCTTTTGATAAGCTTTCAGATTGTCCCTTTCCAAAAACAACGGGTAAAGTTTTATTAATTAGAAAAAAGATAATTATTTAAAATGTAAGGACAGTTCCTAATTAAAATCATTTTTCTGATTTTAAAAATTCATTTTCTAATTAGAAAATGAATTCAAGTTAATGAGTTTGAAAGCCTTATCGAGGGAATGTATCTAAAATCAATTAGTAAAATTTTGTAACATTGATAATGAAAGAAGCGCTAGCCTGAAGGCATCAGAGGACAGTATAAATAGCCCAGAAAAGTTTGGAGAAGGAAAAGCCATCTTTGTTTAGAGGAGTACCATTAAACTCTGTGCATTTTAACATGAATTTAAATAGTGTTTTCTGTCATGGTGAGGGGTTAACCTTTAGGAATCTGACTACTGTTCCTGAAGTCCCCTGAAAATCTTCAATGAAGCTGCTAAATCCTTTCCAGACCAATTGTGCTGCCCAAGAATCATGAAAAAATCAATCAAAATGCTGTTCAAGTAATTTACAAAATGCGCATCTACGTTTCCACCAACTCGGATGTGTAAACTAAGAAACCAGCCCCAGAAGAAATGGTAATATAATTCCATAATGAACCATAACTTTCTGGCTAGTTTCTGAACTTTACACTCCCTTTAAAAGCTCTTCTTATTCCTAAATGTAATAATCTGTATAAAACTCTTTTATTCATGATATTTAAATTATGTAGTAATTTTCTCAATCTCTAGTCCTTAGATTTAACTTTCTTTTCTTATGATGGTGGTTCATTTATTGTGTTATATATATTTATTGAGTAATTTATTAATGTCATTTATTTTTAATTATATGCCAATAATCCTTTGACTCAATGATCTCCCCTGTTCCATTTGCCTTATACAAGTAATAAAATATTAAATCTGATAGTAATTTCTGTCCATTAGAACTAAATTTATACGGTTCTATTAATCATCGAGTCAAAAGAGTTCCATTTCTAACCTATGTCCCCAGCTCTTTTATCAGGTTAACAAATGTTTATCTAATTATATTTATAATCTTAAAATATTTTTGCAAAGGGTTGATAAAGGAATCAAATGAATACATTCTAATCCAATTTTTTTTACTATATATTATTATTCAGGAAGGGCATGATGTTTGGGGCACAATTAATATAATTTTATAACTGCTTTAAAATAATTTTAGTTAAAAGTTCATTTGATTTTAATTAATTTGATCAAGTCATCACATAGAGCACTCTATAATAAATTGGGTTTTATTATTCAAACGGTGACTATCAAGTCATCATCTTTGAACGTTGCTGATGCAGGGCAATGTTCCGCTCCATAGGCTTGTCATTGGTGACATTACTATTATTTTAATTATAGAGGAAGAAAGCACTTCCTCCCCTGCTTATATTATATTTGGAACACCAAAGGTTTGTAGCTATGACTCGGCCTGGCTTTTCCCATGTTCCACGTCTCCTTAAAGGGCAGTAAGACTTGTAAAATACAAGCCGCCATTCTACTTAAATCACTGACAAGCTCATAATTCATCAGCACCATTACCTCTCTGTTCCAGTAAACCCACTCTTATGCTCATAATTCATGATGAAGTGATTTCATTAAAGTCAAACAAATTCTTAGTCATCTCTACTTAATAAGTTTTCTAGTAAAGGTTAAAGTTATGCCCTAAATACGTATCTTGCTCTTCATGAATTGATTTGCGAATGTGAAAATAAATCTCATATTCTTTTGTATAAAATTAGAATAATAAATTTCCGTCACCACTAAATACCTTTATCTGCCCTTCTTTTCTTGTTGGGGGCATAGACATATAGACTTCCATAATATTGCATAATAGTTGTTGGCATATAATAGGGACTGCCATTCTTATTGTAATTATAAACTCTGTTTAAGGACTAGAGGTAATTGATATAGTCATCATTTAAAAGTTGAACAAAAAACTATTACTATTATTATTAAACATTTTATTAACATACTTGGTTTCTTAACTCTTTTATTCAATCATTATTTTAATGTTAATGCTCATTGTCTGTGTTGGCAACGTGAACATATACATATAATTCAACATAAAATTATCTTTAGTTAGTTTATTATCCATTATTAGTGTCAGTTCAGGGGTCTCAAATCATCATCATCCATTGAGATAATTCCTCCATGCATAGTTATGTACTGTCGATATAAGTCATCCATTGATTTGATCGGAGCTCATGAGTTGGGTTTGAATTCAGTTTGGTTCGACTGAGTTTAAATCCGATTTGAAGTGAGGTTGCATGGTGGGTGGTTTTTCGACCGGTACAATATATATATATTGTAGTGGTAATATTTATATAATTTTATGCAACATCAAAATGTAATGGTTCATATTAAATATAAAAAACACTTGCACTCTGAAGGTTAAATTTATTCTAATTACTCCAAATACATTTTTTTTGGTTCCAATTTAAATTAAATTTAGGTATCACTTTCTGTATAA
Organism: Epiperipatus broadwayi; assembly: GCA_028023455.1. NCBI lineage: Eukaryota > Metazoa > Onychophora > Udeonychophora > Euonychophora > Peripatidae > Epiperipatus > Epiperipatus broadwayi. The sequence goes on along the minus strand of JAQFVV010012410.1, from coordinate 9,162,636 downwards.
AAAATACTTCTGAACGAATTATTATGTCTGATCATCTTCATCTCAATGTAAGCTCATCACAGAAGCATATCTCCTAGGAAATTGCATGACTTTTTAGGCTTAATGGTATATTAATGATATATGTTTGGAATGAGTTCCAACAGAAAAATAACTAAATTTTATAATAAAATAACATAATAATTTAGTCACCATTAATTATAAAATAAATAAAAAATAGTAGGTTATATATTTGCAACTACTATAAAATCATAAAATAAATGAAATACAAAATATTAAAATTAACAAATATTAAATTTAAACGTAATTACGAATATACAGAAATCATTATTAACATTAATCCTAATGCTTTATATTTAAATATAAAAGAAAAATCTTACCCATATAATAAAATTGTGATATCAAAGTTGTTTTACATTTCACACACATCTTTGATAATAATCTATTAACTTCCCTGGCCATCAGTGGCTGTAATTAAAGAAAATGGGTCTCACTGTAAGCAAATGAAGTCTTAGGGCAGAGTTCTCTTTTGTCTTGCAGCAGTTTTCTTTTTATAAGCAAATACAGTTGTATCCTATGCATGATTAATATTTACATCTAAAAATAACTACATAGTTCTAGGTCTTTGACTGACGTGATTCAGGCTACATTTTGCAAATATTCTTCTGGTAGAATATATTATCATGATTTCTGAATTGGATGTAGCATTGAAAAATCTTTTTAAACAGACAACAATATAAATCTATTCTACCACAGGAATCTGAAGAAGTATTTAACTAATGGTTTTCCTTTTCTATTAGAAATAACGTTCCAACAACTACAGCATCAGACTTATTATTTATCTGGTCGTAGTCCTTCATTTTTTCTGCTTTCCTTCTGATAATACAATCTCTACTTATTTATAAGCATTTTCACCTCTTTTCTTGGAATCCATCTGCATTATTGTTGTGTTCTCTGATTTAAGACTAAAAACTATTGTTATTTTTAGAATTATTTAAACTTTTGTCTTGTAGTAAGGACACCATATCCCATGTCCTAAATTTTTAATAGTATTTGTTCAAAGTAATTGACTCTGTATTAATTTATATTGAAATGTTTTATAAAACATCTTTATCTCAAATTTGAATACCAAATTCAATTATACAAAATGTTTTTTTCACAATTAGATAAAATAGTTTTTACTGGTGGAGATTAAAGAAAGAGAAAGAAAAAAAAGGTGAGAGGGGGGGGGCACGTGACTTTTGAAGTCAAGTTTCTAGATTTTTTAATTTTAGTTCTGTCTAATTTTCAATAACATATATTATAACATACTTTGATGTGTAGTATAAAATCTCCTTATTGTAATTCTATTAAATCTCAAAGTTTTGATTTGTTAGTAAGTATTGATAAAGATTATTTAGTAAAAACTTTTTTCAGACGATAGTTTTTTTTTCTTTTTAATATTAACCTATGCTTTCTATAAAAGATGCTATATCTAAATTTAATTTTATTATTAGTTTTATCTATTACATTTCTATTTGTATTAATAATCTGACAAAGATATTGATAATTGTTAATTTCTTTTAATCATTTCTAGTTATATTTTCTTCTTTACTTGAAAATTCACTGAATATTCTTAGACTTTTTAGCATTTACCTTTAATATGCTTATAACTTTCATTTTACCATATATACTTTAATCATATGAATAAAGATATCTAAGAAAGGCAAATGAGTCCTAAACACATTTTGCTGAACCAGATCTCATCAGATATTCTAGATCACAATTTCTCTCATATTGTTGTGTTTAATTGCAATAAAAACATTAATCTCTAATTAAACTTTAAAAAGTATATATACCCTAATAATATAATTTTTAGCCTAAAATGATTAATGATGATAATTAGATATCTATCTGGGAAGAATAATATCATAGTCTTTTTTATTTGATAGCTTCTTGTTATTTTTTTAAACTATAAAACATTATTTGTAAAAGCAATCACGTCATTTACAAAATTAAGTTGGCTTAAAACTGTAAAAAGTATTTGATAATTATTGCCACTATATAGGATACTCATCACAGTTGATATTGATAAATATTATTAAAAATGAATCATATCCTGGGTCTATGTTTTGATGTTTCAAATCTTTAATCATTCCTATAAATGCTTATAAAGTGTAATACCTTTTCGTAACCTCCAAATCCAAAGCATAATGACAATTCTTAATTATTGGCATTTGATGGTGTTTAATCAAATATAGTGCATACCAAAATCAATAACAGTTTGTTTTTGGTCTAAAAGTCATTTATGATTAGTAATAAATAGCATAAAAGTACTACTAAACAAATAAAAATAATTATGTGGTAGTATTTTTTTTTTCAATGTTTATTGACAGCTCTTATATTACCTGTTTAAATTATTTATTTAAAAACGTTTTATTCTTGCATACACACACATATATATATATATATATAGAAGAAAATATTATAATGCATAATGCTAACTAAAAAAAAAATAGATAAAAAACATTCAAATCTCCACTTCACAATGTTAAGATATTTCCGTAACGGCCTCTGTGAATAAATGTAAAGTCTAAACCTCAGACAACTGTCTAAGGTTGATTTTACATTTATTCACAGACGGCATAATATCTTAACATTGTAAAATGGTGGTTTGAAAGTTTTCTTTATATATATATATGTATATTTATACATATGCCTTCAATTGTAGGAACTGAATACAACTTCGAAAAATATGGACTTGATCGCATACAACATCTTCTTGGATATGATTATGGTTCAGTTATGCACTATACTGAAGATGCGTTTACTAAAGATTGGTCCTTGAAAACTATTAGTGCAAAAATACCTGGATACTATCTTGGAAATTTTGATGGCATGACTCCCTCTGATATTTACAAAATCAACAAACTTTATGGTTGTATTTAAGTAAGGAAATACAAATGTATGTGTATGTATATATATATTTAAAAAATTTCCATTGATTTATGTATGTAAATAATGAAAGTTTTTAATTAGTATTCTATGTATTTTTATTTTGAATTAAACCTATTAAAAACTGGTACAGTAACCTGAAAATATACGATTTAGCAACTGTATTTTATTTTTTAGATTTTCTATAATTTAAAATTAGGCCTACTTTTGTTTATTTATTTATAAATAATTTTATTGAAAAACCATATGTAATAATGATACAATTGTAAATAAAAAATAATGGTTATTCATGTTAGTCAGGCAACCAAATGTTTTGATGTGGTTACTGGTGTTGTTAATCCAGCTTAATCAGGCTCCACGTGTTGTCAAATAAAAATCTGGATGAGATTATTCTGTCCTTATGATGAAATTCCTTTAGCTTGGAAATGAATGTGTCTTCAGACTTGGAATGAGGAAAGGTAAACTTGTTGCGACATCTGGCCATCCAGATGGCATAAGTGAGAAAGGTTGAGAGTCTTGTGGTGACATAATCCCTGGACAGGAAGCAGCATTTAATATTTAAGATTTTGTTCAGGGAAATGTGGCAGTGGTAAGTAATGAAAGTTCTGATTTTGTTATATGCTGGGCAATCATTTATCATATGATCAAAGGTTTCACAGGTTCTATGGCAGTTGTGACACATAGGATCTATATTCTTGAGAAATCTCCTATACTGCAGGAACCAGTTTGTCTGGAGTGAATTCAGGTTGATTTTTACGAGAAAGTCCAGGAACCTTGGCTCCAGCTTGAGATGCTTGAAAAACCTGGTGACCACCTGATTGTTACCACCGAGGTAAGGAATGGTAGAGTTTTGTGTGGGAAATAGCAGTCTATGAGCATCCCAAATAGAGATTTTTTGTCTTAATACTAGGGTAGAGTGGCCATTGTGAGCGAAAAGGTAGTCAAGTATCTGATTTAGCCGTAAAAAGTTAAATTATTACATTTTTTTCAAGTCCTTTTTTTATAAGAAGTAATATAAGAATTAGAAGATTTTTATGAACCAATTCAATGAAAGAAATCCAATAATCTTTCATAAAAAATAAATATATGAATTAGAAGATTTTCATCGACCAAATCAATGGTAGAAAACAAATAAAATATGTTATCTTTCTAAACAATTTTTTTATTCGTCTCCAAATAAAAATCAATTGTCACAATGGTTACAATTCATTTCTTAAATGTTGAAAATTAAACAACAATTAAACAACAATTTCATAAGATTATATATTATTAAAAATTTTAAAAATTTAGAGCAGGCATCACGAACTGGCCAATCTGGCTGCCTGTGAAGGCTTTATATTGCCTTCAGACATGATGATTTTCTTTTCTAAAAATCAATATTTCAACATCTTGCAGGAATTAAACAGAAAAAATTCAAACTTCTAAATGTTTTATAACACATAATGTTGGCTTTAAAGAAAAGCAAAATTTATTACTTGAATTTTTTGTACCAGGTTCACATGATAATAGTTTACAGGTTGCCATTGTAATAAGCTAGCGTAGTAAAAAATGGTGTCACAATAACTTTTTTTCATACAATGTCTGAAATTAATGTTAAAAAAAAAAAACAGATCAAGAGGAAGAACTTTAAAAAAGGGGAGAGGGGATAAGATATTTTTTGTGGAAATAAAAAGTATTCCCACAAGTTTGATATGTAGACAAATTATTATGGCCCAAAAATATAACATAAAATGTCATTATGAAACAAACTATAATAACAATGATAAATATATAAAAAGATGTGGGATACGAAACTTAAAGATTTAAAAAATGAACGGAAGTTTTAAAAGTGAAAATGTTTGGATGTTAATAAAACAAGAAATACTATTGTTAAATGCAGTTACATCATATGTGAAAAAATGTCTAGGCTTAGAAACTTTTTACTGATGGAAAATTTATTAAAAATTGTATTTTAAGGGCTATCAAAATTATATGTCTGAGGAAAAAAATCAAGCTTTTCAAAGTATAAACAACCTATTAGGATTAATTTCAATTTCTTAAAATAATAATGATGCTCAAAAGTACATTTCTCAATTTGAAGAATTGAAAATTGACTTTGAAAAAAGATTTTTTGATTTCCAACAGCTCTAAAGTAAATTATTATTATTCAGTTAAGCTGGCATAATGAATTTTTATAAAAACCTCAACAGTAAATATCTCAAATATAAAATTCATTGTGCAAAAACTATTATTAATTTTTGGAAGCAACTATGTATGCAAGCAATTATTTTCAATTATGAAATTTAACAAGTTATCGTTCTGCTCATGCATACAAGATTTTAGATAAAATGCTAAATAAAAAAGCAGATCTTGACATATTAATATAGCGGAAAATATATTAGGTTTTGGATCAAAATCAAGTTTAAAAAATTCTTAGTTAATAATTGTTATTTTTATCAATCAAAATTATGTATTGGAATAATTTTCTTAAAGTATGATTAAAATATAATTGAATTTATATTTTCTAACCATTGTATTTTTAAAATTTAAACATAAAAGTGATTTAAATACAAGTATAATGTACAAGCTTAAGCTTGATGTGATTAGAAAAGATTTGAACATAGAATTTCAAGCTCCCTTCAGTCATTCACTTCATTTTATACAACTGACTCACATGATCACCCCAATACATGAAAACAATAAATAATCTCCAAATGTATTTTGTGCTGCACCTCCCACATAATCAGAGATTGGTTTATATTAGAATAGCAAATCTTCATATTTTGATGGATATGCTTCAATTTATTCGACCGTTCAATTCTTCAGCTATCCATATCATTGAAAAATATTCAAAGCCCTTGTTGATGCCAATAAATATGAGAAGTCAGAATGACTTAGTCAACAATGGTATGACAATAATATTGACCTCAACAAGGCTTTGAACATTTCATTATCAGATTTTCAATGACATGAATGGCTTAAGACTTGGAGGACAGAAGTTTCATAATTTGTTATCTTAATATAAACTGAACACTGACTATATATATATATATCGATAAGTCTATCTATATTTTAAAAATTGTCATTTGTTATAAAAAAAAAAATCTCTTTGAGTTGATGTTTATATATGAAGTATTATTATTGTTTATGGTTATTAGGTATAGTTATTGTTTGAAGTTATTATTATATTTATATGTTGATGGTACATCGTTATGAATATTTAATTATTATAAATAAATGAAGACATATAAATTGTTGATTATAAAAAAAAGATTATTTATTTGCAGTGATTATTTAAAAAATGCAATATTATTATTTATGTATATTTTTAAAGCTGTCAAATAAATTTTCAATTTAATATTTTTTATATATATGCTTGATATTTTATTTTTTTTTAATGTTAATTGTTTAAAATAAAACATGTGTAACAATGGTTTTCAAAACAGCATTTGCTAGCACGTGGAACAACAGCAACAACAAAAAAAAAGCCATTATTGTTAGGATAGTTATTAAAAAACAAAAGGATAAAAATTTGTTGTACTTTGTTTCTTTGAAATTACCATTCTTCAGAATATTGGAATAAGATAGATTTCTATGGTAAATACATAAATCATGACAGGCTAATAGAGATATATCACAGCCAAGAGGCTCCACCATTTTCTTTCATTTATTCCAAGGCAGTTTAAAAAGAAAAACTAAGAAAATTTCAAAACATGAATTTCATCGCGTTTGAAGCCAAAATTTGACATAGCTATCTGGAATCTATAATGGTCAATCTAATAATAATCTGGAGGTAACTAGAATTAATATATTGGATTCAACATTTCAATTTATTTATTTATTTTTCAAGGAAAGAAATTTTAGAAGGATAAAAATATACATACATCCAAGAATTGACAATTTTCTCTAACGTGATAGTTTCTTCACTTTAACTAGAATGCATTCTAATATTAAACAGATAAAGAAATAAAACAATGGAATAAGTTGACTTTTGAAGGAAAACTGGACATGTGAACTTTGAAAGGTAGTCAATAATTTTATGTGTATAAATGATATATAAATATATTTTTGAGATCGATATTTTTGTTTACTTTTATTTTTCATTATAAAAATATAACGTTTTATAAATATTCAATTCAAGCGTCTTGTTTTCTAACAGCAATAAACGTTTAACAGGTGTCAAAATTAACACTTAAGTAATTTAAAATCTTAAAGTATGGCTTATAAGTTTGGGTTGCATATGAGTTGTTATGTATATTTTAATAAGTAAATTTATATTCGCAAATTTTTATTATAAAAATTGTTTTATTATTAATTTATTTCCATTTTTTTTTTAACTTTATATAATGATTCTTATGCATACCAAAACAATAATTTATATATATATTTGCTGTATATAATATTTTTTTATTTATTATTTTAAATATCTGAAAAATAAAAATATGGATTTGTATTTATATTAATACCTACTTGTTAAGCACAGATATGTCTTTATTTATTTAATATATATATACTTATTGCAAGTATATATGTATATTTATTATTTGGGTTTGTATTTAAAACATTGATATTACCTAAAATTAAACCATAATATAAAAATAAAGGATGTACTATTTGTTTTATAAGTAATGCCTTTTTAATTTATTTGAAAGTTTATTAATATTTTATTCTTATTTTTCTTTTAGTGCCAAAGTCATTATGAAATTAATTGAATTCACAATATTTCACTTATTATTTAGTCTTTAGGTCACTTACACATATTATTATTCATTGATATGTTTAGATATACATAAATTTACATAATAGATGTGTATATTGGATTTAATAGAATTCCCTTTTGTTTCTGATATATATTTGATTAGTTAGTCATGTCAACCTTGAAAATAAATTATAATGATAGATCTCATTGCTCTGTATGATTTTAGATTTATTTCATGTATAGCTAGTTGGAAGGGCATATAAACAATTTATTTGAATATAACTGGGATAATTTTGTCTTTCTTCATTTAAATTATACAATTTATATTAGGCTTTCTCAACAATTGGATTCATTTAAATTATATATATTCCATTACGTTTATCATCCAATGTTTGAAGCATTAATTTCTTCTCATATATTGATGTTCCATTACATTTGAGGTATAATATGTTTATATGATATATTGTCCATTACATTTGGCACCACAAACTGTTGGTCCCAGTTAACTGATGATTGGTATAATGGAGTAAAAGTATGTTCCATTACATTTGGACGCCACAACGTGGTCAGCATAATATGTTCATTTAATTATTCATTACATTTGGTGTATCAAAGTTAGAGGCTTGGTTAACTAATGATTATTGTTACAAAGGTTCATATGTTTATTTTCATTTGAGATCATATATAAAGATACATTCCATTATATTTGGCTTTCCCAATGTTTGGGGCCTTCTTTCTTCAATTTAAATGGAATGCAGCAAGTTCATTCCATTACATTTTTTTTATATTTTTTATATATTATATATATATATATATATATATATATATATATATATATATATATATATATATATATATATATATATATATATATATATATATATAACTACAACCATTAAATGTCTGTATTTTAAATCATATAATAATAATTCAAACAAATATATTTAACACAGTATTCAAAATTAAATAATATATTCTTTACCAGAAGTACTTTCAATTGTTTCACTGACAATCTTTATCAACTGTTAATATAAACGTACAAAAAATAAAATCTTGTATTACCCATCATTCAATCTATTCAAATTTCCCACAATTCTGTTGTCTTTATATTAGCTGATTGTTTATTCATTAAACCACCTCTATTTCTAGATATCATCATTGTCTCTTTAATTTTACATTTTTCACTACATCTTTCAATCTGAATAATTTTTATATCTCTATTATTAAATTTAAACCATACTTACATGTTTTATTATGATCAAATATAATTGATGGAGTATTCATATTGACCGAAGATATATTTTCTTTCTGTACACGTTTATGTAATGTCTTATGATCATTATATCGTTTTTGTAATGTACATTTGGATTCCCCTATATATTTTATTCCACAACCACATTCCAACATATATATAACAGAACTTAATTCAAACTTAGAAATCTTGGCTTTGGAGTTATTTATCATATCATTTATATTATTTGAAGAGAAAAAAGAAATTCTACACAAACCACTATAAAGTTTATTAATTAATTTAGCTTGTTGATTAGATATAAAAAAAATAGAAATCTATTTACCACTTTTTAATTTACTTAATATTTTCTTATTATTACTTTTATTTTGATTATATTTTGTAATATTTCTTATTATTACTTTTATTTTGATTATATTTTGTAATTGTATTATAACAGATGACTGGATCTAAATATGTAAAAGACTAGATATGTAAATGACTCTAGATTTGTGAATCACTGTCTGACAAAGTTTTTGGCCATATTTATGTGATGACCTTGCTGTTATTCTTTTTAATTAGTTTTTAAATTCATCCACTGCTTTGATTAAATTCTTTTGATAAGATTTTTTTCTTTAATATTTTAAATTTTTTCAGTTGCACTTCCCTTTGGTCTAACTGAAAAACTAACTTTCTAAGTACACTTTCTTAATTTATTCTACAATTTAGTTTTTGCCAAGTTAAATTTTCTTCCCCCCTGTAATTACTCTTTAAACTTTTATAGATTTCTTCTTTTTTCAAATGAGATATTTTAACTTTAAAATCTTTCCATTATTTAAATATACAATTTTATTTAATAGTTGCAAACAACAATTTTATATGAAGTGCTATTCATTAGCTATACTATATATATATATATATATATATTCCAAGTGTTTCAGCAAAATTCATTGAATTTTCATTTTTAAAATAATAAACATTTTTAATTTGAATAACTTGAATGTTAAAAGATAATATTGAACATGACTTTTCATCAAAATATCTTTATATAAACAAAAAGTGATATTCATTTATTTAATATCATTATAATATTGTTTTCAAAATTCAATTGCAGTAAGCCATTTAACATATAACTAACTTTATTACCTATGGTGGTTTAGTAGATGCCTATGCATTCTTAAGTTTTGTTTATTGTAAAATTTTGACCTTAAAATTTATATTGTGTAAACTGTTCTGTATTTAGTTTATTATTTAATCTGTCAGAGAATGCTAAAAGTTTTTTTTAAATAGATATGATGAAGAAAACCTGTCATAATTTTTCCAATTAGTAATTGTGAATTTATTCAAGTTCTTTAAAATAGAGATCTTCTACAAACAATGGGTCTGTAACAATTAAGTATACAATATTTCCTAGTAAGAAATTTATTCAAAATCATAGCCCAATATCATTATTTACAATAATTTTGAGCTATAGCTTATCACACCTTCACCACTTTAACCAACAAATGGCATACCCAACCTTAAAATTATATTTGTTGCTGCTTTATGATTGTAATTTGGCTACTGTTATGAATTGTAATGCAAATATCTGATGTGTAGATTTTCATTATTACAAATTGAACATAACTAAGCATATTGATTAATCACAAAAATAATATTTAATTATATATTGTGAAATATTTATTTCTTACTTATAAATAAATGAAATTTTTTTTGAAGAATGGCAATAGTCTCACAGCAAACTATATTGCTACATTTTGTGACAGTATGTGTAAAAAGCAAAGAACCGTGTAAAAGTTGAGATTGCTTCTTTCTCACCAGAACAGAAATTTTTGGGGCAGTCTTTGCAACAGCACAATGCAGATCATCTTCTACAACAAGTCTACTACTGTATTTAGACTTTATAAGAAACAAGCTGGAAAAAACTGCTTTCACACAGATATGTTGTTGGAAATGAAAGAAGAAGGTGCAACACTGTTTCAGACAGAGCAGGATATAATTGCAAATAATTGATCCAGAATTTTGTAACTGGCATTGTAGAAAAATCAGTTCTCACTACATCGTTATTAATATGCTCAATAAAATCCTCTCATGCTGTCTCAAAAGCATCAGCAACTTTGACTGAGAATGGGTTTCTGGCAAGTGCAAATGGAGTGTCAGGTAGATTTGGAAAATATGATGAAATTTCATCTATAAGCATGTGCAAATATTTTTTCAGAGAAATTATCATTGTAATCTTTTTATCTGGTTCAATGACATGTTCCTCAAAGAAAGCAGATAAAGTAGGCAACATGTAAATTTTATTTTCATCCAATTTTTTTTTTCCAAAGCTGACATTTCATTTGGAATGATCAGATTTTTTCAGACAAATCAAGGCATGTTGCATTTGGTCTTTGCAGTGATAAAGTTAGTTCCTTCAAGATGGCAAAAATATTAAGTAATTAAGCTATTTTCTGCAGTTCATATTTGTCACCAAAAAGTGCTTTGAACTGCAGTGTTGTCTTCTGATTAAAAAATGTTTTGAGTTCATCATAAAGCTCAAAAGCACATTTCAAAGCCTTTCCTCTTGACAATCATCTTACTTCAGTGTGAAATAGCAGAGCATTGTTCCGAGGATCTAATTCATTGCACAGTTGCAAAAACATTTGACTATTTAAAGAGCTCACTTTTATAAAATTGACACAATTTATGATGCTTTTCATTACTTCTTGTAACTCTTGTGGCAGCATCTTTGTTACTAATATTTGCTGATGAATCATATTGTGAGTCCCAATGACTTTGGTGACTCATTCACATCCTAGCATTTCTGGAGTACCATCTATGCAAACACCACAAACTTTTTTCTGAGATCTTATGTTCTTTAAGAAATGAACCAACTATGTTAAATACATCATGTGCAGTAGGTTTTATTTCAAGAGATTTGCAAAAAAACTCATCTTTAAAGTCATCGTCATTAATATACCTCACATAAACCAGTAACTGTGAGAAATTTGCAACATTTGTAGAGTCATCAAGATGGATAGTAAATATTGAAAATGGTGCAGATTTAATTTCCTGGATTACCGGATCAAGGATATCAGCACATATATTATCTATTCATCTGTGAACTCAATTTTATAAAAAAATTCATCTTTGATCATAACTCGAACAATATCTTTGGCCAGTGGCAATAGTAAATCCTCAGCAATGGTGTGAGGTTTCATAGCTCTGGTAATTCTAAGTGCCAACAGATATGAAGTTTCAACAGCTACTATGTTTGGTTTGTAGTATTTGCTACAAGTATCAAATCTGACTTTCTTGAGCCACCAGCTTTGCTTCTAAAATAGTTGGCACCCTTGTCAGCAAAGCTCAGATGCTTGTTATCAAAATGGCATTTTAGTTTGTTTGGTTTCATAGATTTGTCTGATAGAACTTAACAACAAATAACTCATTGCAGTTTCTCAATTCCTGCAGTAATTATTGAGGTAAAACTATTCTGCAAAAAATCCTCACTATATTTTCTTTTCTTAACATTCTTCTCTACACAACCCATTGTCAAGAGATGGTTTGCTAGTGAAAATAATATATAGCAATAACTTTAATAATACAAAAGATGGTACATGGTATAGTTCAGTCAATACAGTTCTTTAAAGTTTCCTATGATTTACCATTCTCGATACTGTTATTTTTACATACCTGCTATTATCATAAGGAGGCAGTATTCACATCAACTACAACTGAATAAAAAAACAATCAGCATTCAGATTAAGTTTCCATTATACAGATATTTTTTGCAGTAATTGATGATTTTAAATTTAGCCAGTAATTATAATTCATGAAGTGTCATTCTATTTCCAATACTGCTATCTTCAACTTATTAGCTGCTTTTAACACAGTAGCTGCTATATATATATATTCCTAATCTTCAGAAACATTCTAATGAATTTAAATTAGAACTTACAAATCGGTTTCAAGTATTAGTAGATTTTGAACATGATTCAGATTTGAATGAAATTAATATGAAAATAACTGATACACTTTTGAAAATTGCAACAAAGATAGCTGGTAGAAAGAAACAGCAATTGACCAATAAAATTTCTACTGAGACTAGAGAATTTATGAAGAAAAGAAGGAATATGAAGATATACAAATATGATGCTTTAAAAAGAATTGAATATCTCGAATTTTGTAAAATGGTGCGGAAAAGAGTTGAAAATGATATAAGAAAGTATAACTGTGAACTAGCAAGGAAAGCTGTAGAAGAAAATAAAAGTCTTAAGAATGTAAAACAACATTTTGGTATTGGTAGGAAATTTATATCTGCAATAAGAAAAAAAGAAGGAATTATTACTAAAAGGAGAGATGATATCATGAAATTGGTAGAAGATTTTTATCAAGAATTATATAGTAATAAAGAACAAGTACCTCCTATATCTATTACATCTTCCAAATTGCCCAGAATTTTAAATGAAGAAGTGAGACATGCAATTAAATGTATGAAGAAAGGGAAGGCTCCAGGTAATGATGGAATTATTATTGATGTATTAAAAGAAGCAGGTGAAGAAATAGAAATTTTTTTAGCAAAGTTATATACCAAATGTCTAAATGATAAAGATGTACCGGATGATTGGAAGAATGCAGTAATAATATTAATATTTAAAAAAGGTGATAAAGAAGATATTAGAAATTACAGACCTATCAGCCTTTTATCAGTTTTATATAAAATTTTTACCAAGATAATTACTACTCGTCTACAGAGAACATTGGATTTCCACCAACCAAGAGAACAAGCCGGATATAAAAGTGGTTTTAGTACAGTAGATCATATCCAGGTATTGAAAGAAGTTATAGAAAAGACAAATGAATATTAGTTGCCATTATGCTTAGGATTTGTAGATTATGAAAAGGCATTTGATTCTATAAACATTTCTTCAGTGATTAAAGCATTAGATCATCAAGGTATAGATCCAGGATATTATTATATTTTAAAGAATATTTATGAAAATGCAACAGCAACAATTAGATTACATAATGACACTGGGAAAGTCAACATTTAGAAAGGTGTAAGACAAGGTGACTCCATATCTCCAAAACTTTTTACAGCAGTGCTGCATGAAGTATTTTGTGGATTAAAATGGGAAACTAAAGGAGTGAAAGTAAATGGTGACTATTTAAGTCATTTAGATTTCGCAGATGATGTAGTTGTTTTTGCAAATAATGCTTCAGATCTGCAGGAAATGTTGCAGGAATTATCAGATGAAAGTAGGAAAGTAGGACTAAAGATAAATGTTAAAAAGACTAAAGTAATGTTTAATTGATTTGCTCAAAATATGAAAATAAAGATTGATTATGATGAATTAGAAGAAGTTAACAGTTACAAATACCTTGGTCAGATTATTAATACAGATAGAAACATAATGGAGGAAATTAATCATAGAATTAAACTTGGTTGGAGTGCTTTTGGTAAGAATAACTTGATACTAAAAGGAAATATGCCTATGTGTTTGAAAAGGAAGGTTTTTAACAAATGTGTTTTACCAGTTCTTACTTATGGATCTGAGACTTGGACACTTAATAGAAGAGCAATTCAGAGACGTCAGACCACTCAAAGAAGTATGGAGAGATGTATGTTGGGAGTAACAAGAAGAGATCGTAAACACAATGTATGGGTAAGAGAACAAACAGGTGTTACTGACCTCATTGAAAAAATTAAAAGATTGAAGTGGAGTTGGGCTGGACATATTGTTAGAAGAGATGATAATAGATGGACAATTGAAATTTTAAACTGGATTTCAAGAGATTGTAAAAGACCCAGAAAGAGACCACATGTGAGATGGATGGATGAAATAAGAAAGTGTGAAGAGGTGATGTGGAGAAGAGAAGCTAAAGATCGGAGAAGATGGATTAAACTTGGAGAGACCTTCATCCTGCAGTGGATTGATAATGGTTGATAATGATGATATATATATGTGATTGGTCTGCATAAATACATTATGGTGTTAACCCTGTCACATACACTGCAATTGTATGAGATACATGTAATGGAGTTGAAGTGATAATGACATCATACTGGATACTCGTATGTAGGCATATCTGATTGTGGACGACCACTGTGAAAGGGTTGTTTGGACCTCAAAGGCGTCATGACCCACAGGTTGAGAACTGCTGTCTTAATTGAAGAATTAAAGAAAATTTCAGTATCATCTAAATATATATTTTATTGTCTAAATTCAGCAATATAACACACATGCCCACGTATACGTGTATGTTTGTATGTATATTAATTATTCCAGATGGCTTCTTAATTGAAGCTTTGTTTGATATAGGAAGCCCTTCTGGAATAATTAAAATTAGATGAAGATTTAGTTTTCTATCGTCTAGATATGATTACGACTGATGGTGGCAGACAATTTTTTGCTAGCATTTTAATATAATTTATTTTTTATTTTATGTTTAAAACTTTCTTAAAAACTAACAAGTTTCCAGATAAGATTCTCAAAATGTATATATTAAATGAAATATTAATAAAGAGAATAATAAGTTTTAATACTTTTTTACTTTTGAGAAAATTTTAACATATCGATATATTAACTGTTAAATATTGTTTTTTTTTTTTTTAAATATAGAATCATCAGAAAACAAGTTCAAAAAAGAAATCTTGTGTATTAACAAATATTTTTCGTCAATAAAATAAGTTCATACACTATTTTGTATTCATGTCTTTTATAAAATATAAATGTACGAAACACAGACACACATACATATAAACATTTTTATGTTTCAGAGATAAAATTTAATTTTTGGGGAAGGATTGATCAGACTAAATGAATTCTGTTTAAAGTCTTTAAAAAATCTATAGCTGCAGATACAGAAATTCTTAGAAGTAGGCTGCTAATGTTTTAATGACATCTGATTCATTCTTACCAATTATTGTGTTATACACACACACACATATATATATATATATATATTATTGTTAAAAGGTTGCCTTGACAACAGTTTGAAATTGTTGATTGTTGTTGATATTGGGATTGTCTAAGTGTTAACTGGTTTTTAATGATACACACACACACATATATATATATATATATTAAACATAGATCAGTGCATATATAAATAAAGAGAATAAATGACCCTATCCCCAAGCTATAAATCAAAAATACTCTAAATACTGAACAAAGAATCAAGAATCCTTTGTTCTACACTTAGAGTGCGGATGATTTAAACCCTTTTTTTATTTCTTTATATATATGTATAACTTGATTTTATATATATATATATGATTTTACAGATTGAGATTTGAGATTTCTAAGTTTATTATTAAGATTTTAAAAGTACATAATGATTTAGGTGAATATTCTTTATCCTTTTCTACTTAGATTATTAGAAGAATTATAATAGTTTAATATTAATGAAGATTGGGTATTTTATAGATTTTATTCTGAAAATATATATCAATCTGTTAATAGAATAAAAAGTATAAATAGATTTATTTCTGTCTTAAATAGGGAGAGATATTTTTCTGCTATAAAATTAATATTATCCATAAATTCTTTTATTATTAGAGAACTCAATAAATTTTAGATGTAACAATACATTATATAATATCAAAGAAAACTAGATAATTGACTTTATTATATTTCCATTGTGTCCATATTAATATTGTGTTTTTTAATATTGTTTACTGTATATGTAATGTCAATTTATTATTAGTAAGTTTGAATTGAATAGATTTGATTCTGATATTAAATTTATTATTGAATGAGGGACTTTTGATTTTAATGAATTACAGTTTTTATATTTAATATTATAAAAGGTAAAGTTAATAGTACTTTATATTGTAATCATTTTATTAAAAAAATTAAAAAATTATTAAATCTGATAGTTATCAGCCAATAGCATTAATGAATTTCGTTATTAGGCAAACAAAAGTTTTTTGGAGGAAAAATATTACTTAAAATTTTTTATTAAATAATTCTAAAAAATTGGTAAATAGCAAAAGTATTCCAGAAATAATTTACAAAATTCCATGGACCCGTTTTAAGATCTATATATGCAAAAGTAAATTGAGTCTTTATAAGAGAATTAAAAATAGATACCATGACACAGCTTTATATATTCAGGAACATAACACTAGTTATAAAATATTGTTTGATAATGCAAAATTTATTTTTTGTGAATGTAATAAAATCAAAAGAAGATTTAAAAAAAAATTTTTTGATTAATTATTTGGAAGCTAAGACCATTAATTTGGTGAGAATTATTAATATTAAGGGTAATTGGCAGTTGCTTTTGAATTGTAAATTATTATATGTGTCTATATATTTATTGCTTTTGTAGTTTTTATTTGAAAATATTTGTTTATTGTGCAAAATTATGATTGTGAGATAAAGAACATTTTGATTTTATTAATATTTCTATTTCTATTTAATTATGCTTTAGCATATATGGAAACAAAGAGAGTAAAACACCCTCCCTCAGGTTATGAATTAAAAGCACTCTAATTATTAAACAAAGAATCAAGAATAGAATGAATCCATCTATTCTTGAAGCTCTGACTTATCTTAAGTTTATTTCTATCAACATTGTTAGTAATTTAAAATGAAATTAATATATCTGCCAGATAGAATATGGCACTTAACGGTTATTTAACTAATAATTAACTATACAAGGCTGGAAAAACATTTAGAGTAAAGGTGATTTAATCCATTTGCTTTATATATATATATATATATATATATATATATATATATATATATATATATATATATATATATATATATATATATATATATATATATATATATATATATATATATTGTAACAGTCATATTTAAACATTCATGCAACAAAATCCAGAGTTTTGGTAAATTATACCAAGGCTGATCTAGATGAGGGTTTGAGACCAAATCCGACCACACCTCAGCTCCTTCACCAACCCTCCCTGACTTACTACCTTGTGAATGACAGATATGAGGTCACACTCATAATATCTTAATTTCCGCACCGGCAATAGCAAAAGGTGAAGTGAGAGACTTGAG
The DNA here is from genome assembly GCA_028023455.1 of Epiperipatus broadwayi. Lineage (NCBI taxonomy): Eukaryota > Metazoa > Onychophora > Udeonychophora > Euonychophora > Peripatidae > Epiperipatus > Epiperipatus broadwayi. The sequence continues at coordinate 9,144,779 of JAQFVV010012410.1, read as the reverse complement.
GATAATTAACTAAATGCTCTATAGCTTAACCAAACACACTCACACAACTTATGGCTGATTATCTAATGCATATATTAATAATTATGGATGGTGATTTAATATAAACAAAGTGAATAATACTACAGACGTTAATATGTTTTAAAATTATTTAATATTGACAAAACACAAACAACAACAATTAAATGTACTGCATATTCCACTTGCAGGTGGGATGGTGAAAATATGAACTACACATTCAGTAATCAATTGTACTTAACCATCATCATTTTATTACAGCGTTTATAAATTAATAATTATTTCTACGTCTACACTGATGCCTAAATTATGCTCTGCCATTCCTATTCAGTTTGTTAAGGGATAAATTGTAAGAGAGTGGCAACCTTATATAATGTGAACTTAAATTTATTATTATGTGATGAGCAGTCAATGCGCTCTTTATATAGATATTATTAGATAAACTAGATCTGGGGTTCAGATCAATGCCAAACAATTAATATAACAGCAGGTGAACTGGCGTTTTGTAACATAACTTCCGAGGCTATGGCGCTATGCAAATTACATCAGAGATGCAGCTTAAATGTGCCTTTACTCATGGGATTCAGTAACGTTTACTCGGTTCTCAGGTACCATTCACTTGCTATATGTGAACATTTAGTTCAGATGGTTGAACAGCCTTATTATATGATGCTGAATTCCAGTGTTCCAGTTCTGAAGGAGGTAATGGGAATGACCCTTAAAATCATTATCCCATTCAAGAGAGAGGGCTGTCCGAACTAGAGATGATAAAATAGTTCTTAAACCTAATCTTATCTTACTAAGTATATGATAGCAAGGCATAATGCACCATAGTGCTTCATAAAAGCTCATTCACAATGCTTTCTAAATATTAATTACTATAATTAGTAAAGCATGATGTCTATAGTTTCTTCTGCAAAACTACCCTATGCCAGTTAGTTAAATAAGCACTGAAACTGTGCTAAAGAGGACTTTATTAAAATGATCTAGTTTACTAATTAACTACATATTCTATGAAATAAATTAATTGGGTCTAAAGCACATCTGGGACTTAAACTTGGCTAACTACTGAATATGCTTTAAATTATCACTCTTTCATATTTAGCTAAACAGACCTTTTAATAAGCAACATATATGCAACATTAAGCTAAACATAGCAGCTCAACTAATATATCAAAGTAGGTTTCAGAATGGAGATCTAGAAATATGCCAAAAAGCATGTATTAATTTACTTGAGAGCAAAAGCATCTTTTTAGGTTTATAATAATTTAATAATCTCTGCTCTGAAGGCATAGCATAAATCAATAAATGCATTTTGACAAATATATATATATATATATATATATATATATATATATATATATATATATATATATATATATATGTTAATTCTAATGTTTTCACGGATAAAAGATGTCATATTATTATTACTATTTGCGGGATATTCCGTGTAGTGAAAAAGCTAAATGCTGACGTTTCAGTACAATATCAAGTACCTTCCTCAGAGCGTCCTCTTTCTCAAATCATAAGAATGCATGTGAGATTTAAAATCGTTTTTATCGTTTTCTTTCTCTTCATATTTAAATTCTATTGGTTGAGAAGTTTTAAAATTTATTTTCTCTTCCAATAGTTTCTTCCAAATGTTGTTAATCTTCTTTAACTCACACCTTTCATTTATGCTCTTGGGCCTTTTAAAAATCTCTATAGCTTCTCTTAGCAATCTCTGGTCATATTGTTCAATTTTTGCTAAAATATTTGTTTTTTCAAAATTGATATCATGATTTGTTAATTTAATATGAGAATAAATAGCTGATGAATTGGATTTTTCTCTCACTGCCAGAATGTGTTCTTCCTTTCTAATATTTATTCTACGATTAGTCTGTCCTATATATGTATGTGGACAGACCCTACATGGAATTTCATACACACCATGACACTCCAAAGCAATTTTATCTTTAGGAAGAGGAAATATTTCACTAATTTTTTTATAAGTAGTAAAAATTGTGTGAATATTATTATTCTTTAAAATGTTACCAATTCTATCAGTTACTCCTTTAATATATGGCAAAATTGTCTTAATTTTTGATGTATCAAAATCTTTTTTCTTTTGATATGTATAAGCCCTATTAATAATTTTGTAATTAAAGCCATTATGAAGAAGCATTTTATTAGTAGCAAAAAGGTCCCGGTGAAAATGGCTATCATCAGAAAGTCTCTTTGTTCTATCCAATAATGTCTTTGCCACTGAAAATAGTTGTGCAGGATGGTGATGAGAGGAAAAATGCAGATATCTCCCAGTGTGTGTTGGTTTTTTATATATACCATGGGATAAAGAACCATCTATCCTTCTTTCAATCAAAACATCTAAAAAAGGTAATTGATTATTATTTTCTATTTCCATGGTAAATTTAATATTGTTGTGAAGAGAGTTTAAAAAATTAAAAAAGTCATCAAGAGCATGCTTACCATGAGGCCAAATAACAAAGGTATCATCAACATACCTCAGCCATATAGATGGTTTTTTAACTGCTAAAGTCAAAATTTTATTTTCCAAATCCTCCATAAAAATAGAAGCTAATGCTGGAGAAATTGGTGAACCCATAGCTAGACCTGATGTTTGTTTATACATCTGCCCATCAAAAACAAAAAATGTATTCGATAAGCAGTGTTCAATCAAAACCACAGCAAAATTAGGCAACTGAATATTTTTTTAAAACTTGAATCGCTTCATTTACAGGTACACTAGTAAAAAGTGAAACAATGTCAAAACTTACCAAAATATCATTCTTAGTCAATTTAATATCCCGGATAAGCTCAAGAAAATGATTAGCATCTTTAACATATGATGACATCGTTGTTAAATGCGGCTGTAAAAAAGAAGTCAAAAAACAAGCTAGTGTCTGTGTAGGTGAACCAACTGCACTTACAATCGGTCTCAATGGAATATCTGGCTTGTGAACTTTTGGTAAACCATATAATTTTGGATAAAAAGAAGATTTTTCCCTCGGAGTAAGCTGTATCTTTGTTTCTAAATCAAGATCAGTAGAATAAATTAATGCTTTAGTTTTCTTTTCAAGATAAGTCATAGGATCTCTATAAATTTTTTTATAAATATTATCATTTAATAAATCATGTATTTTTTTAAAATAATCAGCCTTATTTAAAATTACTGTAGTATTACCCTTATCTGCCGGAAGAATAGTAATAGATTTGTCATTTTTTAAAGCAAACAAAGCTCTTCTTTCATTAATTGATAAATTAGTTTTAGGTGGTTTTGCCTTATTTAAAATATCGTATATTTTTCCCCTCACTATATCTGCATCCCCGCAAGGTATTTTTGATAGACTACTTTCCACTCTGCAAATAATATCCTCAAAAGGTAATTTTGTTGGTGTTATTGCAAAATTAAAACCTTTATTTAAAACTTTTAGTTCAAAGTCTGATAATTTTCTATCAGATAAATTCTTTACAGCGTGCACACTTCCTCTTTCAGACAAAGACAAAGATAGTATTTCCTGTTTCTTTGTAAGTAGTTTGTTAAATTTATTCATTTGCCTTCGAAATTTAAAATCACCTTCTTTAGTCACTCTAAAATAAACGATTTTATCACAAATTGACCATAATGTTGGATGAAAAGTATTACTTAATAAAAGGCGGGGTTGTAACAATTTTTTATCTAAAAAGTCTAACTTTTTTCTTGTATTTCTAATAAAAGAAGTTAAAATATCAAAACTTGCCTTATTCAAAACTGCGTCAATTTTCTTCGTATGCGTATGGAAGGAAATTTTACAACAGCTAGGATAAAGTCCATTTCTTTTACAGTTGAGTAAAAATTGAAGATCATAAACGGCTTTAATTTTCTTCACACACATTCTTTCAAAACACCTCCATTCTGTAAACCAATCTTTCCCGTAAAGATGAATAATGTTAATTCTAATGTTTTCACGGATAAAAGATGTCATATTATTATTACTATTTGCGGGATATTCCGTGTAGTGAAAAAGCTAAATGCTGACGTTTCAGTACAATATCAAGTACCTTCCTCAGAGCGTCCTCTTTCTCAAATCATAAGAATGCATGTGAGATTTAAAATCGTTTTTATCGTTTTCTTTCTCTTCATATTTAAATTCTATTGGTTGAGAAGTTTTAAAATTTATTTTCTCTTCCAATAGTTTCTTCCAAATGTTGTTAATCTTCTTTAACTCACACCTTTCATTTATGCTCTTGGGCCTTTTAAAAATCTCTATAGCTTCTCTTAGCAATCTCTGGTCATATTGTTCAATTTTTGCTAAAATATTTGTTTTTTCAAAATTGATATCATGATTTGTTAATTTAATATGAGAATAAATAGCTGATGAATTGGATTTTTCTCTCACTGCCAGAATGTGTTCTTCCTTTCTAATATTTATTCTACGATTAGTCTGTCCTATATATCGTATGTGGACAGACCCTACATGGAATTTCATACACACCATGACACTCCAAAGCAATTTTATCTTTAGGAAGAGGAAATATTTCACTAATTTTTTTATAAGTAGTAAAAATTGTGTGAATATTATTATTCTTTAAAATGTTACCAATTCTATCAGTTACTCCTTTAATATATGGCAAAATTGTCTTAATTTTTGATGTATCAAAATCTTTTTTCTTTGATATGTATAAGCCCTATTAATAATTTTGTAATTAAAGCCATTATGAAGAAGCATTTTATTAGTAGCAAAAAGGTCCCGGTGAAAATGGCTATCATCAGAAAGTCTCTTTGTTCTATCCAATAATGTCTTTGCCACTGAAAATAGTTGTGCAGGATGGTGATGAGAGGAAAAATGCAGATATCTCCCAGTGTGTGTTGGTTTTTTATATATACCATGGGATAAAGAACCATCTATCCTTCTTTCAATCAAAACATCTAAAAAAGGTAATTGATTATTATTTTCTATTTCCATGGTAAATTTAATATTGTTGTGAAGAGAGTTTAAAAAATTAAAAAAGTCATCAAGAGCATGCTTACCATGAGGCCAAATAACAAAGGTATCATCAACATACCTCAGCCATATAGATGGTTTTTTAACTGCTAAAGTCAAAATTTTATTTTCCAAATCCTCCATAAAAATAGAAGCTAATGCTGGAGAAATTGGTGAACCCATAGCTAGACCTGATGTTTGTTTATACATCTGCCCATCAAAAACAAAAAATGTATTCGATAAGCAGTGTTCAATCAAAACCACAGCAAAATTAGGCAACTGAATATTTTTTAAAACTTGAATCGCTTCATTTACAGGTACACTAGTAAAAAGTGAAACAATGTCAAAACTTACCAAAATATCATTCTTAGTCAATTTAATATCCCGGATAAGCTCAAGAAAATGATTAGCATCTTTAACATATGATGACATCGTTGTTAAATGCGGCTGTAAAAAAGAAGTCAAAAAACAAGCTAGTGTCTGTGTAGGTGAACCAACTGCACTTACAATCGGTCTCAATGGAATATCTGGCTTGTGAACTTTTGGTAAACCATATAATTTTGGATAAAAAGAAGATTTTTCCCTCGGAGTAAGCTGTATCTTTGTTTCTAAATCAAGATCAGTAGAATAAATTAATGCTTTAGTTTTCTTTTCAAGATAAGTCATAGGATCTCTATAAATTTTTTTATAAATATTATCATTTAATAAATCATGTATTTTTTTAAAATAATCAGCCTTATTTAAAATTACTGTAGTATTACCCTTATCTGCCGGAAGAATAGTAATAGATTTGTCATTTTTTAAAGCAAACAAAGCTCTTCTTTCATTAATTGATAAATTAGTTTTAGGTGGTTTTGCCTTATTTAAAATATCGTATATTTTTCCCCTCACTATATCTGCATCCCCGCAAGGTATTTTTGATAGACTACTTTCCACTCTGCAAATAATATCCTCAAAAGGTAATTTTGTTGGTGTTATTGCAAAATTAAAACCTTTATTTAAAACTTTTAGTTCAAAGTCTGATAATTTTCTATCAGATAAATTCTTTACAGCGTGCACACTTCCTCTTTCAGACAAAGACAAAGATAGTATTTCCTGTTTCTTTGTAAGTAGTTTGTTAAATTTATTCATTTGCCTTCGAAATTTAAAATCACCTTCTTTAGTCACTCTAAAATAAACGATTTTATCACAAATTGACCATAATGTTGGATGAAAAGTATTACTTAATAAAAGGCGGAGTTGTAACAATTTTTTATCTAAAAAGTCTAACTTTTTTTTGTATTTCTAATAAAAGAAGTTAAAATATCAAAACTTGCCTTATTCAAAACTGCGTCAATTTTCTTCGTATGCGTATGGAAGGAAATTTTACAACAGCTAGGATAAAGTCCATTTCTTTTACAGTTGAGTAAAAATTGAAGATCATAAACGGCTTTAATTTTCTTCACACACATTCTTTCAAAACACCTCCATTCTGTAAACCAATCTTTCCCGTAAAGATGAATAATGTTAATTCTAATGTTTTCACGGATAAAAGATGTCATATTATTATTACTATTTGCGGGATATTCCGTGTAGTGAAAAAGCTAAATGCTGACGTTTCAGTACAATATCAAGTACCTTCCTCAGAGCGTCCTCTTTCTCAAATCATAAGAATGCATGTGAGATTTAAAATCGTTTTTATCGTTTTCTTTCTCTTCATATTTAAATTCTATTGGTTGAGAAGTTTTAAAATTTATTTTCTCTTCCAATAGTTTCTTCCAAATGTTGTTAATCTTCTTTAACTCACACCTTTCATTTATGCTCTTGGGCCTTTTAAAAATCTCTATAGCTTCTCTTAGCAATCTCTGGTCATATTGTTCAATTTTTGCTAAAATATTTGTTTTTTCAAAATTGATATCATGATTTGTTAATTTAATATGAGAATAAATAGCTGATGAATTGGATTTTTCTCTCACTGCCAGAATGTGTTCTTCCTTTCTAATATTTATTCTACGATTAGTCTGTCCTATATATGTATGTGGACAGACCCTACATGGAATTTCATACACACCATGACACTCCAAAGCAATTTTATCTTTAGGAAGAGGAAATATTTCACTAATTTTTTTATAAGTAGTAAAAATTGTGTGAATATTATTATTCTTTAAAATGTTACCAATTCTATCAGTTACTCCTTTAATATATGGCAAAATTGTCTTAATTTTTGATGTATCAAAATCTTTTTTCTTTTGATATGTATAAGCCCTATTAATAATTTTGTAATTAAAGCCATTATGAAGAAGCATTTTATTAGTAGCAAAAAGGTCCCGGTGAAAATGGCTATCATCAGAAAGTCTCTTTGTTCTATCCAATAATGTCGGCACAAGTATAGATGTAAATAGAAAAAATAATAAGGCAATACTCATCTTTTTATAAGTTAAATTTTAAAGATTTAAAAGAATTTGAGATCAGGCAAGATTTACATTTTAACTTTTAAATTATTTTAAAATTATACAGATTGAAATACACTTATCTAATACAGTTTAATTAATTTAAGAGAGAATACACTTATTTAACATAGTTTAATTAATTTATGAAATTTGAGTTTAAGAGTTTGTGCACATTATTCATATTATATAGCTAGCTTTAGGAAAGATTTAGAATTGCTATAGCATTAGGTTTAGCTTGGTTGAGAAGTTGTTACTGGTTGTTTATTCTGAAGGTTTTCAGCTTGACAGTATGAAATACACATGCATAGGGCTGGTTTATCTGAGCTGGTTCATCTATGGGCTATTCTTTTAGGTAGGCTGGATTTTGAGTCCCCATCTCCATAAACAGTTCTGGCTGCTGAGGAGGCAGCAATGACAGTCTCTTTAGCCAATAGTTTCCATAATAAAAAATAGGCACACTGCCTGGATATGAGTTAACACACGAGTAAAGCAAAATGGATGATGATTTCTTTTCAAACTGGGTTTTTTATATTTCTTTACCACCCCCCCCTCTTACAGCTCATTTGCAATCTTTATTTTTAGACTTTAAAACTTAAGAAGTCACTAATTTCATCAACTTCAAATGAATCGGCTGGATTGATTTCAGGCTTAATGCTTATTAATTGTTCCCTTTTATTTCATAAGATTCAAGTTCGGCTGGATTTTACTGCAGGCTTAATTGTTCTAATTTTTATTTTATAAGAATCATAAAGTCTGGATTTATGCAGGCAATATCTTTTAAGATTTACAAAGTTCTTTTTCTTTAAACAGTGAATTTCTTTTTTTTCTTTTCTTGAAAGAGATTTAAGTTGCAAACATTTCAACATATACCTGAGAAAATCACCCTTGTCTTTAATTGCTATACGTGATTAAATAATTTAGTAATTGGATAACTTCAAAGACAGTTTGAAATAATTTAGAGAACTATGTTCTTATATATATACAATTTCCACAGCTTAAAACAAATTTAATAATTTAAAATCATAAAACAAATATTTATATGAAATTATAAAGGTGTGTACATTATATATAATAATATCAATCAGATGTGAATATACAATTTTTCACAAATAAAAATATTACAAAATGTGTATACAATCATTTAAAATAGAATATGTGTGTGGATATACAATTACACACATATAAGCGTACATATATGCTTCTATATATATTATATTACCTTGTATAGTTATATACATGTACCTCTAGGGTTTGAATTAGGGAAATGAAGACTACTATTTTATATAGTAGGTGAAACTGTATGA